>OZ017739.1:309174738-309609738 GCA_963969285.1 Odontomyia ornata
TATGTCTCCTTTGTTCTTTTGCTTAAAAACAATATATTTTGTCTTTGATGTGTTCAATACCAGTTTGTTTCCAATTAACCACTGATGGAATTTTCCTAGATCGTCGTTGATAGTGTTCTCAATGGCAGTTTTGTCTCGTACTGAATAAAGTAGAACTGTGTCATCAGCATATAATGTGTGATATCCCGTCAGCCCACATGTATTTAGATTATTTGTATATAGCAGGAACAAAGTTGGGCCCAGTATTGAACCTTGGGGAACTCCTGTTTCCGTAGGTGCATGGTCGCTCAGTACATTGTTTATTAAAGTTCTCTGCGATCTTCCCTCCAAGTAACTCTTAAACAACTTCTTAGGACTACCCTGAATACCATACGATTCAAGTTTACGAAGCAAGAGATCATGATCAACTGTATCAAATGCTTTTTTCAAATCCACAAAAATTGCGATGACATAATCACATCTGTCAAGTCCTAGATTGATGAAACGTGTGACTAAATGTAGGGCATCCAAAGTACTCAAAGTTATAACTTGCTTGTCAATAGCAAATTTTAGCACATGTTTGAAAATAAATGGTATAGCTCCTTCTAAAATGTCATGCATCAGATCGACATTATTAGATTCGATTACATGATAATATTTAAGTTCATTCAGTTTGCAATAGTTTTTAATTCTGTTTATTTGATATAGGCAGGCCAATTCTCTCTTTTCTTTAAAAGCCGTCGGGCCTTGCTTTGTTGTGTGAGCTGACGCGTTTCGACTACTTTGAGTCATCTTCAGTGTCTACAGGATGTGTTGAAGGGAATGACTTTATATAGTGGTAGGATTGGTTAAGCTACTCACATAACAAAGCAAGGCCCGATGGCTTTAAAGAAAAAAACTTTTTAATTCCTTTAGAATCCTGATAATTTGAAAACGACTTAGTTTTGTCATCAAAGAATAAATTGTCATAACGTAAGCGGCTTCGCAAAAGGCAGTTTATCTCAGTTGTTGTATATTGTATTTTATCCCGATGTATTTCACATATTCTACAATAAAAACATGCCCGAAATGATTCCACAAATTTTCTGCAAGGTTGTCATCTGGAAAAGATACTAGTGTCCCCTTGATGTTTCTTCCATCTACGTAGATTCCAGCTGATTCTATAGGCACTAACTCTTCGAGAATAGGGTGTTAAACTGTGTTGAAATTTACAAACTAATTTTTTAAATCAGCTGGATAAAAAAGTGCAACCAAATGTATACTATCTAGACTAAAATTATACTCGTATGGTAAGTTTCGAACTGAAAAATATTTTGCTTCAACCTTGTGAATTGCAGTTTTACTTTCTAGCGGATTAACAACCTCAAAATCATCATAGAAGAGTTGCAAAAGTATTACATTTTCGCCAATACTTTTTTCGATTGGAGCAACATAAGACTCATTAGAGACCAGATCCTTTTTTGTTTTATATGATAATGTGAAATTGCTTAGTTCTTTCAAAATCTCTAACCTTGTATTCCTCATAACCTCAAGTCAAGTTCCATCATCTTTTTTGTGAAGCAGATATGGTGGCTTCAATCGCCTTAAATGCTTCTGAAAAAACATCTTTTGTGGATTCGACTATATTATCAACATTTGTTTGAGTAATTGCTAAGACATAAGCAAGCACGAAAATTTTTACATTGCTTCGGATAACAAAATTCTTTGTTGAACTATTTTTTTGAAGAGATCGCTTGATTCTGTACTTTCAACTGTCGTCACTTTGTTGCAAACTTACAAAAGTCACTCAAATCACGAACTCCCAAAAAAATTATATTATTGATCTTACTTGAAAATTTCAAGAAGGTCAAATCAAAACTACAGTGCCTGATTCAATGGAAAGTCCGTAAAATACCAAAATCACGTGTTATTGTTGTTGTATAGGGTTATCCATTTTACGCCTGAGAAAGTAAAGCTAAAGAAAACACATTACATATTCAGATGGAAAAAAAATTTTTTATTCAGGATAAAGATTGAAGCTTCCCATTATACGTGAAGCACAACATCATTCAAATGTCTTCCTCGGGATTCTCTTACAGGCCTCAACCCTTTTGAGGTAATTTTCAATGACTTTTCGGCACATTTCCGGCAATATCTCGGCCATAACTTCACGAATATTGCTTTTCAATTGCTCAAGATTTTGAAGATTGTTCGCGTAAACACAATCTTTCGCATAGCCCCATGAAAAGAAATCCAAAGGTGTTAGGTCGCAGGATCTTGCGGGTCAATTGATATCACTCAATCTCGAAATTACGCATCCTGGAAATTTCTCTTGCAAAAGTGCTCGATTAGCCTGTGTTGTGTGGCTTGTGGCTCCGTCCTGTTGGAACCACATGTTTTCCAGATCATATTCTTCAATTTCACTCCGAAAATAATCGGTTAACATCCGTCCATAGCGGTCAGAATTGACTGTAATGGCTCTTCCTTGATCGTTTTCAAAAAAATACGGGCCAATATCACCACCAGTCCATAATGCACACCAAACGGTCACTTTTTCCGGATGCAAAGGCCTTTCTGTGATCACTTGAGGATTTTGAGAGCCCAATATGCAGCAATCCTGTTTATTGACGTAACCACTGAGCGAAAAATGAGCCTCATCACTGAAGAAAATTTTGTTCGAAAAATCGTTATCAATGGTTTGTTGTTCAATCATCCAATTCGCATACATTCTGCGTTGTGTATGGTCTTGAGGCTTAAGTTCTTGAGTGAGTTGGATTTTGTATGGATGGAGATGCAAGTCCAAATGCAAAATCTGCCACAATGAGCCGTAAAACAAACCCAAATGTTGAGCACGTCGAAGAATCGACAAATTCGGGTCTTCCTCCACACTTTGAGCAACGACAGCGATTTTTGCAGCAGAACGAATGTTGCGATGATGCACAGGCCTTGTAATATCAATAACCGATCCAGTCTCTTCAAATTTTCTCACTGTGTTCGAAATTGTTTGCTGTGAAGGTCGATTATGTCGACCGTAATTGGCGTGTAAAGCCCTAAATGTTGATACAGCGGAATCACCATTTTTATGATAAAGTTTAATAATTTTAACGCATTCTTTGACTGTTAAACGATCCATATTTCTAAATGGCAAACCTTCAGCAAAAAAAACACGCTTTGGATGACATTTAATTCTGACAGATGTCAAATGGCAGGGTTATACTTTCCTACCAAGAAATAGAAAACCCTGTATTTGGAGAAATTTCAAATGGCTATAATTTCCGAGAATATGATTCGATATTTATCAAACCTGCAGAGCATCAGGACCTTATGTGAAAACCCTTAAATATCGATTATCATTGAATTTAAGGGTATCCATATGATTTCATTGGGGAAAATGTGAAATTTGAATATCATACTATTATTAACAAAGTTGAGCGAATTTTGACTTCGGAGGTGTTTGTTGTTGTCGGACTCATAAACATCTATCTCTGCAATGTTATTCAGAATTTCCGGACCACAGGTGTCCAATCGCGAGGGGGGGGACACAAATTTTTAGTCTATTTCCCCTTCCTGTGCACCCGCTGTAGCAAAAAATACCAGTTCAAACTCTGTTTTGAAAAGTTCTCATTTAGACCTTTCATTTGACACTTTTATTGGCTACCTTTGATAAAATTTTATTTTTCAGGGGCCACTCTCGTATACGGGGAGACCACCCTTAAGCACGTTGTAAAACATTTTTGGTAGTGAAACTTTAATGAGGGCATCACTTTACATCTATATACATAATTTTATGTTTGTAGCTTATACGGTTTGCGAGAAAAAGTGGTGTGACACACGGACAGACGGACGGACGGATGGACGGACAGACAGCGCGATTTTAGTTGGGTTTTGTAAAATTATTTTACAAAACCCTAAAAAATGGGAATTTTGGAGATGAGATATAACAAAAGGTATTTGCCTGAATTTCATTTTACATACAAAGCAAAAATAATCCATTTTGATTTTCAAAAATGCAAAAATATTTTTGACCAGGGAAAGATATGCTCGTCAAATAGACGCAAAGATTTAATCTTACACATATACAATAATGAAAATCTTAATCTTATGCATATACTCGTATAGCTGTACCATGTTAAATTTCCCGATAGCCTAAATCTTACGTATACATCTGACTGACGATTCGTGTATGTAAATATGGCAAGCAGTCAATGGTAATGTTTTCAGGATTTTAAAAAGGTATCTCCAGGCTATCAAGCTTATTCTTAAATTAAGAATCTATTTCTAATTATCGTGTCGTTGGAATACAATCAGTTCTTGAAATATCATTTATAAATATGGAAAAAAATCAAAGAAGTTTTATACTCTTTGGTCGAATTCAATATTAAAAATGTAAAAACTCTTAAAAAGCAGATCAACTGCTTGCATAAAATTATAATCAAAAGCGATACTTAAAATGTGATTATCTATACACAGGAAGTACTGACTTATTGCCAATTTGTTCGGGCCAACTGCAATGATAACACGTTGCTCTGAAGACACCGAATAGTTCTCTTGTGGTTGATTAACCTAGAAACCAAAACAAAGAACTTTATGAGTTTGAACATAACATGCTAATGTATTTTACCTTTTCAAACTGGATCATAAACAAATTTTTACCACTTATAGAAGTTTCAGTAGAACCCGTTAATTCCTTTTGAATTTCTTTTATAACTACTGCATACTTATGCCACTTTTCCGCCAAATTGTTCAATTTTTACCATACCGAAGCTCAAAGTCAAAGGATATCTAGGAAAAAAATGTCTATAGTTTTCTGAATTTTTCAATAAATAAAAAAAAGCTTACAAATTCAGAGTCGTATAAGAAAAAAGGAAAGTATTGTTTATGTTAATGTTTGCTTCACAAAACTTTATCCTTTGTGATATTGTTCTTCTGAGTTTACTTTTTATTAACTCTTATTGCACAGATACAACACAATTTTGGAAAAATTTGATATCATCTTCTGATAATGTATCAATGTTTCTTGTCTCTTCAGCTTCTTCTAGTTCAGATTTGCGTTGCTTTTTTCTTTCCACACCAGCTTCCAGTTTCATTTGTTTGCTATTATAATTTTTCAACTTTAAAAGCAATTATCCTGAATTTTTCTCCGGATTATAGAAAAGTTCCTATAATGATTCTATTGTAAAAAGCGCGGTTGGGAACAGTATAAAGGTGAAAGGGGGATATTATTGCTTTTGCTAACGCTATCTTCTGTTTCTATTTGGGTAGTTACCGCAAATTTGTCGTATATAATTAACAGCTGCTCTGACCATCTCTCTCCTTGATGAGTCTTTCAATGAGGCGCTGTTGGAATATTCTTCCAAAATATGTGCAACTTCGTTCTCCTTCAAGTATTCTTTCAGAGAATATGAAAATTTGAATACAGAGGATAACATATTCAGTAAAACAATTATCAGTATTTACTTCGCTGGTAATTATAAGCTGAGCACCATACGCAGCATCACACCTATGCAATACACCACGTTCTGGATTTGGTGAGCTGATTTCGATCAAAAAGCAGTTGTTAATTTTATACTGAAGTATGATGGCCAGCACATCCTCGGGTTTTATTGCCGCATCATCACGATCTTTCAACACAATGTCTCCCGTTGAATTGGATTCAGACGCAACTACAAGAGACTGAACTATATATTTTGAATATTAACTCAGAAACGATAATCTGCGTTAAATTTACAGATACAATTTATCGAAAAATCTTGCTTAGTCTCAAAGTGAATGAAGTTTTTCGTTGAATTAAGACACACGATTAACATAATCGTGCTTATCAATAAATCTGACTATGAAAAGAGAAAAATAATTGCTTTGTTGAGATCAACACAAAAACCGTCTAAAAGCTATGCTTACATTTATGCATGATTATCTTCTCTGCACATGGAAACATAATTCTTGGATTTATAAACATTCAGGACCAAATACCATCCTGTCACGAGGATAAAACGACGCGTATCTCAAACACTAATGAATATTTTGACATGAAAGTTTGACAGAACTACCAACCTAAAAAATAATTCTCCAAATCCTTCTACGCGCGCAGCTTAAATTCAAATGTCATCTTATTTTTTTGGTCACAGGCTCTAAAATATTGTCTATAATTTTTGAAGATACTTGAAATCACAGCGTCTTGCGTTGTTATCTCCAGACCGTCATCCGTGCGCTTTCTTAACTGAACGTATTTCACAGTTTTATTTTACTTTACTTTCACAAACAAATCGCCCATAATTATTGATCTTCATCAAAAACTTCGAGAACTAAAGGCAAACGGCTTGACTGTTCGAGGAAAATAAAACGTGTGCGAGCTTGCTTGGTGATTGATGCATCGTCAAAACTACAAAAGAAATGCATATGTCAGGTAGAAATGTGCAAAATTATGTCCTTATAATGCATTTTGATTGGAATTCTAACCATTTTAGATTTACAATTGATATTCGACGCAATTCACAGTTGGTTTTCATTAGAATTTCATGACGAAATTCTAAATTGCAGAATAAAATTTAATGCAATATGGATTAACAATGTAAACAGTACTTATGAAGGTATAGTTTTCAAACCTAAAAAGATTGAAAATGACAAAAATTTAATACAATATGGAAACAAGTTGGGTAGACAGACCTATGCTCATGTCAGAAGGGTTTTGTACTTAACTTACAAACGAAATAAAATAAAATCATGAAACATGTCAAAGACGATTTTATTGGAGAAAATGTGAAATTCGAGGCTCATACTATTATTAAGAAAGTTGATCGAATTTTCACTTCTGAGGTATTCATTATAGTTATACCCATAAATATCTCCTTTGATAATTTTTTCAGATTTTTTAGATCACGGGTGTCCATTCGCGAGGGAGGAAACACATTTTTCATGTATTTCCCCCCTGTGCTCCCACTGAAGCAAAAACTGTCAGTTTAAGAACTGTTTTGAAAAGCACTCATAGAGAACTTTCAATTGATACTCATATCGTCTAACTTTCATGAAATTTTTTTCAGGGGCCACTCTTCTGTACTGTAATCATCGATTCATGGCCTATTTTTTCGAATCCTAGAATGGTTACAAAGCCCTTTAGCTAGGAGCTCTCTCCTGCCTCTTCGACTTGTTTCAATTGTATGTACTCATCCTCATGATACCTATCACTCCTGAAATTTTCATGCAAATTCTAGCAAAGCTGTAGTGTCTAAGTCGGTAAAAAGCGCATATGGCTCCATGGCCATATGTTTCCATAGTAATACAGGGCATATTGCTCCATAGTAATACAGGAAAATTCAACTCGCTATAAGTTCAGTAAATACCATTCGATCTTTATGAAACTTTCAGAAAAGATCAATCTTATAAATAGTCATCTGTTTGTTGAATTTTATCGAATTTAAGGGTACCGTTTAGATTTTATTCAAGAAAACACAAAATCGATAAATCATACTATTACTAACAAAGTTGAGTGAATTTCGACTTCCCATGTATTTGTTGTTGTTGTATTCATGAAGGCCTACATTCATGATTTTTTTCAGATTTTTCGGATGGAAGGTGTCCAATCTCGAGGGGGGGGTACGCGAAAAGTTCGTAAATTTCCCCTTCCCCTGCCCCCTCGGTACTTATAAGGCAATTTTAAAACTTGTTTGGAAAAGATCTCATTGAGACCTTTTCAACGACACCCTACTCGACTACCAATGGTGAAAATTTTTTTCTGAGGGGTCACTTCCCTATATGGGGAGACCCCCCTTAAACTCCTTGGAAAAATTTTACCACCCTTGAACTTTCAAGAGGTTACCACTTCTGACCTTTCTACAAAGTTTCATGGCTGTAGCCTCTATAGTTTCGGAGAAAAGGTGCTGTGACATACAGACGGACGGACGGACGGACGGACGGACGGTCAGACGGACAGACGGACACAGGTCGTGATTGCAATAGGGTTTTGTATTTTAGTACAAAACCCTAAAAAGCGGTCGTAAAGACTGTGAGTTGCTTCAAGATGATATTCACCGCTTCACATAACGTTATTCTTTAAATAGGCTAACACTCGCGACTCACAAATGTAACATAATAAAATTTACAAGAAAAAGACTTCAAATCAAACATTATTACACGCTTCCTAATCAAATCCTCTACAGAGTGAGTAATATCAGAGATCTGGAGAAATATTTGACTCTAAATTATTGTTTGAACAACAAATTCAGATGAATACCGATAAAGCTTATCAAATGCTAGGTTTTGTGTACCGGACCACGAAGAAGTTTAAATTGTATTCAACGTATTTGATGCTATATCAAGCATTAGTGAAGTCTCAGTTTGAATACGGATCTCCAGTCTGGAATCCATATTATAAGACTTACAAAAATGATATAGAATCCATACGAAGAAAATTTTCCAAGATTCTTTCCTACCGACTAAATTTAAAACAACGTCCCAATGTTGATCTTTTGTCATGTTTCAAACTAAAAACGCTTGGAAATAGACGTTTACTTCTTGATGCTATGATCTAGATTATCCGGAGCTTCTAGCTTGAATAAATAAACGTGTCCCACGTATCACGTCTAGATTATCTCCTGTATTTGCCATATATAAGTATCGCACTAACGCAGGTCAAAGAGCACCTGTGTTCAGATTATGCAGTGATTTCAACCGCTATTATAGTAATTGCGTATTTTTTCGAAATCCGAGCAGCGATAAACTGTCTTCGTCGACTGAGTCAAACCAGCGTTTCCTTGGTTCCCCACTGGTCTCCGGCCTTCAGTTCTCCCAACGAATACCTTTTCGGGTATGCAATGTTCGTCCATACGGTTCATATGGCCAGAACATTGCAACTTCTGCAGTCTTACGATCCTTGAGACCTCAGGCTTATCAAAAATGTTATACAGCTCATGGTTGTATCGAATTCGCCATTGGTCCCCGTCTAGCTTCGCTCCGATTATTCGTCTCAGAACCCGTCGCTCAAAGGCGTTCAACATATTTGTGGATGTTTGGGTCAGGGTCCATGTTTCACACCCATACAATAACACAGATCTTATCCCAGATTCGTCTTCAAGATCGTCAAAACTGAATAAAATATTTTATCTGCGAGCTGTTAAGAAATAGCTCTTAAAAAAGGAAGTTTCATTTTTTATTTTTCCAGTATCATTACTGGTGCTATTACTGCCGACATGCAAATCGTAGATAAGACGACCAGGTCCAATTCGGAATTCAATAGATTCTTGAAGGTCAACAAGTCTAAAGGAAGGTTGACAGAAGACATCAGGTTTTTGAGACGTTGCCTTAAGTTTAACGTGACATCGAAGAGTCATAAAGTTTTTTTGAAATCATCAATATTTGAAACGAAGGGGAGACTTTAGTCATTGAAAGAATCCTGGTTAAAAAAGTATAAACCGGTTGTTTTCAAAACTGGAGCCTGCTAGTTTGGAAAGCTACTCACAGCATCTTAAGATTGTTAAGAGGCTAATTGGAAGAAAACGTGATACATTGAAAATCATAGACAAAATACAACGGGCCCAGAAGTGAGAAAAGGCCAGAAAAAGCAAGATCTTAGACAAAAAGTTGATTACTTTGCAGAATGAAATTCATACGAAATGCAATCAACTGAAAAACATTAATTTTATCCACAATTTTGTCATAAATAAATCATCAGAGACCTTCACGCAGCACCAAATGAACCTTATAAATAGAGGCCTAAAGTACGCGGTCACTAGCAACAATTTTCCAGCGGAGGACATTGTCATGGATATTGAGGCTGGAATACGATTCATGGATTCAGATGAAAAGCAATTCGTACGGAAGAGAACGGCGGAGACAATTGGAGCAACTCAAGTAGGAGGAATGAACGGAAATGCCGAATGGAAGCTGTTAAAAGAACTAAAAGAAAAACCAGTGTAGTATGTAAGGGCAGACAAATGGAATCCTGTGGTACAAGAAGCAGTATGATGATATGGTGCTTGATAAATTGAATAGCGGAGATTACCACCAATTAAGAGCAGACCCCCTACCGGACTTGATAAACAGAGTGGAAAAAGTCCTTATAGAATCAAAACCAGTAATTGGTAACATTAAAAGACAGAGTGGCTAACCTCTGCCTACCTAGAATAAAGTGTTTGCTCAAAATCCATAAGGAGAGGAATTAATTCAGGGAAATTATTGCAGCCTCTAATGCACCTACTAGGAATATAGCCCAATGGCTTTTAAAAGAATGTGCACAACTACCGTATAAACCTAGCACGCGATCAGTGAAGAATAGGGACAAACTGGTGGAGAAGCTACAATATATAAAAGTTGAGGACGGCTATTTATTGATTTCCTATGATGTCAAATCACTGTTTGCCAGCGTGCCAGTTAAGCAGTCCTTGGCACTGTTTGAAGACTGGCTGTTGAAACTGAGTGATTCAATGGAATACAAAAGACGGGTCAAATGCTATAGGAAATAAGCAGCCGTATGTATGAATGAAAAATATTTTATTTTCAGGGACAACTTCTTCAACGGGATGATAGAAGCAGCTATGGGGAATCCGCTTTCACCTCTGTTGAGTGATATTTTCATGGATTGACTGGAGATCGAGGTGGAGAAAACAGAAATGATACCTTAGGTATAGGCAAGATATGTGGACGAAATTTTCACGATGGTTTAAGCAAATGAGGCGGAAGAGTTCCTACACGTACTCAATGGTATACACCCTAAAATAATATTCACGATGGAAAAAGAGATCCAGGGCCAATAATCGTTCCTGGATCTTTTGATCATAAAGTCCGAAAGGTGGATTAGAGTTTGACGTCTACAGGAAGAGCACAAGTACCCAGAGAGCAATCCCCTGTTCTTCTAACCATTCTTATGCACAGAAAATGGCTGCATACAATTGTATGATCCACCGAATGTTAACAGTACCATTGAATAACTAGCGTCTGGAACGAGAAAAACAATACAACGTGGACATGGCGAGCAAACATGGGTACAAGAGCAATTTGATCGAGCAACGTATTCGAAAAATGGAGAAACAACGTAGAAGAAATGGGCTCACTTCACTATTTCTACAAGAACGACATAAACGTATTCGTAAAATGGAGAAACTACATAGAAGAAATGGGCTCACTTCACTATTTCTATAAGAACGACGAAAAGTACCAAAATGGATGCCAATCACTCATTCATCAGCTACGAAAAGATTGGAATGCATTTTGAAAAAGACAGGGTGCAATACGGCTAGCACTAGCAGAAAATACATTCTTGGATCAACTAAGGATGGCAAGAAAAAGGAGGAAAAGAGTAGAATCTATAGGATCAGCTGCCCGAAATACGATAAAGTATATATTGGACAGACAAAACGCTTGTCAGAACAAGATCCCAAGAACATATTAAGGAGGCTGAACAGATCATCAGAAGAGGTGGAATAGAAACAGTAAGATCATCATTAGCCAGACATATTATTGAGGAGTCTCATACTATTCAACGGGCTAATCTAGATATAGTACAGGAAGTCCAGAACTGGAAAAAGTTGGATGCTTGCGAATCCTTATGGATCTCGAGAGTCCCCAGTGAACAACGTTTAAATACGGGTCTAGGGAATGAATATAGTGACCTAATTAAAATTATAAAATAACAAATTTTTTGTAATAAAATCCCCGCAATTATTTTACTTGTCATAGCTAACCCGTAATTAAATTACAACTTTTTGTAATTCCCGATTATAAATTTACCTTTAAGCTCTTCCCTGATTTTATACTTACCTCAGCTAACCCTTAATTGCATTATAATTGTATGTTATTTGCCGTAGAAGTACCTAAGGATACTAATGTTTTTACCTGATGTATCTTTTCTGCCATTAAATTTGAAAGGCTTAAATATTCGAATGATTGTAAGAGGAGCTTCAGAATACCAGCACTGATAAAGAGGATAACTTGTCCTCCAAATACCGGTATCTGGTTAAGCAATTTAAGAATCAATAGCGCTTAAAAAAGGAAATTTTATTTTTTCAGTATCATTACAAGTGCTATCACTGCCGAGATGAAAATCGTGAATATAATATTTTATTTGGGAGCTGTATTCTTTGAGTTTTTTTCTCTTTCATTTCTGGTTCTCGTTATTTTAGCGCCTAAATACACAAATTTTCTCACATTTACGAAACTTTATTCGCCAAGTTTGATATTTTGTGTATTTGGGATGTTTAATTTTCATTGATTTGTAGTCCTGCTAGTTTTGCTTGGCTGTCAAGTTTTAGAAAGAGTTCTTTGGCAGTTGTTGATGTGCGTGACAAAATGTTGATGTTGTATGCATAGGCTGCCATGTGGCTCGACTTGTATAGCTATGTTCCTTGTGTATCGACACGTAACTTTCTTATAATGTACTCCAAAGCCAAACTGAATCACAATGGGGCCAGCCCATCTCACTGCTTTAGTTCAACATTTATGTTAAAGACATCGTTGAGTTGGTTATTGATGTCGACTTGGAGGATCGTAGAAGTTATCGTCATTTTGGTGAGATAGACTAATTTTGATGGGATACTAAGCCCAAGCATTATTTGGTAAAATTCATTAAAATCAATACTATCGTATGCTTGCTTAAAGTCAACGATAGTTTGGTGTACGTCTATTTTGAATTCCCAGCATTTCTCAACCACCTGCTTGACAGTGAGCAATTGGACCGTTGTCGAGCGCCTTGCTCTAAAACTTCCTTGATGCTTCGCAATAATACTTTGATCTGATTATATTTCCCGAGATGTTTGAAAATATTTTGTATTCCATATAAAGTGATATGCCTCTATAGTTTTTCGCATTGTAACTTGTCACCTTTTTGTAGATAGGGAATATAATGAATTGGCTCCACTCTTTCAGTATATGTTCTTGTTACCAAATGTGCTGGAGGACTTTGTGAATAGTTTTTTGAACATCATATTTAATGAGTTTCACTGAAATCTCATCGATGAACAGCGCTCAACAATTATTTTGGGCTTTAATGGTGAAATAAACTTCATCTAGATCTGGCGGGGCCAATGGAAGCTCTCCGGAAACATCTATAGGCCCTATTGTTCTGGCTTGAAAGGAAGGTGGACTACGTGCCTCATCCCGGATATGAGACCGTGGCTAAATTGAAGGCATGATGAGACTGACCTCTAGCTGGCCCAGCTTTTGAGCGGGCATGGGTGATTACAGTCTTATCTGCACAAGATTGGTAAGTCACAGTCCCCTGGTTGTCGGTGTTGCCCAGGAGAGGAAGACAATGCCTGCCCCACATTTTTTGCATGTATAAAATAGGATAAGCTTCAAATGGACCTCTACAGAGAGATAGGAGAGCTCACTCTGGATAATACAGTCGCGGTGATGCTAGAATCGGTTGACAAATGGAACCAGGAGGCACATTTTGTTCGGGCAGTCCTGAAAGATAAAAGGGACTCACAGCAGCCCGGGGTGTTGCGGCTGGGGAATCACTTGTTTAGTACTTCTTATTCCATCTTGCTAGAGGAGGGATTCTCCAACTCGAAGATGGCTCACGGCGTAACAAAACGAGACCTGGTCCGAAGTAATGTGTCAAACGGTTCCAGGCTGGGTTTTTGGATGGACAGGGGAGGTGTTTGATGGATAGTCCAGTTGCCGTCTTGCGAGCATGGGAGTCTCACACTCTGTGCGTAAATGGAAATTCACCTCCCAACCACAAAACAATTTTTTTGGGTTATATGGAAGATTAAAGGGGTTCTTGAAATATGATGTCCATCTTTCCTTAATTCTGCTCTCGTCAGCGATGTTATTGCCGATGTAATCACAATAAAGTCTGGTTTTGGGCTGATAGCTACGTTTCAGGTTTTGCAGTACTTCGTATGCTTATCTTGTGTTGTTGCTCGCTAGATTAACATCTATACTTCTGAATCGGTCGTCATACTAGTTTCTTTTCTTAATTCTAATTATCTTATTCGCTACTCTTCTGAGAGTTTCATAGTGTTCTTTCTTCGCTCTGGTTTTTCTACCTACGTAGTTTTTGTATCCCTGAGTCTTTTGTCAGACGGATTCTCACAGTCTTCATCGAACTGATCATTTCTTTTGCGCCGGGCTTGATGGACGATTATGTGTTCTGCCACGTTCCTAATAACCGCTTTCAATTCCATCCAGGGCTCGTTACTTGCCTTTAACGATGCCTCTGATAAGATGAAAGCCAGATGCATGTGGAGGGTCTCCGTGAAATTGTTTGCCACAGATGCCTTTTGGAGCCTTTTGATATAAAATTTTTATAAAGGGCTGGCCTTCGTTGAATACTCCTTTGACACATGACTTTGATAGGTTAATTTGATCAAAAAATGATGCGAGCTGTAACTGGCTGCTCGGTATGTACGGACGTCAAATATGCTCGAGGCCCAACGTTGTTTCTAAGTTGATCAAAGGACTTTAATTTTCTCGCAATTTTGATGAAAATCTAAGGAATAGTGTTTGATTTGAATATGTTTAATCAGTTGAGCATTAAGAAAAATTATTTAAATTGGAACAGAATGGCGGCTACAATGTGCTTATGAAAGAAGCTCTGCATCTTTTGAATAAATTTGAACGATTTCGTATCCAATTATTGGACGAATAATTCAAGTTATCAAGTCATGCTATTAGAAAACTTGTTTCAAACCCCAGGAAAGTTGCACAGACTTTCTGGTAGCAGTACTCTCCTACTTACTCAACTTTTATTTAGAATTTTTGCGACGATTTAAGAAAATTATCTGTACTTTTACTACACTAAAAATGATCAGCTGGGTACTCCAAAGATAAATTGCACTGGGCTGGAGTTACTTACTCCCACTAGTACTACAACTTAAAAATCCGAAAGAAATTTAAAAAGTGGCAGCCTTGATCAGATAAGGTGGGATGATTGGAATTTGAGTTGATCTATAGAAAACTTTAGATGAATATTTCCACCTAAAATGGGTCAAAAAGTTAACAATCATAACGACTTGCATACATACGAGGGCAGTCCGATAAATACTTAGCCTACCAAATAAAAAACTGAAATTTTTGGAAAAATGGCCATTTATTTCTCAACATAATCTCCTCTCAGTTCGATACACTAGACCCAGCGATGCTTCAATTTCCTTAACTCATCAGAAAAATACGTTTTCTGGAGGTATTCGAAGTAGGCCTCCTTGGTGACGATGACCTCCTCATTCGACTCAAATTTCTACCCGAAGACTGATTTTTTCAAGTTTAGATACAAAAAAAAGTTGCACGTGGCCATATTTGGAGAATATGGTGGATGGGTTAGCAGTTTGTAGCCAATTTGAACGTACGAAATTTCCATCGGCTTTGACACATGAGTTTTCTCGCGTGTTTCGCGCCTCTACGAATTTCTTTTGCTTTGACATTCGAGTTTTCTGTGAGAGTCGTTTGTTGTATTGTACTCAAACTATTTTACGAATGATAACGAAGATGCGATCGTATGCATGTGAAATGAATTTTTGTCGGTGTGCGCGGGTGTCAGTAGGGGAAGTGACTTTCGGAAGAAAGGAAAGAAAAACCTGTCTGGAAACAAAGGGGAAGGAGAAGCAGAGGGAATCATATAGTTTCGAGAGCGTAAGTTATGTATAACTTATTTATGTGGTAAATTTGCTTCCCACATGGATGAGTTCACAGATTCTCGTTGCTCGTCCATTTATTTATATGTTTTTGGGTATATCAGAGCCCTGTGACCAGTTTGCCTTTCGCCAGGCTAGTCGATACAGACCACACCTGGTGAATTCCAAAAAATGATGACTATCATCTTCTTGGTGTCAAACAGTGTTGTGTTTGTTGTTCAAAGTGAGCAGATGCGGCACCCATCGCGCCGATAGCTTTCTCATGTCCACAATTTCATGCAGAATATGACCCACGTGTTCTTTTGAGGTGCCTACTGTTGCAACTATCTCGCACACCTTCAATCGGTGGTCTACTGATATGAGCTTGTGGATTTCTTGTCACGTTATCCTCTGTGGTGGCCGTTTTAAGGCACCTGTGCGTGGCTCATCAAAAACCGACGTACGGCCACGTTGAAACGCGTTCAACCATTTTTTTACGGTCTCCACCAAAGGAACAGAGTCACCGTACACAGCATTTAAGTGGACTTTGATTTCGCTGCGCGATTTCCCTTTCGAAAATAAGAATCGAACCACCCACCGATATTGCACTTTCTCCATTTTTATAAAATCTGCGGACACGCCCGCTTCCACATGCGGTCAAAACAAAATGACGGGTCCGGTTTGGCTAAGATTTTGACAATAGCCATCCACAAAAATGTACTACACGATAATGAATCTCTCTTGCAATATTGGCGCCATCGGGTGGTGAGGCTGAGTACTTATCGGACAGTCCTGGTGTTATGCATTTCAAGAGACAGGAAAACTGTGAACAAAACTCCAGGATTCAGTATAGCACTAAAGTCAGAACTGAAAGTGGCATCCGATAGATGAACTCATAAATGCTTATTTTTCATTGCTTTTCCAAATAGTATTGTAACATGCTCATATAAACTCCTAAATTACTGTTGCCATTTCGTGCTAACATGATGAATGATTACTTCATCAACAAAATTACAAATTGCATGAAAAGAAATGACTCACCATTGTATGGGCATACTTGAATGATCGGCAATTAAAAATACAGATGTATTATCTACGCTAACATTATTACAAAAACAACGAATTCGGGAACGTCTTACTGTAAAAGTGTCGAAAATTGAATAGACAGGGTTTTACAATAAGAGGTGTTATTTTGATATTAAAAGAAAAATACCATTTTTCAATATAAATGATTAAATGTTTATTTCATTATTAAGGAAAAGGTATGTCTTTAGTAGTAAAAAGTAACATCAGGCAAATGACCACCACAACCACGCTTACAGGACCATATCCTTTACATGAAATTTTCCATAACCAAATCGCAAAGTGGCTGCCCTATGTCCTCGATAGCCTCACGAATTCCATCTTTGAGGTCTTAAATCGACACTGGGCTGTTGACGAAGACCTTTTCTTTCACGTGGGCACAAAGGAAGAAGTTGCAAGGTGTTAAATCACAAGATCTCGGTGGCCAATTGCGATCACCTCTTCAAGAGATAACACGGTCCGGAAACTTTTCCCGTAAAAGATCAATGGTTTCGTTGCTTATGTGGTACGTAGCCCCATTTTATTGAAAATAAACGCTGTCCAGATCAATACCATTCAATTCCGGCCATAAAAAATCATTAATCATCTCTCAATAGCGCAATGCATTCAGCGTAACTGTTGCTCCAGCCTCATTTTCGAAAAATTAAGCTCGAATGACCGCGCCAGACCATAAATCGCACCAAGCAGTCACACTTTGAGGAAAGAGAGGCTTTTTGACAATAATTCTTAGATTTTCCGAGCCCCAGATGCGACAATTTTACTTGTTGACGAAGCTATCGAGGTGGAAATGGTCTTCATCACTCAAGATGATTTTTCTATGGAATGCCGGATCATTTTCATGCATTTCAAGGACCCAATCAGCAAAGACATGATGTTGTTGATGTCAACAGGCTTGAGTTCTTGTATTAACTGAACTTTATAAGCCTTAAAACCCGAATATTTATGCAAAATACAGTGTAATGACGTTTGTGGAATGCCTAATTCCAAAGAACGATGAAAAATGGACAAACCTGGGTTTTCTTCAACACTTTCGGCTACAGCAGCAATATTCTCGGCTGTTCTTGAGTGATCTGCACGGGTTTTATTCTTCACTTTGTTAAGTTGTCCCAACAGCTCGAATTTTTCCACCAATTTTTGAATTGCGGTTCGACAAGTTGCTTCACGACGACCCAAAAATGTTCGAGTTTTACGAACCGTCTCTGCCAAATTTTCACCATTTTTATAGTGAATTTTAATAATTGAATGATTTCAATGCATTGTTGAAGCATGTACCGTCCCAATTTTATTAATGGCGTAGTTTTTACTTGTAAATTTAAAAAAATCCCCGTTGGCAGCACCAGCCGGAAAGGTAAATTTCTCGTATGTAGCGTAAAGTTTCGAAAAAGAATTTGGCTTGCCTACTACTAAACTTCTTTCTGCAATTTTCGTAGTACCACATGGGTATTTATTAACATTAAAAAAAATCTGGCCACGTTCGTTTTTACAGACCTTTTATCGGGGCGCAAATATTTTGCTAATTAAATTGAGTTGCACGCGTATGGATTACATATTGAAAATCGGCGGATCATAAATTGTTGTAAGCATATAAATTCCGGTTTCGCCCTTCTCGCATTTGCTGTTTACACATTTCACAGTGGTAACCACACAAAGGCTTAAATAGCTCGAATAGTTAATTTCAAAAAATTTCCATAAAAGTTTAATCAGCACTTGCATTGCTATTAATATATACATTTTCAATTTTTTTCTGAACTATGAGGGCCGTCATTTCGATTTTTATTGAAATCGGCTGCTAAAAATATTAAGCTGTAAATTTTCGACTGTTTTATTTGTCATTTGATTTGCATAATTAAATTAAATCAACTTGCCTTAATAACTTATAATTTCAAGTTTCAACGGAATCTGTTGAGAACCTTGGCTGCTAGAGGGCTACAGAAATAAAAAACATTGTATGCCACCCCCTGTATGGGGAGACCCGCCTGTATGGGGAGACCCCCCTTAAATACCTTAAAATATTTTCTTGCACTGCAAATTTTTTGCACGTTTTTCGACTTTTGACCTACGTAGAAAATTTCCTCATTCTAGCTCATGTGGTTTGCGAGAAAACTTGTTATGACGCACGAACAAACGGGCGGACGGACGGACAGACAGACAAGTCGCGATTTCTTAATTTTTTAGGGTATTGTTAAAAATATTTTACAATATCTTAAAAATGATCTGGTTTATAAGTTCTTTCAAGTAAAGTCATTTAGAACGTTTCCATGAAAAATATTCATTATTTCAGTTGGCACTAAAATAGCGAATTGCGCTTGCCTTCTGACCTTTGGGGGCCGCCATTTTGAATGCATGCATTTGATTTTGGATTATTTTAAATCTTTGTATGCTAGGACCTCATCAATCAATGTACTATCTCGTTCAAATAGAAGTTTCACTCTAGACAGGGCAAAATTATTCAATTTTTAAAGAAAATCGCAGCTAAAAATATTAGGCTTTAAATTTTCGACTTTTTTATTTTTCATTCAATTTTAATAATTTCCTGCGAAATACACGAACATAGTACAGAGATTCATAATCTCAAGTTTCATCAAAATCCATAGGAAAATGTGACCGCTAGAGGGCCACAAAAACATGAAAAAAACGCATATTTAAACGACCGCCATTTTTAAATTTGCACATGCATGATCACCAAAATATCAAAGGCTGTAGGTCTAAGTAATGTTTATCTTAAAATCAAGTTTCATATATGTCGGATAAAAATTGCGACTTTTAGAAGCCTTTGAAATTTTGACATTCAACTGGCCGCCATTTTGTTTTTTGCAACCTGACCTCCAGTTTTTTTACGCGATTCTCTAGATACTTATAATTTCTATCAAATTACCGAATTCCATGAAAATCTGTTGAAAGCTTTGACCACTATTACAACAACAAAATTTTGCACGTTTTTCGACCTTTGAGCGGCCGCCATTTTGTTTCTGCCGTACCGACTTTGGATTTTTTATTGTGAGATTCATCCTATACATCAATGAACCTTTGTACCAAATTTCATCCAAATCCGAGCTATACTTTGGTCAGCACAGAAATTACGATTTTTGGTCTAAAATGGCCGCCATTTTGTTTTTGCCCGGCCGATATAGCTGGTTCACGAACTTAACCGAGATAATTACCCAGTACACCTTTTCTGAAAATTTAGTGAAAATCGAAGCAAAATTGCAACCTCTAGCGTGGTCACAAATTTCGTTATATCCCATATATATATATATATATATATATATATATATATATATATATATATATATATATATATATATATATATATATATATATATATATGATGCTCTCCGCAATAGGTAAATTTCTCTCGAGAAATTCACCTAAAAATTGACAGCTTCAAAAGTGACATCTACCGAAATAGTGGGCTATTCCAAATAACACCTCTTATTGGAAAACCTTTTATATTAATTGTCCTATATAATACCCACTATACTCGCATGATGATTAGTAGACTCGCGAAGTGCCACTTCGTACGAGTTGTGTGTCAGTGAAAGTGACAAAAGCATTTTGAGAAACATGAAAAGTGATTGTGAAAATCATTTTTGGGGACTCGGTTGCAGTAAATTTTGATGAGCAAACAATTTATTCTAGTTCAAAAGTTTCTACTGCCATACATTTTAAATAATATCTTGAAGTATTAATTGCCTGGATTAAGTTTGCATCAAACGAAGTGTAAGGAATTATTCGAAAGATTGAAAAGCTCAAACACATATTTGCTTAAAAACCACATTGAATCATTAATGTTGATATTGGCTCCATACACTTTCCATTCATTACTATCCATTATATCATAGTATTAAAATGAAGTAAGCAATTATAAATCATAACTCCTTCTACAACGGTAATCCAATATTACAATATGTCAACAGTAAGGACTGTCCTATTTCAATATTCGTGGGAGCACGCACAAAAAAGACCATTGTCCTCAATATCCACGAAACCCTACTACTCACATTTTCTTGCACAGTACCGAAGACACTTTTCATGTATTTCATGCAATCTGACCAAACGAGAAATATTTCCCCTATTCATTTTTACAGCCATTTTTAATTTTCTTTTTTCCATGCAACCATTTGCAATTTTATGCATCCCAATTTTTAAGCGTGTGTACTTCTTCAAGTCATTCGAAATCACGAATGCATTTTGGGAGCAGCTTGGCCAGGACTTGCTTGATGCATAACATTGCATTGCACTGAGGTGGATGTCGTAAAAGTGTGCGTGACGCAAATGCATTTGAGTGCATTACAGTACGTAGAGCTATACGCAAACTGCATTTGGGGATACAAACACTTGGAATTGGGTGTTTTCGTTTTGGGGATATTTTTTGAATGTATTATTACGACATACTCGTAGCTTCTGTTTATCTGTTTAGCTATCTGGGGAAGGATACAGGTTTTTGCATGGAAGATGATGAGCTCTTTGCTGGATATTCACAGGATGATGAAAAGGAAACGTGAGCTTATTATTATTTGGAATCTAAGAAATTATGGTAGCTACAAATTTCCTAGATTATAATTCCATATCACCCTGTGTTGTACCTTTTGCACCCTAAGGTAAAGGAAATCAAATTGATTTTAAGCAGAGCCTGTTGACGTCGTCGTTCTCATAGCGTTTTGTTAATTTTTCCCATATTTCACGCAACAACGAACTGTGCGTAATGTGTACAATATAAAGTCATCTACATACAATAATAACGCAAGAATGAAGCCAATTAAATCCTTGCCCGGATCCTTTCCTTTCCTAGATAGTTGTGCGCTTTCCTTCCTCTCAACTGTCAAAATGTCGAGTTTTAATTATTTTCGACATTTGATTGAATCGTTTTGAAGAGAGCAAACTTTTTCCTGTAGAAAAAAGGATTTTGTGTGCATGGTGATGCGTTTTGTATACTGTTTGGTTGCGAAATGTGCACACAAGGGAAAGTAACCAGAAAGGGAGAACACTCATTGAGTTGAACGTCCTTTCATGTGCTTATGCATTTTTTTATCGGCATTTGCATTCAAGAATGTCAACACAAAATTTGATGTAGGTATATGAGGCTTTTGAAAGTTTTTGAAGCTTTTTTTATTACAGTCGAGTGAACGCATTTTATTCACGCATATTTTATTGGAATACCTGCGCACATTTTTTCTTTTATTAACAAGTATAACTTGCCTGTGGCTCAAATTTAAATGCGCTTTATTTGATTAATCATTATAAAATTTAAAAAACATGAAGCAAAATTCAAATTTATTAAATCTAGCAATCACACACTAGTCAAAAAACCAATACGTTTTCCCTTCCCCTGAAATCCTTGAAGCCAAAAGTGTTAGTTTAAGACTTGTTTTGGTAAGGTTATACCTAGACTTTTCATTTGATATCCATATTGACTACCTTTGATAATTTTTTTTTCTGGAAAGACCCCCTTATAAGCCTTAAATTTTTTGTACTGAAACGTTGAAGAGAGCACCATCTTTGACTTGCGAATGAAATTTCATCATTATAACTTACAAGTTTTACGAGAAAACTTGCTTTGATGCACGGACGGACAGGGGAGCCAGCAGGTCACGAATCTATATAGCAGGGTATTGTCAAATGCTTTTATAATACCCTAAAAAAAAGTAAAAAACCAATCTATTTAAAAATTTCATTTGAAACAAAGAACACAACTAAATGGTGGACTTTAAGCTTATATCTAACAAGTTCTAAATTAATACTAATAAATCCAAATGAAAAAATCCCCGTTGGTGACACCTGCCAGAAAGGTAAATTTCTTGTATGTAGCGTAAGATTTCAAAAAGAATTTGGCTGGCCTGCTACTAGAACTCTTACTGCAATTTTCGTAGCACCACATAGGTATTTATTAACACAAATAGAATTTGCCGGTGGTATTTAAAGACCCTTTATATAGGCGCGAATAAAATTGAGTCGCACACTTATAATTAAATTGACTTGCACACTTATTGGTCACATTTGAAAATCAGCGGATAATAAAATGCTATAAACATAGAAATACAGGTTTCGTCCTTCTCACATTTGCTGTTTACACATTTCACAGTGGTTACCACACAAAGGTGATAATTTGTCGGCTTAAGTAGCTCAAATTAGTTGATTTCAAAAGATTTCCATAAAAGTTTCCCTTGCCATTAATATAAACATTAGCTAGCATTCTTTTGGGAGTTCCGCCCCGACGTACCCGAGGAAATTCCCGCAGGGAGATTGTCGGTCGACAAGAGCACTCTTGGAGGCTAGCATTCTTTGGGGAGCGCCGCCCCCACGGACCCGAGGATATGGGGGGCGCCGATTCCCTCCTGGGATGACAGGTAACGACTCTGATTGGACCTGGACTACGCTTTGGACAACGAACTGGAATTGACGCTTTGGGCTGGCGGATGTGATGGTTTGGACCTAGTTGCTTTGCACAGTAGCGCCGAGGTGACACTCGTGTGTGAACGGCTCCAATTCAACTATCATACCGTCTGCGTCCCAGTAAAACCTTGGCAGGCCTCGGAGTACGTTCGAAGTTCGCACCATTGGGTTGGTGGTGTATGTTGGGTTGAGACGGACTCCCGATTAGCACTGGTCTGGCTCTGAGCACTTGTTCCCATAAGGGCTTGTGCCAACCCTCGCATGGCCTCCCTGCTCTGCAAAGATAACCATGGGACCAAAAAGGCGACTACACATACGAACGGAGATAGCGGCTCCGAGGGGGGACCCAATAAAATGGAGCAAACAAAATCAAAAGACCACAAATACCCGGAAAAAGAAACGAAAAATAATAATGACGACGCAACCAGCGGTTGCAGCAACGATGTCAACAGTACATCGCGAGCGGTACTAACAACGACAAAAACGAAGACTAACACAACGACAGTGAAGACGGACGAAAAACGGAGAATACAGACTGAGGTTCCTGCGGCGTTTGGGCGCAGCAAAAAAATGATGCGAACGCCCGAGCATCCTATCAAGGAGAAACGGGAAACTCTGCAGGACACTTCAGGTGTTCGAGCGGTAGAAGATAACAAAAAGAGCACCGAAAATTCGATTGTCATTGCTGCGATCGTTACCGAAGCGACTGATGCAAGGGTCGCAAATCCCGACATTGCAACGAAAAATCCAGAAGCTAACGAGGAGATAACGGCACTAAAAGCAAAGAGTGACAAGACACCGCGTGAATGCACCGCCAAAGTTGAAAATGTGGCGGAAGTACTGCACTCGGAAACGGAACGCGGTAACTTCTCCCAAGGATGGTTCAAGGTACAATTGCGGCCCAGCGATACGAAGAAGAAAGACTACTCCGAAAAGCGGGAGATGTTCTGAAATGAATACAAGCTGCATGCGAATCCCCAAAAAACATCAAAGCAGCAAAGGAAGGGCTCCTTGAACTAGAGGAGCTCCTAGATCGCATAGGGCAATATCGGAGGAGCTGGTTAAGGGCCGAAGACAAAGAGAAGGGTAAAGAGGCGCTTGGGGCGAAATCTAAAGGCGGCACGCAGATAGCTCCACCATTAAACGTCAATAAAAGAATGGCGTCTAGCCCAATCGAAGGAGATCGGGATACAAGAAGGTAAGAAGAGGCACTTGAAGGGCGTGGAGCACTAGATCAGGGGTTCCAGACAGTGCTTACAAAAGGAGCGAAGAAAGCCGCAAAAAAACTCCTTCAAAAAAAGCCAGAAAATAAAATTCGCATGGACGCCCAATTACAAAAAAGACCTGCGGCAAAGCAGAGGAGGCAGAAGCCCCGACGAAGACCCCGGCAGCAGGCACTGCTCGTAAAGCCCCAAGATGGCCGATCCTACGCGGAGGTACTGCGGGACATCAGGGGGAACGTAAGGCCCGAAGACACCAATACTACCATTAAAGTAGTACGACCAACGCGGTCGGGCCACATACTGGTCGAATTCGGAGCAGAGGCCGGCAATAAAGATGCATTCCGTGACGCAGTTAAGAAAGTCCTCGGCAAAAGCGCAACTATAGCCCCGCTCGAGCCGATAGCAACGATCGAAATACGAGACATAGACTGCGTGACGGATCTGGCCGAGATAGAAGAGGCCATCAAAAAGGAGTTCCCTAACGTGGGAAGGATCAAAGCGAGACTGACACCAGAAAACAACAGGGGGACAACGCATGGCCATAGTTGACTTGACCAAAAAGGACGCCGAACAATTCCTGAACAAGGGCAAAGTACGAATTGGGTGGGTTGTCTGTAGGATACGGTGAAGAGCAACGCCTCTTCAATGTTTCAAATGCCTTGGTTATGGTCACACCACACAAGTATGCAAAGGACCCGATAGGAGTTCCCTATGTTACAAATGCGGGGAAATGGGACATAAAAGAAAAGAGTGTACGAAGGAGGCACACTGTATTCTTTGCAAGGATGCTGATCCAAAACTTGATTTTGGACAGGTCTTGGGATTAGCAAAATGCCGGGTGTTCCAGGAAGCCCTAGCCAAGCAAAATCAGAGCTTCAATGACCCGCATACTGCAGCTAAACCTACACCGCAGTTCAACCGCCCATAATCTGCTTGAGCAGTTTGCGAGGGACATGATAGCCGACTTCTTGCTGCTGAGTGAGCAACACCATATTAAAAGTCCTGCATTATGGTTCTCTGATGAAACCGTGACTTTCAGGCGGAGAGTTGTGAACATGGGGATGGTTTCGTGTGGGTTCGGTGCTCAGGGATCACCTTCTTTAGTGTGTACCTAACGCCTAACGAGTCGATATCATCTTTCCAAGCTAAGCTTAATGCTTTGGAGGGCGCTGTCTCGAACGCAGAGGGCAAAGTGCTCGTTTGGGGCAACTTCAATGCTAAAGCAATCGAATGGGGCATGCCTCAGACTGAACCGGGGGGGAAACGAATCCTGGAAATGGCGGCCAGGACGGCCCTCGTCGTACTAAACTCCGGAAATACACCGACTTTCCACCCTATTGGCTGTGAGGGAACCATGCCGGACGTGACATTTGCCTCGGAGTCCTTAGTACGGAGGATACACAACTGAAAAGTATTAGAGGACTACTCAGCCAGTGATCATCAGTGCATTCTGCTTGAGATAAGTGATGCTGTCTCCCGACGTCCATGCTCTGGGCCTTCTATAACTGGATGGAACATCGGAAGAATGGACGTCGAGAGGTTCGTCAAGGTTCTCACAGCAGGTGAGCCGCTGCAGGGAGCTTCGGAGGGGACGGAAGAACTGGCAGCTCAAGACGTGCTGAACTCTACTATGAGCATAATCACGACTGCTTGCTGCGCTTCTATGCCCCGTCGAAGACCCCGGCACGGCAAGCCCCCAGTTTACTGGTGGTCTACTGAAATCGCTGAAAAGCGGAGGGAGTGTCACAAGCTTCGGCGTGAGGCTCAACGGGCACGGAACCGTAACGAGGCATGCAACCAGATGGCAGCATATAAGTCGGCCAGGAAATGCCTTCGCAAACTGATCAACAGTAGAAAGGCTCGCTGCTGGCAAGACCAAGTGGACTATGTGAACAAGCATCCGTGGGGCCTTGGCTAAAAGCTGGTCATGGGGAAACTTGGTGCTCTACGAAAGCCTTGTATACATGACGCGGAAAAAATGGACGCGATAGTGCAGGGACTCTTCCCCGCCCATCCCGTCCGTGTTGACGCTGTCCATGGTAAAACAGCAGTAGAGTGCCCACTCTTCACACAGCTGGAAAGCGAGGAAGGCTCCAGGTCCAGATGGTGTTCCAGCTGAGGTGTTGCGGCTCGTCTATCACCATTGTCCTGACTTGCTGCTCAGCACATTCAACGCTTGCCTACGGGACGGGGTTTTCCCGGTACGATGGAAGGTGGCGAGGCTCGTGCTAATCAGCAAGGGGAAGGGAAATTCCGAATCACCGTCTGCATATCGCCCGTTATGCATGCTAGACACGGCTGGGAAAGTCCTAGAGAAACTCATCAAGGGAAGACTCACTGACGCGATTCGTGCTGCTGGGGACCTATATCCTCGGCAGTACGGCTTGAGAGCAGGACGTTCTACCATTGATGCGTTTGCAGAGGTGGTGAACGCGGTCCAAAAGGCAGAGGCATATAGTCGCACTAAGCGACGGATCGTCCTGTTGGTGACACTCGACGTCAGGAATGCCTTCAACTCCGCTAGATGGGTGGATATTCTGGACACGCTGGAAAACTCTTTTCAAGTTCCAGAATATCTAATGCGGCTTTTGAGGAACTACCTAAAGGACCGAAGCCTGCTCTACGACATGACACAGGGCCAAAGAAGGATGAAAATTACATCGGATGTTGCTCAGGGATCTATCCTGGGTCCGGACCTGTGGAACGTGTCTTACGACGGGCTACTGAGACTTGAGATGCCAGATGAGTCGCGCTTGGTCGGCTATGTGGATGGTGATGTGGCTCTGGTCGCTGGACGCACCGTTGAACAAGCGCAATTTAGGCTAGGTATGCTAATGCGCCGAGTGAGGGACTGGATGACTGCTCGCGGGCTCAGTTTAGTACTGGAGAAAACCGAAGTGGTTTTCTTGACAAAAAAAAGAATACCTAGAGCAAGGATTATCAGTATTGGAGACATACAAATCGAATCGAAGCCAGCGGTGAAGTACCTGGGGCTACTGATCGACTCGAAGATGAGTTTCTCTGAGCAAATCATGGCAGCGGCTGAGAAGGCTGCTTCGGGAATATCGGCCCTCAGTCGACTTATGGCCAACGTAGGGGGACCCAGCCCATCAAGAAGACGCCTCTTGTTGAGTGCTGTAGGTTCAGTGCAAGCGCCAACTACGAAGCTGTACGGAGCAGAAGTATGGGGCGACGCTCTCAGCAAGGAGGTATACCGAAAACGTTTGGCACAGGTACAGAGAAGGAGAGCACTGAGAATTGCATCTTCGTATCCAACAGTCTCCGACTCGGCAGTGAGAGTGATTGCAGGCGTGATACCTGGCGCCCACTTTGCTAGAGAGCGCCGCGCTATTTACCTGCGCCGAAACGAGGATGCGAGGGAGATAGTTGTCCGCGAGGAGAGACAGCACTCGCTCAACGATTGGCAGCAGTCTTGGGTGAATTGCGCGAAGGGAAGATGGACTGCGCGCCTCATCCCGGATGTGAGACCGTTGCTAAATCGAAGGCATGCTGAGACTGACTTCTATCTGACCCAGCTTTTGAGCGGGCATGGGTGTTTTCAGTCTTACCTGCACAAGATCGGTAAGTCACGATCTCCCGATTGTCGGTTTTGCCCAGGAGAGGAGAACAATGCCTGCCACACATTTTTTGCGTGTACAAAATGGGTCAGGCTGCAAAGGGAACTCTACAGGGAGACGGTAGATCTCAGCCCGGATAATATAGTTGCAGTGATGCTCGAATCGGTTGACAAATGGAACCAGGTGGCACATTATGCTCGGGCAGTCCTAAAATATAAAAGGGACTCACAGCAGCCGGGGGCGCTGGGGCTGGGGGATCGCTCTTCTGTCATTTCCTCTTCCCCTCTCCCTTCCCGCTAGGAAAGGGACTCCCCAGCTTCAAAGCGCCCAACGGCGTAACAAAACGGGACCTGGCCCGAAGTAATGTGTCAAACGGTTCCAGGCTGAGTTCTCATGTTGACAGGGGAGGTGTTTAGAGGGTAGTCCAGTCGCGCATGGGAGTCCCATACTCTGTGCATAAATAGCATTCACCTCCCTACTACAAAAAAAATATATACCTTTTCAATTCTTTTCTGAACCATCCGTTTGCTTTTTGATTATTTCCACAGATATCAGTCGCTTAGTCTCAACTCCTTTGCTGAATCTTATTCGAATCGGAGTTTCACTCTAAAGAGCACAAAAATTTCCGATTTTTATTGAAAAAAGCGGCTAAAAATATTAAGCTGTAAATTTTCAACTTATTTATTTGTCAACCGATTCGCATAAATTTTGTTGGTTAAATTAACTTGTCTTAAGAACTTATAATTTCAAGTTACATCAGAGTCTGTTGAGAAACTTGGATGCTAGAGGGCTACAGAAATAAAAAAAAATTTAAGTCACTCTTTATATGAAGAAGCCCCCCCCCCCCCTTTGACATCTCAAAATATTTGCTTGCACTGCAAGTTTCGAGAGGCAACACTTTTGACTTACGCAAAAAATTCCTCATTCTAAAGGGTTTTCCAATAAGAGGTGTTATTTTGAATAGTCCGCTATTTCAGTAGATGTCACTTTTGAAGCTGTCATTCGTTGACATTCGACAAATAAAAACTACGCAATTACTAAAAATGGAACGATACACGCTTCAACAATGCATTGAATTTATGCATCAAAATGATCCGGCATTCCATTGAAAAATCATCTTGAGTGATGAGGCCCATTTCCATCTCGGTGACTTCATCAACAAGAAAAATTGTCGCATCTGGGGCTCGAAAAATCCAAGAGTTATTGTTGAGAAGCCTCTCTTACCTCAATGTGTGACTGTTTGGTGTGGTTTATGGCCCGGTTGAGTGATTGGGCCCTACTTTTTCGAAAATGAGGCTGGAGCAACAGTTACGGTGAATGGATTGCGCTATCGAGAGATGATTAATGATTTTTATGGCCGGAATTGGATGGTATTGATCTGGACAACGTTTATTTTTACCGAGCAATGAAACCAGAAATGCCAAAATCAGAGAAACCAGAAGATACGCTAATGCAAACGTTGATGCTAATGCAGCAAGAGCAGCGACATCTGTCATCCAGTTTAACAGCGAAACTAAATGATCAATCATCAAAGCTAGACCAGAAGCTTGACAAACTAGCCCAGTCATATTAGGGCTTTCACCTCGGAATGAAAGATAATAAGCTGCAAATTGGTATGAACCTTTGTTTTGTCATTCTAAATGTTGTCTCAAAAGTCACAATCGTTATCGTGTCCGCGTCTCAAGATATTCAAGGTCAAAGGTCACAAAAATCGGTTTTTCGCGAATATCTGGCTTCCTATCGGTTAAATGAGATTTGCATTTATTATAAAAGTTGTAGGCTATAAAATTCCCTACAACTTTTGTTTAAACTTTTTTTTCATACGACCAACCGTTTTGAAGGTAGAGCGCGAAGAGTGCACATCGTACAGTCATATACGGCCTAATGCAAGGTCAAGCGTGAGTTATGGTTATCAGTACGTTATAAAGTCAATTATTTACTTGGAAATTATAATTATTAAACAATGCCTATTATTTATGTACTAACTATTAATTATTTATATTTAATTAAAGTAAGTAACTTGATTATTTATATATAATTATTCATATTTAACTATTTAAGTATAAAATATTATTAATTCTGGATTATATATTTTAGTTTTATTTTAAGTTAAAATGATAGTAAGAGTATATATTTTACACATATTTTTATTTATTATTAAATACGGCATAATATACATTTATCAAAATGTGAGTTCAAATATCAAAAGTATCTTTGTTGATTTTAATTGTAATGAAATTGGAAATGGAAGCTAATTATCTTCTTCTTGTTCGTCGTCTTCTTCTTCTTGTCGCTCAAAAATGTTCGATTCATTGTCATCATCCTCATTATCTGTCATGTTCATCTCCAAACCTTCCAGAATATCGGGATCATATGTATTTTCTTCATCGGGATTACTTGGATACAGTGAAGCGTTGAGGCAAGCTTGTCCGTTGCACTGGCCGCAAGCTAAAGAACATTGTAGCCCTGATTTTCTGCATCCACAGCGGGAACCACAACCATTTTTGCAATTGCAAAATATTACGTTTAGTAGTTCGGCTGGTGCTGGAGGTAATAACGTTCGTATGGGCTCCAGGATTTCATTTTCAAGCATCCAGCCCCATTCTTTAGGTTCTAAGTCCTTCCCTAACCACGTTTGAATCTGGTAGTAGACACGTTTTATGTGTTGATGAGCTGCTACACTTGTTGGTGGAAGTGTTGACAGTTGTACAGGTTTATTTAGTTTTGTAAATTTGATGAATTGCGTGTAGCGGAAATGATCAATGTTGTCCTCAGATTTTGGAGCATTATATAATGCCAACAAGATGCGCACTCCATTTTCTAATAATGTTTGTTTTGGGCAGTTTTCTTGTTGAAATACTTCCACCAGTTTATCTAAATCAGGAATTTTTTCCAATGCTCTAGTAACAGTTTTTTTTTCCTTTTTTAAATAGCGCAGAAGTCGTGTCACAGCCACTGAATGCGTGTAAAAATAAAATGTGCTTTTTAGTACGAGGATATTGGTCAAAACTTTTAGTAGAATATATTTGTGTTTTGACATTGCCTTTGCCAACTTTTTTCAAAAAAATTTCCTGATGATGTGACTGAGTACGTCCAATTAAAATAACGAGCAATAATTATAATTTCCAAGTAAATAATTGACTTTATAACGTACTGATAACCATAACTCACGCTTGACCTTGCATTAGGCCGTATATGACTGTACGATGTGCACTCTTCGCGCTCTACCTTCAAAACGGTTGTTCGTATGAAAAAAAAGTTTAAACAAAAGTTGTAGGGAATTTTATAGCCTACAACTTTTATAATAAATGCAAATCTCATTTAACCGATAGGAAGCCAGATATTCGCGAAAAACCGATTTTTGTGACCTTTGACCTTAAATATCTTGAGACGCGGACACGATAACGATTGTGACTTTTGAGACAACATTAAGAATGACAAAACAAAGGTTCATACCAATTTGCAGCTTATTATCTTTCATTCCGAGGTTGACCCCTTTTTTTACCTAATATGACTGGGCTAAACAAGCACTCAAAATCAAGGTAGACATCACACAAAAGCTAGAGAAACAGTCAACTGTTTTGAAGCCAGATTTTCAAAAACAGTGTACCGAAATAAAAGCGGAGCTTGGTAGTCTGACCAACCAAATTAAATGTTTCGAGGAAAAGGCTTACCACGTCGAGGAGAGAATCAACCATGAGATGGAAAAACTGAAAAACAAATTGGAAGCAGGAAAGGCAGTAGTAACCAACTCACCAGCCCCGCTTATAACCGCAGGGCAAAGCACATCCAGAAATGTGAAAGCACCAATATTCGATGGGCAAACGGTCTGGAGTACTTACAAAAAGCAGTTGGAAGCCGCCGCTAGGACAAATCGCTGAAATGAGCAGGAACGAGAAATTGCATTAATTCTTGCTCTACGAGGCCCGGCTGCTGAGCTTTTGCAGACTATCCCCGTTGAGTTGCACTCAAACTCGGCTGCTATAATGAATGAGCCTGACATGCGTTTTGGAGACGATCGTCTGAAGTAGATTTATCAGTCACAGCTACGGCATCGAATGCAAAAGTCTGCCGAAACCTTACAGCAACTAGCCCAAGCCATTGAACGACTGGCACTTTTGGCTTACCCAGCGTACGACCCAGAACTTCGAGATGACGCAGCAACAGGAGCATTCATCAGTGCATTAAAAGACCTGGAATTGCATCAAGCTGTGCGTTTAGCTCAAAAGCAAACGGTTAAGGACGCATTGGCTTACAGTCTGAATTTTAAGGTAGCGAAAAATGTGACTCGTACCACTGCCCGGGTTCGTGAGGTAGTGACAGATGAGTGCAGGTGGGAGCGCATGGAAATTAAACAAGAGTGGCAGACCAATGGTGCGCCTGGATGCTGAAATTCCGGTGAGAAGGGGCACCTGCAAAGAGATTGCAAGAAGCGAAGAAAATCGTGCTATTGTCCAGAGAGGAGGAGATCCAGACCTAGTCAGGAACCCAGAATGGACGCCCTTCAAACTGAGGGGGTCAACGTCGTGCAACAACGGTTGGCTAGGAGGAGCGAAGTCCCCAGCACCATCATCACCGTGTCAAGATTACACCGTGGAGAAGCGGACTTATGCCGTCTGGGTCAAGTTGACGGAGAACATTGCACCATAACAATCGACACTGGTGCAACCCGATCGATTATCCGACTAGACCTGGTGACGCAACAACTACTTCATAAGGGCAGGATTTTCTCCCTATGGACAGCTACGGGAGAAACTGCACCTGTCCATGGAGAAGTCAACATCCAGATACAGTTGGGAGACCTTGTGTTCCGACATAATTTTCTGGTCGCGAACATTATGGATGACTGCATTCTCGGAATGGATTTTCTGTGACCAAATGGAGTCACGTTGGATTTGGGCAAACGGGTATTGAAATGGCAGAATGTCGAAGTATCAATGGAGTATCCCAGCGTCCAAATTCCCAAGATGAATGTGGTAGTATGTACCGACACTGATGTACCGAATTCTTTCGAAAGCATTGTATTGGCCAAGCTTGATGATGATTCTGGAGACCAGCGATCTTATCTGATAGAGCCAACGAAGACATTGGCATTGCACAGTTTTAATGTAAGACGAAGCCTTGTAAGATCTATAAGGAACGAATACGTGCTGGTTGGAGTCCTTAACACCGCAGACTCAACCACGAGCATGAAAGCAGGAGAAGTCATCGGCAGCTGCTAGCTAGTTTCCATCATCTCCTCTTTGGAAGCTTCTCACGACTATTATTGGAAAAGGAGGCAAGACACAGACAAAGCCCGGGAACCAACGGAGTGCAGCTATTCAAGCGAGCCTCTGATCTGGTCACCAAAAACACTGAGATCTTCTGAACAAGCCGGAAAGATCAAGGCCGAACGAATTTGGTAACTCACGTCATAGACACACAGGGAGCCAAGCCGATTCGACAAGCACTGAGACGTCTTCCAATAGCCAAAGAAGGAATCAAACCTTCTATCCGCCCATGGGCCGTGCCTGTAGTTCTAGTAAAGAAAAAGGATGGTAGCACTAATTTTTGTGTCGACTATAGGCAGCTTAACGACGTCACTTAGAAAAATAGTTACCCGCTTCCACGCGTCGATGACATCTGGACACTCTAGCCGCCGCAAAATGGTTTAACCACACTCGATCTCAAGAGTGGCTGCTAGAAGGTAGAAATTGACACGAAAGACCGAGTGAAGACCGCATTTCCAGTTGGGACCAGACTGGCAATTCGTGGTGATGCCATTTGGGCTTTGCAATGCTCCAGCCACTTTTGAACGCCTGATGGAAAACGTGCTACAAGGGTTTACCTGGAAGACCTGTTTGGTGTACTTAGATGACCTCATTTTCATCAGGAGACCGTTCAAAGGGCATGTGCAGAACTTAGAAAAAGTGTTCTCCCGATTTCGACTGACGAACTTGATACTTAGTCCCTATAATTATACCCTTTTTGCAGCTGAAGTTAAATGCCTGGGACACGTCGTATCAGCAGAAGGGGCCAAACAAACCCTGGGAAAATTGAAGCCGTGAAAAACTGGCCAACACTAAACAACAAGCGCCGACTACGAAGCTTCTGGGTCTGGCAACCTACTATCAAAGATTTGTCAAAGACTTTGCCAAAATAGACAAGTGTCTCCATCAGCTCACCGAGAAAAATCGTCCGTATGTCTGGAATGAACAATGCCAGGCAGCCTTTGAGACCTTGAAGGAGAAGCTGTGTGAATCACCCGTACTGGCATATCCAAAACCCGGGAAAATGTTTGTAGTTGACACCGATGCGAGCAACGGTGGGATTGGAGCTGTACTCTCCCAGCAGATCGATGGCGAAGAAAGAGTCCTCTCGTATTACAGTCGAGTTCTCTCAAAAAGTGAGAGGAACTACTGTGTAGTCCAAGCCCACTTGGGGAGCTCAACTCGTACATAATGACCCGCCCCTTATTTTTTTGTCAGTTCCTTTAACATGTGCATCTCAAAGTGCGTTGGGAATTTCCCGATCAGGTGCAAGAACAGGTGTTGCTACAGTTTTTAAATGCATTTTATCGTCATACCTTTTTAGTGGCATTTGCAAATTTTTTGTAAATGTTGTAGACGTAGCTGTTAAGCTACGCATATTAAGTGCAGTAAACATTTTTGTATGGTCGAACTCACCTATAAACTGCGCGAGCAACTCTTGACCGTATATTGCGTCCCCCTCAACAGCATACAAATCGTAACTTAGTGTCGAATTTTCGATTGTTAGGTTCAACAGAATTCCCTTAATGCAGCTGAGATGATGATGGGCATAGTTAGCGAATCGCCTGTTGGTAGGCTTTAATAAGGGTTTTATTTGTTGTTGCGTACTGCAACTGATTATACTGCATGGTGCTCCAGTATCGAGCTCCATATTGAGATTTACGAATTCACCGTCAATTTTTATTCTAAGCATATTTCTATCGATTGCTCTTGTCGCATGGATTTCACTGATTTTTCCTGAACCACTTGTAGTATCAGTTTCTTGCGTAGAATTATTCGAATTTTGTACCCCTCGAAGCAAAATTTGTTAATTTGAGACCTATTCTAAACAACAGAATATCTGTTTGGGAACATGTAAAAGAGATACGCCAACATTTTGGGTCCCGATGATCAAGGGAATGTCCAAAGAAATTAACAACACGTTGCAAAGGGACAAAACATCCGAAAAGTGCACATATGGGTGTACTTTTCATATTACTCGTAAAAGAAGTTGACTTTCGTCCGTTACAATGGAATTTAGGCAGAATAATAGCTATTTATTCCGTAGACGATGGTATCGTACAAGTTGCCAGAGTCAAAACCATCAAGGGAGAATATAATCGCAGTGTAAAAAGATTGGACCTCTGTTTAATTGGACGAGCATTCAGAAAAATTATCTAAGCTGGAACAAAGTGACCTTTGTTATGTGCCTATAAAAGAAACTCTTCATCTTTTGCATAAAGTTGAGCCGTTGCCTATACACGCATTGGATGAAAAATTCAAATCATCGATTTATGCTATCAGAAAACTTGTTTCGATGCCTAGGATGGTCATAAAGCTCTTCTCGTAGGAGCACTGTCCTACTTACTCAACTTTTTAATTAACGTAATTTGTAGTATTTCACCTTTTTTGTGGTAGGGAGGTGAATGCCATTTATGCACAGAGTATGGGACTCCCATGCGCGACTGGATTACCCACTAAACACCTCCCCTGTCAACCTAAGAACCCAGCCTGGAACCGTTTGACACATTACTTCGGGCCAGGTCTCGTTTTGTTACGCCGTGGAGCGCCTTCAAGCTAGGCAGTCCCTTTTCTAGCGGAAGGGGAGCGGGGAAGAGGAAGTGCCAGAAAAGCGATCACCCAGCCCCAGCGCCCCCGGCTACTGTGAGTCCCTTTTATATTTTAGGGCTGCCCGAGCATAATGTGCCATATAGTTCCATTTGTCAACCGATTCGAGCATCACCGCAACAATAATATCCGGGGTGAGCTCTCCCGCCTTTCTGTAGTGGTCCCCTTGCAGCCTGACCCATTTTGTACACGCAAAAAATGTGTGGCAGGCATTGTCTTCTTCTTCTGGGCAAAAACTATTTCATCTTAAAGTAGATTATGTTTCGCGACACAATGGTGCAGTTGAGGTTGTTTGCTTATTTGCTCCCTGATTAGAGGAAAGTAGAGTCTATCAGAATAAATGCTGAAACGCGTCTAAAAACTCGGGCGTTTTCGGTGGCTGAGATTAATGTTATTGAGCGATATATCTACACATGGTCCGACCCACGACCCCTTCCTTGCCCAACTAGCTAGCTTGCGAGCAACCCCTAATCAGTAGACTTTTATGTGGCCGAGCCGTTCACCATGATGATATTGTTCGTTGCCATTCCTAAAGATTGTACGTCTTCGGGTCATTCGCGAAGTCAACTCGGATGTTGAAGCGAAATAAAAACGAAAATTCATTATACAATATATTAAAGAATCTAAAGTATGTAAGAGCTTCCCAGATAAATTTTCAAACATAAAGACACACAAAGTGTCTGTCCAAGGGATAAAATATAAAAGTTCGTTTTGATCAGTGATCTTATTTTTATCAGTGACTTTATTTTCATCAGTGATTTTAATTTTATTCTTTGTCTGAAAAACCAGCCGTTATTCTTTGATCCCGCTCCGTATCAATATTCCATGCAACATAACCGCTGATCTTGCTTCGCGAGTGTATGACAGTTTTTTTTTTTTTTTTTTTTCCCAATCCGTTAATCCGTTAATCTTTGTTTCCGCTCCGTATCAACATATCAATAAACATACAATGAGTTCATGCAGAGCTTGCAAACTAACTGTTCGAGAAGCAGAGATTATGAAGTGTTCTTCCCATGGATGTAGAAATATTTACCACTATGAGTGTGTAGGCATTACAAAAATTAATTTCGCGAAACAAAGCGCCAAATATAAATCCACCTGGAAATGCCCTGATAATTGCGCGCGTATATCAAAAGAAGACAATTCCAATACGCCAGTACGCTCCATATATATGCAAGACATAGGTGAAAACACCTCATCAACAGCCAATACCCCAGCTGGGTTGAGTGGCATTGATCATACATTGCTTGATCATCTCAATGGTATGTTTTCTCAACTGCGAGAAACGAATAAACAAGATCTTGCTAAGCTTTTGGAGCCACTGCATGCAAATGTAAAGTCGATTAATGATCGATTATCGGCATGGGAGAATAGACTTTGTTCGCTAGAGGAAAAAGTTGAACATTTTAATGATGTCTCCTCAACCTTACAGAGTGAGAACACACAACTGCAAGATCAATTGGCTGCTCTGAAAGCAAAAATTAACGAAATCGACCAAGCTGCGCGTAATTGCAATCTGGAACTGCAAAATATTCCACAGGCGAACAACGAAAACCTCACACAGATCGTACAAAACATTGGACATCTCATGCGCATTGATATTCCTACGGAGAGCATTCGAGCAGTGCATCGTGTGGCGCCAGCTATTCAACAATCGGATCGACCAAAAAATATAATAGTACAACTGACGATACGTTGTTTGCGTGATGAGCTAATTCATGCAGCCAGGGTTCGTCGCGATTTCACCTCCGACCAAATTGGAATTAGTTCACAGCCCGTGCGCAAGTTCTATATTAATGAACACCTCACATTAACGAATAAAATCTTGTATAGCAAGGCAAGGAAAGCGGCTTCAAACATGGGATACAAGTATGTGTGGATGAGGAACTTGAATATCTATGTTCGTAAAACTGATACCGCAAAAGTGATTAAAATTAAAGATGAGAATGATATTTTAAAGATAAAGTGACTAGCTTATGCTTATTTACTCATTCACACCTTTTGTTCTTGTATGTTATTATTTTGTTTTCGTTTCAAATTGGACTATTATTACTATAGTTTGCAGTTTTTGCGTATAGCTTTATGTAACAATCAAGTTGGCAATTTAATGACTACCGTTTTTATTCTTTTCAAATATGTGCTTTACTTGCACCATTGTCTTTCTCATCGAGATAATTACGAAAAATATTTTATCATAAAAGATCATCATTTTCATTTAATCTATATTAGACCATCACAATGAATAGATTGAATACTATCAGTATTTACTATCAGAACTGTCGCAGCATTCGAAACAAGCTCTATGACCTGCGTTTAAGTATTCTAAATTCTGACTTTGATGTAATTATCTTAACAGAAACTTGGCTCAGGGATGGCATACGTGATAGTGAAATTACTGATGATAGATACATCATTCATCGAAAAGATCGGTCGTCCATGACTTCAAACAAAAAAGATGGGGGTGGCGTATTAATTGCAATAAAAAAGATGATATCCTGCGTCAGGTTATATGATTACGAGAATCACTCGGTAGAAGAAATCGTTTTATTTCTACCCTCACCAAGTAATGGCGTAGTTTTGATAGCATGTTATATTCCTCCCTCGACACCCCAGGCTATTTACGAAAATCACTTTCAAAAGCTAAATGATATATCCACAAATTTATCGCATCATGATTTTAATGTTATTGGTGACTACAATCAACCAAATATAAATTGGCATCTCGAATCAAACAAGAATACTATCCTTGAAGTGCCGCACTACATCAGTAGCGTAATGTCTTTTTAGGGTTTTGTACTAAAATACAAAACCCTATTGCAATCACGACCTGTGTCCGTCTGTCCGTCCGTCCGTCCGTCCGTCCGTCCGTCTGTATGTCACAGCACTTTTTCTCCGAAACTATAGAGGCTACAGCCATGAAACTTTGTAGAAAGGTCAGAAGTGATGACCTCTTGAAAGTTCAAGGGTGAAAAATTTTTTCAAAGGCGATTAAGGGGGGTCTCCCCATATAGGGAGGTGACCCCTCAAAAAAAAATTTTCACCATTGGTAGTCGAGTAGGGTATCGTTGGAAAGGTCTCAATGAGATCTTTTCAAAACTAGTCTTAAAACTGCCTTATTGTTACCGAGGGGGACAGGGGAAGGGGAAATGTTCGAACTTTTCGCGTACCCCCCCTCGCGATTGGACACCTTCCATCCGAAAAATCTGAAAAAAATCATGAATGTAGGCCTTCATGAGCACAACAACAACAAATACATGAGAAGTCGAAATTCACTCAACTTTGTTAGTAATAGTATGATTTATCGATTTTGTGTTTTCTTGAATAAAATCTAAACTCAATAAAATTTTGCAAAAAGATGACTATTTATAAGATTGATCTTTTCTGAAAGTTTGATAAAGATCGAATAGTATTTACCGAAGTTATAGCGATTTGAATTTTCCTGTATTACTATGGAGCAATATGCCCTGTATTACTATGGAAACATATGGCTATGGAGCCATATGCGCTTTTTACCGACTTAGACACTACAACTATGCTAGAATTTGCATGAAAATATCAGAAGTGATAGGTATCATGAAAATGAGTACATACAATTGAAACAAGTCGAAGAGGCAGGAGAGAGCTCCTAGCAAAAGGGCTTTGTAACCATTCTAGGATTCGAAAAAATAGGCCATGAATCGATGATTACAGTATAGAAGAGTGGCCCCTGAAAAAAAATTTCATGAAACGTAGCCGATATGAGTATCAACTGAAAGTTCTCTATGAGAGCTTTTCAAAACAGTTCTTAAACTGACAGTTTTTGCTTCATGAAAAATGTGTTTCCTCCCTCGCGAATGGACACCCGTGATCTAAAAAATCTGAAGAAATTATCAAAGGAGATATTCATGGGTATAACTATAAAAAATACCTGAGAAGTCAAAATTCGTTCAACTTTATTAATAATAGTATGATCCTCGAATTTCACATTTTCTCCAATAAAATCGTCTTTGACATGTTTCTCTCTCCAATAAAATCGTCTTTGACATGTTTCTTGATTTTATTCGTTGCTGGTTACTGCATTTTGTAAGTTAAGTACAAAACCCTTCTGACATGAGCATAGGTCTGTCTACCCAACTTGTTTATATTGCTAAGAGTTTGAATTTACACATTTATTTTTCTGTGAGAAATGCCTTAGGTTACAGTTTGTACTTGTTAAACTCAAACGAAAACATATGAATTATTTTTATATACATAAACTGTTACTGTTTTTTCTCCAATAAATAAAAAAAAAAAAATTTTAGCTAATGGTTGACAATTGTCAGTTTAAACTTTGATAAATAAATAAGGTTAATTTTGTATCAACAGCAGTTTTTGGGTCTTTGTAAAAAATTTTTTTACAAAGACCTACTAGTTTCGCGACCTGTCTGTCCGTCCGTCTATCCGTGCGACAAAGTAAGTTTCCTCAGAAACTGTAGAAGCTAGAATGCCCAAACTTTGTGAAAAGTTCAGAAGTGATAGTCTCCCAAAAGTTTAGGTATTACTAAAAATTTAAAATTTTTTAAGGAAGGTTCCCCCTAATAACGAATGAGTCCTTAAAAATTTTTTTTAATCGAATGTAGTCGAGTGGGGTATCAAATGAAATGTCTTGGTTAGAACTTTTAGAATCTGAAATAAAAAAATCATTTTATCAATTAGGGGGTCCAGGGGAAGGCAAAATGAACCATAAATTTGAGTCCCCACCCACATGAAAGCGATAAGTTCAAAGTATGCATACCAACACTTAATATTTTATCACCAATGCCAAATGCGGGTACGTCATGAATTTGAAAATCAAAAGCAATGTCAAATCTTGGACATTCTTAAGATATTTTTCACACTTTAGCGGTGTCATGGCAATGTGTCTTCTCATTTTTATTTATCTGATACTCGCAAATGCGAAATTGCAGCATATCTGCATCTAAAACTTAACCTGCTTCTAAATTATCTACATCATATTTACACTAAAGGGTTTGGGCCTGAAACCAAGCTCCCAGCTAAATATCAACTTCACACTCGTTTTAGTATTTTTCTTTGTATCATGTGTGAGTATGTGTCTTTCTATCGAAAAGGGTGATATAATCACAATCGCTGCCGACAAAGGGGAATTATTTTAAAGCTTAGCGCCTACTTTTATCTCGGGTGCATAACATCTCAGGCTTACATCTTGTCTTTTAGGCTTTGTGGTTTGACAAAGTTTCTAATGAAAGAAACGCAATTTTGTATTAGAAAACATGCAAATGCTATGCAACTCTTCCTGTAGTTCATCCTTAAATGTCCCTTACCAACGATAAATTAGAATTTCAGGGCTTTTGACTTATTTCCTTAGCCTACAGACATTCGACTTTGCCGCACAAGTGTCCTTTCCCACACACGATTTCATCTGTGAAAATGTTGTCAGAGCTATTGTCAGTGGTATTGTCGCAATTGCAAAAAGTTGCGCTAAGACAACGTAACACATTTTTTTTGCCGCTTGACATCAAAGGCTACGCAACTTTCATAAGTTTCACGAATGAATATCCAGAGAAAAACTTTCAGACAACTCTTATGACTATCAGCATTATATTATCCGCACCTTTTTCCTTGTGATGTGTCGGTTGCGAGTATGAATCGCCTAAGGGATGTAAAATCATTTAAGAACCCTCAAATCCGTGCTGAAATAAATTTGCGTGTCTCGAATATTTATCAGTCATGCGTTAGACATTGCGTATCTACAAGTGGCGATGTATGCAAAAAGATTTAAAATTTAAATGGTTTGAATATTTCCTTTATTGTCCTAAAGCGACGTAAAATGTTCGGCTTTTCAATGGAAAATTTTCTTCAATTATAACAGTTTCCCAGAACACTTAGACAACGCTCGTTAGTAGCCACCATAAAATTTAGTACAGGAAATGGTCGTTTCAAATGTTCTTCCTATGCTAGATGTAAGCTTAAGCGATCATTAAAGCATTATATTTCTTCAGACGGACTATAAGCCCGTTCATTTATGATACGTACTGGTTTAAATCAGAACGTATTGTAGCTGGGTGGATGAACAAACGGCTAAATCGTGGTACTGACCATATCACCTTCTCGACAGTCGAAGCATTCGATCGAGATAATGGGGTGCTCTAACTATCTCTAAGCAAAGGCACGAAAGGAGCCATAGTGCTAAAGCAAAAAAAAAACGCATTATATTGTAAGCGAGATGTCATTTAAGTTTGTGAATAACTGTTTTCAAGACGTAATCGGTAGCTACATAATATTTTATGAAAATTAGGCTGCCACATAACTTAAGTAAATTTGAACTAAGAACTATATTTTCCACGTGGAGATTATTTTGATACGTTCAAAAGCCTTGATATTTGGTGATTATATTCGAGAGATTGAGGGATCAAAAACGGTGCCACAAAATAAAGATATAAAGGATAAAGGTAGCCTGGGAAGAAACTCTCAATTATTGGAAAAGGAACCAAAAATGATGAAAGCAAATAGATTACAATTAAAAGCAATAACCCGGCTAGAATTCAATTGACGCGTTCCTAAGCCGGCATTAGGGCTGAATACGGAAATAGTGCAGCATGCTTAAGTAAGCCATCCCTAATATTGGTCTAATGAAAACCTTATGCGCCTACTTGGGTACTGCCGAATGGGGACATAATAAGGCTTGCCTAATTTGGCAAAGCTCAGTTGGAAGTGTTGGCGACAATCAAGAACGTAGAAAAACAGATCATAGTACATCAAGCCCGGCACAAAAAATGATTGGTTTGATGACGAGTGCCAGAATGCGTTATACAAAAAGCATCAGGTGTACAAACAATATTTAGATAGGAAAATCAGAACTTCAGGAGAGCAGCCAATAAGATAATTAGAATTAAGAAAAGAAAGAGCTATGATGACCAATTGGGATGTATTGACGTAAGCCTAGCGAGCAACAATGCAAGACAAGCATACATGGGGGTGAAAGCCTGAAACGAGGTGATCAGTCCAAGGCCATGCTCTGCCGTGATGACATCGGCGACATCATTGCTGATGCAAGCAGAATTAAGGAAGGATAGGCATCATATTTCAAGAACATCCTTAAACTCTTCGCACAGCTCCAAAACATATGAGGTTATAGAATTCCCGGAAAACTTCCATTGGCCCCACCATCTCTGGATGAAGGCCCAAAAAATAATAAAGCACCGGATATTAATGAAATTCTCGTGGAGCTCATCAAATATGGCGGCAGTGCTGTTCAGAAAGCCATCCACAAAACTATTCTGTGCTTTGGGCATCAAGGACATATGCCAAATGAGTGCAGTTAATCAATTATATTCCCGATCCACGAGGAAGATGATAAGCTATGATTCGAAAATTATAAATGCATATCACTTCTTTAAGCGGCGCACAAAATATTTGCAAATTAGATAATATGCTATCAGTTTTATTGAGGAGTATTAGGGTTGCTCAAGAGCAAGTAAATCGGAGACACATCAAGTTTTTACGGTAAAGCTGCTACTAGAGGAGTGCTGGGAGTTCAATATAGACGTACACCAAATTTCCGTCTACTTTAAGCAAGCATAAGACAGTATTGATCGTAACGTACGCTTTGCTTTGGTATCCCAGCCAAATTAGTCAATCTTACCAAAATTATAATGACGTTGGTAACCTCAAAAGTTCGCATTGTTAGCCAAATCACCAATACCTTTGAAACAAATATCATACTAAAGCAGGGAGATCAGCTGTCACCATTGCTATTCAATTTGGATCTAAAGTATGTTATTAGAAAGCTACCTGTTCATACAAGAATTACACTAGCCCAGTGGTAGCCTATGCGGACGACATCAACATTTTGTCACGGCTGCTAACAATCGTGAAAGAACTCATCCTGAAACTCGACAGCAAAACAAAACGAGTAGGGCTACAAATGAATGAGAATGGAAAAAAGATCATGACACAGTCGAGGAAAAATACCTCAAATATACAAAATATCACACCTGGCTAGTACAATTTCGAAAATTTGGGGTGACTTTATATATTGAGGCGCCAAAATTTCAAGAACCGCTAATGAAAGAAAAGAAAATTGCCAAGAATGCAGCTCACAAATACAATATTTTTCAGTGCTCCTTTTCTCTGTACCTACATCAAGCATTTTCGGTATACCTGAGAGTGTCGCCCTATATTTCTGCTCCGTCCAAAAGCACTGACCCTACAGCACTCATCTGTATGCGTCTTCTTGATGGGTTGGTTATTGCCTGCGTTGGCCATAAGCTGACTCAGAGCCGATGCTTCCAAAACAGCCTTCTCAGCCGTTGCCCTGATTTGTCCAGAGAAACTCAGAATTGAGTCAATCAGTAGCTCCAGGCACTCCAACGCTTTGATTATATGTCTCCAATACTGATCATCCTTACTCTAGAGATTCTCCTTTTTGTCAAGATGACCACTTCAATTTTCTTCAGTGCAAAACTAATCTCACGACAAGTCATCCATTCTCTTACTCGGCGTATCGGCATACCTAGCCTAAGTTGCGCTTGTTCAACGGTGCGTCCAGTGACCAGAGTCACAACATCATCCACATGACTGGTCAAGTGTGACTCATTTGGCGTCTCCAGTCTCAGTATCCCATCGTAAGATAGGTTCTATAGTTCTCGACCAAGGATAGATCCCTGAACAACACGCGATGTAACTTCCATCCTTATTCGGTCCTTTGTCGTGGCGTAAAGCAGATTTTGGTCCTTCAGGTAGTCTCTAAAAACCCGCATTAGATATTCTGGAACTTGAAAAGGGATTTTCAGTGCATCCAGAATATCCACCCATCTAGCGGAGCCGAAGGATTCCCTAACTTCAAGTGTCATCAACAGAATGATATTTCGTTAGCGGTGAGTGGCATCTCAATATTCGAGCGCTAAATGAGTGAAGGAGTAGCTAAGAAACGTAAGAGCTAAGAAACGTAAAAGACAGCTTCGAGGTAAGCAATAGTTTAAGGGGGAAAATTCCGAGTCACCCAAGTAATGGAACGCGGCGATTGTTTTAAAATAAGTTCCCGGGGAAACACACGCAATAGCCAATAATCTGTGAGACAGGAGTCCGCTACAGATAAGGCGATAGACGACTTGAAGCAGAAAGGGGCCCCCAACGTTGCCGTGATTCACGCGAGAAGAACGATATTGTATTATATTGTATTTGTGTTTATTTGTCTTGTGGTTCGCTTGTGCTGAAAATTTTTGTCCTCTTCACTGTTTCTTTTCCCTTAAAACAAATTTTCAATTTTCAGTGCTGCTTTGGCCTGGAAGGAGGTAAGTTGTGAATTCGCAAGAGGAGTAAACTGATGGTCTGACGACAGCAAGAGGCAGTTTATTTTTGTTGGTCTCCTTTTTTTTTTTTATTTTTTGCAACTTTGCACCTCTGGGGTGTCAAATTTGATGTCTAGGTGTAGTGCAGTATAACTTATGAGACTGAGTTTTGATTTTCGGGCAGCCGCATTTTCGCTTTGGGGCCTACTGGCTAAGCGAGTGACACTCACGTCCATCTTTCCGTGGCTTTCCGAGTCAAAAAGTTCCCAGCCAGAATACCCTCCATGAGGAGGGTGACAATATGTTAATCTGTCATTGATTCGAGAGAAAATTAAACCGTAGGAAAACGTAAGCACTGGGTGGGCCGACTGTCCCATGATCGCATCTAAATTTTTCTACGTTTTTGGTTTTCTCTCGAATCAATGATAGGTTAACATGCGACACATGTGAAGTGGTCATCTCTGCCATCAACATAATAATAAGACAAAGTTGATGTCTTGTACAAACTGTAAAGAATATGCATTTGGCAAATGCATACAAATCACAAACTATGTGTGTAAAAATGTGAAAGTAAGTTATTAAGTATTAAATTTAGAACTAAGATAATGCTTCTGCAAATATCAAAATTTATAACCTTAATTTGTAATTAAGGGTTCACTGAAACTCAAACTTAGATTTTCTTCTTACTCAAACATCAAAACAAAACAAGTTGGGTAGACAGGCCTACGCTCATGTCAGAAGGATTTTGTACTTAACTTACAAAATGCAGTCACCAGATCAAATAAAATCAAAAAACATGTTAAAGACGGTTTTATTGGAGAAAATATGAAATTAGAGGATCATACTATTCTTAACAAAGTCAAATGAATTTTGACTTCCGAGGTATTTGTTATTGATATACTCATAAATATCTCCCTTGATAATTTTTTCAGATTTTTTAGATCACAGGTGTTCATTCACGAGGAAGAAAACACATTTTTCATGTATTTCCCCCCTGTGCCCCCACTGAAGCAAGAACTGTTCTGTAATCATCGATTCATGGCCAATTTTTTCGAATCCTAGAATGGTTGCAAAGCCCTTTTGCTAGGAGCTCTCTCCTACCTCCGCGACTTGTTTCACCCATGAGTATTAATTGTAGGTACTCATCTTCAGTCATTCATTAAATTGAATCAAGTACACCTTAAACGTTGAAGTTGGGGGAAAATATCTCAAAATTATTCAATCTTCGCATCTAAACCAGCCACCATCTTGTTTTACGATTACTGATACGACAAGCTGAACCGAATCTCAAAGATATTCATGATACGTATCATTCCTGAAACTTTCATGCAAATCCTAGCAAAGCTGTAGTGTCTGAGTCGGTAAAAAGCGCATATTGTTCCAGAGGCATATGTTCCCATAGTAATACAGCGCATCTTGTTCCATAGTAATACAGGAAAATTCAAACCGCTATAACTTCGTTAAACACCATTCAATCTTTATGAAACTTTCAGGGCAGATAAATCTTATAAATAGTCATCTGTGTACTAAATTTAAGGCTACGGTTAAGATTTTATTAAAGAAAACATAAAATCGATGAATCATACTATTACTAACAAAGTTGAGGGAATTTTGACTTCTCATGTATTTGTTGTTGTTGTACTCATAAAGGCCTACATTCATGATTTTGTTCAGATTTTTCGGATCCTGCCCCCCACTGTATTGATAAGGCAATTTTAAGACTTGTTTTGAAAAGATCTCATTAAGACCTTTCCAATGACATCCTACTCGACTACGAATGGTGAAAATTTTTTTTAAGGTTCACCTCCCTATATGGACAGATCCCCCTTAAACCCCTTTGAAAAACACTAGAAGTTTCAAGCAGTCACCACTTCTGACCTTTCCACAAAGTTTCACTGCTGTAGCTTCTATAGTTTGTGAGAAAATGTGCTGTTACCTACAGACGGACAGATGGACACAGGTCGTGATTGCAATAGGGTTTTGTATTTTAGTATAATACAAAACCCTAAAAAATAGATCTTATAGAGACCAGTAATTTTAACTGAGCCGGGTAAACAAAGGTGTTCCGATAAAAACTTACCCTCACTGCCCGATGGCGCAACTATCGCGAAAAAGATTCACTATCGTATAGGACATTCTTGTAGACGGCTAATGTCAAAATTTCAGCCGAACCAAACTCGTAGTTTTGTTTTGACCACATATGGAAGCGGACGTTTCCGTGAATTTTTGTAAAATGAAGAAGGAGCAATATCGGTCGGTGAAAATTATGCAGTGAAATAAAAGAACAGTTGTATGCTGTGGCAACTATAAAATAATTGGTTTAAAGAGTTTTAGCGTGATTGTACGTCAGTTTTTGGTAAGCTACGCGCAGGTACAGGAGCTCGTATTTTCAGACCGCCAATTGAATATACGCGAGATAGTTGAGACAGTAGACATCTCAAAAGGCCCCGTGGCTCATATTGTGCATGAAATTTTGGGCATGAGAAAATTGTCGGCGCGATGAGTGTCACAGGGCTCTACTATACCGAATTGTCGGACCAATTTGACGCCGGATCGCAGAAAAAAGGCACCGTTTTCTGAAAAAAAAGTAATGTTCCACCATGACATCGCACCGGCTCACAACCCGGCCATCGCCACGGCTATATTAGTCGAATTGGGCTGCGTACTGCTACTGCATTCACTGTTTTCTCCAGATTTGGCCCCATGCGACTTCATTTTGTTTCCAAACTTGAAAAAGTCACTCGGCGGGTAGAAATTTGAGTCAAATGAGGAGTTCGTCACCGCTACGAAGGCCGAGAAAACGTATTTTTCAGATGGTTTTCCGAAATTGAAGCATCGCTGAATCAAGTGTATCGAACTAGGCGGAGATTATGTTGAGAAATAAATGGAAACTTTTCCAAAATTTTCGTTTTCCTTTTATAGGCCAAGTTATTATCGACCCGCTCTCGTAAATAAAGGGTGATTCATAACAAATGTACACATTTTTGTCGAAAGAAAAACATAGTTTTTGTGAAAATTTAGCTGTAACGTTTATTTATTATAAAAATATGGTCCCTTACAATTAAATATGAAACATTACTTCGGGCATATATGCACCTAGTGCTGCTTTACAGACATCAAACGATGATTGTAATTTGCGATGACATTTTTGCACATTTCCGGCGTTATTAGGCGTATATTGGCTCGAATATTGTTTTTAATGCTTCATTAGTCTGGAGAGCATCAACATAAACACAACCTTTCAGAAATCCTCAAAGGAAGCCAATTTATGGGTGGACCAAAAAATGCACGTAGAGCGCGAAATGCTTGCACTGGCGATTCATTATTTTTATAAAAAGTTTTAACAATAATAAAACGTTCGGCTGATGTGTATGATGCCATGGTTGGAATTGTAAAAGACCAAACTGTCATAATCTGTCAATAATAAGTAACCGAACTGAGTCTGCCTCGCGCCGTCAGAGCGTCTGCTAACCTGGTATCTAGTGCTGTAGTGGTGGGAACCGGGCTGCAGCAGTTGTCTCCATGCGCTTGGAGAGATAGCATTGAGCGAGAGCGGAGTGCATGTTCAGTTACGTCGTCGGAGTGAAAATGGAGCGTACGATCGAGCAACGTGTTAGCATCAAATTTTGTGCCAAACTCAAGAAAACAGCCACGGAAACTATTCAAATGATTCAAGAGGCTTACGGTCAGGATGCTCTCTCCAGAACTCAAGTGTTTCAGTGGCACCGAAATTTCCGGGAGGGCCACGATGACGTCCATGACAAACAGCGCGTCGGTCCTCCATCAACGAGTCACACGGACACATATGTGCAATAAGTGCGTGATGTGTTGAACAGTGATCATCGTCTGAGCATTCGGGCTATCGCAGATGAGGCTGGAATCGATAAGATGACCGTTCACAACATTATTAAGAACGATCTGGGCATGAGGAAGATCTGCGCGAAGCTGGTACCCAAACACCTGACTGATGAGCAAAAGGAGCGTCGTGTTGCTGTCGCTTCGGAAATCCTTGATCGACTTCAAACCGAACCAGAGTTCTTACAGCCCGGACTTCTTTCTGTTCCCCAAGATCAAGAGACACCTTAAGGGGACGCGGTTCGGGTCTCTGGAAAACGTTGAACGTGCTACGATGAGGGCTCTAGACCGCATCGAGGTTGCCGACTTGCAGGGAGCGTTCGGGGATTGGAAAATCCCATATCAGCGTGTTATCGACTCCAATAGGGACTACTTTGAAGATTTCTAAAGAAAAATTGTACATATTTTGCCAATAAAAAATTTCCTGAGGTCAGTCCGGTTACTTATTATTCAGTCCCTGTATATGGACCTGAAATTGGTGATAAATAAGAGTTAAGGCCCATTCACATGTGTACACGCCAAAATTTTTTTGGGTGAACGAGCGTAACGCACATACACAAACGCCTTTTGTTGATCATTTGGTGGGGGAAATTTTATACAAACGCCGGTAATCATTCCGAATTGAACATTCGGTGAAGAAGGTAGTCGTCATAACGATTGCCTTTCTTTAATTTGCGTGCAAAATGGATGCGTGGACGCGAGAAGCTACGCGTTATTTAACAAATTTATAAAAGCGGAGGCCATGTTCAATTTCAGGAAACGACACGACGAATATCACGATTTCAATACAGATACATTGCCTATTGTAAATCTATAGAAAATTAACAGGACGCATAATCTTTATAGAATCACATTATAATAAGCAAGATTACAACACATCAAGAAAAATATGCGACTAAAAAAGATATTCAAATTTGGAATATATTTTTCAGAAAGCGGAAAAACACGAAGGATTCAAATGAATCCAATAGAAGTTTGAATCGACAAACTTTAATAATCAAAATACATTTTTCATTCCAGTTTTTATTACCTCGTTCACAATTCAAGGCTATGACATCAATTCTCAATCGCTTATCTCTCTGTCTTCGCTTTCACGTTGTCCGCACGATGTTTAACGATCAAATGATCCTTTTGACACATAAACTCGCAAGACGTGTATCGTATACAAAAATAGCTTGGCTGAACTATGCAACGTGTAAACATAAGGGCGTAAGCGCGAAACCTGTTTGGATATGGGTTTTTACCACTCCTGTGTGAAAAAGCCCATTCAATGCACTATTTATTGCATTTTAATTCGCATACTATGCATCATTTGTGCAAATAAACAAATTACCGACCATTTCCGCTGTTAAAATAACCGATTTTTTTCGTTTTATTATACATTGCTTGCATTCGAAACTCACTGTCATGTTTTTCGCTGTTGCTTTTGACACTGAAATAAAATTTGCACGAAGACCAGGTACATACAACACTTCTTTTAGATTTACCGGCTGATTTTCGGATGTTAATCTCACTGTTCCTCTGCCTTTTGCTCCGATTTCACTTTTAACATTAAAACATGTTCGAACTCTCTAATTTCGTCTTTTTCGGCATCCCTCCTGCGGCCTTCGTCAATTGTTTTTAAATTTTCGAAAGTCGTCAACTTATCTCTTGTCTCGAGGGCAACTACATAATTGTCGAATGATTTTGGCAGGCTCACTAATAGAATAAAAGATAGTAGGTGTTCTTCGACTGATATGTCTATCTCTTTTAATTTTTCCGAAATGTCGACAAAATCGTGTATATGTGTGGAGATAGATGAGCTCTCCGCCATTTTGAATGACAAAAGTTACTTGAAAAGCGTAAGTTTTCTACCAGGCCAAGCAGGTTGATGAATTCCCTCACTACACTTCCTACACTTGCATTCAGGATAATGGTGGCTAAAGCTTTTTCGTCTTCGTTGGACCATTCCACTTTGATGGTAGCTGCGTCGGTTTCCCCCTGTTTTGGGCGCTTTACATATTTTGACAGATCCTGAAAAATTAGAGCACTTTTCATGTGGAGCTTCCAGCTGCAATAATTTTTATCGTGCAATTTTTCAATTATTGAAACAGCCGTCGCACTCATGTTTCGCGATCACTACTTTATATGTTTTCTCGAGATTCACTTGAAATTTTTTACTTTTTAACTGCTATTGCTTGGTCTGGGCCCATAGCCTGTTGAGGTTAGTTAGATTTACAGCAGTGAAAACCAGCGTGTCTTGCTCAAGCGGTATACTCAGTGTGACTTATACCTTTTACAAGAGAACACAAAGCAGTGATAATGCAGTAATCTGATACACATGTAATAGAAGTGAGAGAGAGAGAGAGCAAAGGAATTTTAGAACTAGTGTAGCAACCACGGAAGTCACCGCAGTTGCAGACATTAAGTAATTAGCAAAGAGGTGTGTAGCCCGGGGTGGCATACTGAGGCCGGCTAGCGCTCAGTCGTGTCGTGGGTCTTCCGGGACACCCTCTGCTCATGCTGAGAAACCTTACATGAAAACTAGCACAAAGGGAAAAGGATGGGAAAGGGAGAGGTCATATTGAGAAATGAAAGTTTGTTGTCTTAACGAGACATGGCCGTTTTATTTAATTCACAAAAAGTAAAAAAGAATTTTACAGGTAAAATTCACAAATTTTTAACCCCTCATTAAAATTTAGGCAAGCAAAATCCGTTAGATACAATTTAATAAAAGGAAAAAAAAATATTAATTTAATAACATAAACTAACAGTATATAAGAAAAAAAAACAAATCCAAATAATTACTCACGCTTTCCTTGTTGAACTCCGAGCGCTCGGCGAAGAACAAAAGAAAGGAATTCGGGGCACCTGAAACTCAAGTTTCAATTTAAAAATTATTGTTAGCACAAGACCAAAAATGAAATCACAGAACGGCCACTTTTCACAAGACTCTGATTACTCTCACTCTTCGCTAATCCATTATCTTTTCAATTTCATCCAACAGTTTATCTCCAAATGCAAAAAAAAATTGAATATTTTCACCACTTCATAGATCAAATAAAGGATTTCATGGAAACTTCCCTCTGTGTTTTTTATTTTTTTTTTTTTTTTTGTTTTAATAAATCAAATTACGACACTTTCCTATTTCACTTTTAACTGCCTTATCCAACAATTAAAATTCTAATCCGCAATACAAGTTTTGATTTTATTTTCCACACAATTTTTTTGGTTTTGAATTATGCCTGATTATTCTTATTCTCGGTTCACTCCACTTGACTAAGTTTTTCTTTCTTTAAAATCCGCACTTAATTTCACCCGCATATGCCACAAACAAAATTTTACTAATTTTTCTATTTAATTCCCACGTTCGTAATTAAATCCAATTCAAACCCCACTTTTCACCAAATCAAAATTAATCTTTATTTAGACACTACCCAACGCACTTTCTCCTCTTCTTCTTTTCAAACTTCAAAAAAACCAAATCTTTAACAATCCCGCACAGCCAAACACAATCCCGTACAGCCAAACACAATCCCGCACAGCCAAACACAATCCCTTTTATATCCAAGTCCAATATCGACTGCCAATTCCTCACAACTTAATCCCGCATTTCACCTTTCCAAATCAGATTCCGCAATCCCTTTTTCCAATTACCGCTGCCGCATCTGGGTAACGTAATCGAAGTTCATTACACTTCGATTCCGCTACCCACACATTTTTTTGTTCCCGTATCGACAATCACAATAGTATCCATTGACTTGCATATATGGCAATTTACATCCCCAAGAATCGCTTGATTGAATGTAAAGTGTCACATATACATTACGAAAACTATTGATTATGCCGATACCCCAAAAAGAATACTTCCATGCGCCCGGGGGAACTTGAACTCAGGGTTCCAGCAGTCCCACGGTCGAGAACTCGCGACGTAACCAATGGAGCTATGCCTTATCGATCTCCCATTCATCAGATTAGCAACTTCAACCATGTATCTGGGCATGAGATTGAATTTTGTTAGTAGGGAAACGTGAATTAATTTTCGTTAGTAAGAAAAATAAAATTTGTTAATGGGAACTAGAGAATAGAATTTGTCAGTATGAAGGAAGGAATTAGGAATGAACAGAATGAAATTTTGTTAGTGGGAATTAATGTAGGGAGTGTTGTTAGTGGGAAGATTAAACTTCTTATTATATTACAAGGGTGTTCTAATTGGAAATCAGGGAAAGGATAGGATTGTGATGATGTGGACATAAAAATTAAAGGGAAATAGGAAAAATGTTAATAAAAATAAATAAATACACACAGGAAAAGGTAGGAGTGCCCAAAGGAAAGTGACAATGTTACGGCGGCAATTTGAAGTTGCGAATGGGAGGAAGTTGGTACGCCGGAATTCGCAACACTAGTATTGCATTTTTACAGTGTTATGTAAATGTATTTCAACAGCAACGTAATAGAAGTTCAATATACTTCGATTCCGTTTCTCACACATCTTTTCCATTTCGACAAATCTAACAATTTCCATTGGCATATATGGCGATTTGCATAACTATGATAGCGTTTAGTTATATGCAACTCATTCACACGGAAACAATGGTTTTTGCCGAAATTAAAAAGAGTATTCCTGTGCCCGCGGGAACTTGAACCCAGGGTTCCAGTGGACTCCCTGGTTGAGAGTCCACGGCACTAGTACTGGAGCCGCATTCTGACAATCCTCCGTTCATCCAATAAGCAACTTCAAATCTGCAATTTTTTTTTGAAATCAGCAATGGTATGAAATGTGTTAGTAGGGAGGCGAGAATGAATTTTCGTTAGTATAACAATGAATAAAATTTTGTTAATGGGAGAAAAAGAATGCAATTGTGTTAGGAGGAAGGAAGGAATGAGGTTTTGGTTTTTGTTAGTGAAACGGTGTAAAATGAAGTTTTGTTGAGGGGAAGTACGGAATGAAATTTAGTCAGTGGGAAGGAAAGGATATTTTGTATTTTTGATTTTTGCAAAGAAAATAAATAAGGGGAAGGGCAGATGTACCCAAAAGCAGGTGGAGTTGGTAATCAGGCAATTGAAGTTCTGTATGGGAGAATGGCGGAACTCCCAACAGCGCCTCCTACTATCTCAGCCCATTGGCCGCGTACTCAAATTTCGTAATCCTAGCAGCGTTAACTGTCTTCATAGACATAGTTAGACCAGCGTTTTCTCGGTTTCCCCACTGGTCTCCATTCTCCCAATCCAATAACTTTTTGGATATCGATTGTTCATCAATATGCAATGTGACCAGCCTATTACAGCATCCGCAGTCTTACAATCGTTGAGACCTTCAGCTGGTTGAAAATTTTATACAGTTCAAAGTTGTATCGAAGTCGTCATTGGTCCCTGCCTAGCCTCGCCCCGATTATTTGCCTATGAATCTGTCTTTCGAGGGCGCTCAATTTGTTCATGGATGCTTGAAGTAGGGTCCATGTTTTACATCCATAGCATAGCGCAGGCCTTATAACAGATTTTTATACTTGGAGCTTTGTTTTCCTGTGTATGCAGCTGGTCTTCAAGATCGTCAAAGCTAAATTAAAAATTTTCGAGGTGTATTCTTCGGCGTATTTTGTGTCTTTCGTTATTTCGGCGCCCAAGTATACAATTTCACCTACATTTTTGAAATTGTATTCGCCAAGTGTGATATTTTGGGTATTTGAAGTATTCTTTCTCAACTGCATCATTTGCTTTGTTTTATTCTCATTTATTTGTAGCCCTACTAGTTTTGCTTCGCTATTGAGTTTCAGGAAAAGTTCTTTGGCAGTTGTCAACGATCGTGACAAAATGTTGATGTCATCCGCATAGGCCACTACTTGGCTAGACTTGTATAATAACGTGCCTCTTGTAGATCTGTTGTAGATAGCTCTTTGATGACATAATCCAGAGCCAAACTGAATAGAAGTGGGGTCAGCCTCTCTCCCTACTCTATTCCGATATTTAAATCAAAAGCGTCGGTGAATTGATGCGAATTTGGGAGTCGTCGACGTCATTGGCATTTTGGTAAGACGGACTTATTTGGCTAGGATACTAAAGCAAACATTATTTGGTACAGTAAGTTACGATCAATGCTGTCGTATGCTTGATTAAAGTCAACGAAAATTTGGTGTATATCTCCCAGCGTGTTTTAAGTACTTCGTTGGCTGTAAATTGGTCTATCGTCGACCTACCTGCACTTAACCCACCTTGATACTCCCCAATAATACTGTTAGCGTAAGATCTAATTTGATTTTGTAGCATCTTTGAAAATATTGTGTATACCGCAGAAAACAGTGATATGCCTCTATAGTTTTTGCACTGAAGCTTGTCACCTTTTATGTGGATAGGGAATACAATTTGATGGGCTCCACTTGTTCGTCAAATGTTCTTGTTGCTAGATCTGCTGAATAGTTTTATGGATAGCTTTCTGAACACAGATGCCACCATATTTGATGAGCTCTACTGAAATCTCATCGATGCCAGGCGCTTTATTATTTTTTTGGCCTTTGGTGGTGGAACGAACTTTATCCAGAGTAGGTACGACCAAGGGAAGCTATCTGGGAGTATCTATAAGCTCCAATGCTCTAGAACTGTGTGGTGCATTAAGGAGGTTCTGGAAATATGATGCCCATCGTTGCTTAATCTTGGTTTCATCAGCAATGATGCTGCCGATGTCATTACTGCAGAGCGTGGTCTTGGGCTGATAACCATGTTTGAGACTTTCTACTACCTTTTATGCTTGTCTTGTGTTGTTCCTCGCTAGACTTACATCGATACTTCTCACTTGGTATTCATAGTATTTTCTTTTCTAAGTTCTAATTACCTTATTCGCTACTCTTTTCAGATTTTCAGATTGTTCTCTCTTCGTCCTACTTTTGCTACCTGGGTATTGCTCGTACGCCTGATTATTTTAATCGATTGCATTCTGCCACTCACCATTGAACTCATTATTTCTTTGCAGTGGGCTTGATGTCAAATCGTCTGTTTTTTTTTTTTTTGTGTAGCACTACCGCCCGTTTTGCAACTTCCTTTAGAAATAGTGGGAATATTTTCTTCTTCTTTTTTGGAGCACTACAGCCCCTTTTAGGGTTTTGTAAAGTAGTATTCTAAAAGTTCTAATCAAGGCCTTTCATTTGATAGCCCACTTGAGTACCTTTGATAAAATTAAAAGAAATGTTTGACAAGACTTAAATTCAAACAAGTTGAAGTAGCGGGAGGATTTCGACTTCTAAGGCATTTGTTGCCCTTGTGAACGAAAAATTGTCAGTTTAAGTCCTTTTTTTGAAAAGCTCGTATAAAGAACTTTCATTTGATATTCATATCGGCTACCTTTAATGAAATTTTTTGTTCAGCGGCCACTCCCATGCACTGTAATCATCGGTTCATGGCCATTTTTTTCGAATCCTAGAATGGTTACAAAGCCCATTTGCTAGGAGCGCTCCCCTGCCTCCTCGACTTGCTTCACCTATGAGTATTAATTGCAGGTACTCATCTTCAGACATTCATTAAATTGAATCAAGTGTTAAAAGCATGCGCCTTACACGTTGAAGTTGGGTCAAAATACATCAAAATTATTCAATCTTCGCATTTAAAACAGCCACTATTTTGCTTGGACATTACTAATACCGCTAGCTGAGCCCATTCTCAAAGAAATTCTTGAAATTTTCTCAAAGAAACTCTTGAAATTTTCATGCAAATCCTAGCAAAGCTGTAGTATCTGAGTCGGTAAAAGCGCATATTGTTCCATAGCCATATGTTTCCATAGTAATACAGCGCATATTGTTCCATAGTGATACAGGAAAATTCAAATCGCTATAACTTCATTAAATACCATTCGATCTTTATGAAACTTTCAGGCTAGATTAATCTTATAAATAGTCATCTGTGTACTGAATTTCATTAAATTTAAGGATACCGTTAAGATTTTATTCAAGAAAACATAAAATCGATAAATCATACTATTACTAACAAAGTTGAGTAAATTTCGACTACTCATGTATTTGTTGTTGTTGTACTCTGAAAGGCCTACATTCATGATTTTTTTCAGATATTTCGGACCTGTTTTGAAAAGTTCTCATTAAGACTTTTCATTTGATACCCATATTGCCTACATGCGATGAAAACTTTTTTTTCAGGGGCAACTCCCTTATATGGGGAGATCCCCCTTAAAGACCTTATAAATTTCTTTTTGCATATAGTTTAAGCTTTATAGCAGCTATAGTTTCTGAGTAACCTTGATGGGACGCACGGACGAATGGACATATGGACAGACAGGATGGGAAACTAGTAGGTCTTTGTAAAATTTGTTTTAAAAAAGCCCTAAAAAGGCAAATGAGAGCTCCAAGAGTAGATCCTTAGGGGGCAGGAGATGATGGATATAATGGCCTAAAAGCCACTGTAATAAGAACGACAGGCAAGATAAAGAATTACCCGCGAAACTAAACGCTTCTATTTCAGGCAAAACATGTGATGGTTGACAGTTCCAAACACCTTAGACAGATCCGTAAAGATTATACCTACTTGATGCTGATTATCCAAAGCCTTGGCAACAGCCTTTGAGGAAACCACGCTGCTCACGGGCAATAGCTGGGAGCAATGAGTCGGGAAGACAGTTGTCAAGGAGTTGTTCAAGTAATTTGGGGAACATGAAGTCAAGAAAATAGAACAGCTTTGGAACAGGATTAGAATTTGTCCAGACCATGGGGAAGGGACAAGTACTTAGGCTAAAGTTGAAGATGATATACAACGACACATATAACGAAGAGGCTAAAGTTTTCATAAATATATTAGGACTGCCATCTAGGCTAGGACTTATATTGGGATTAATCGAGTTAATAAAGGATTCCACTTCAGAACAATTACTACATACAGGAGAAAAGGAAACAAAACTATTGAATGTCAAATTATTAAAGGGAAAAATTTGAAAAACGAATCCAAAATTACTTCAGGTGGAAAGCCTTCTAAGTTTTCCAAATGAGCAGTGCAAGGAATAAACGAGTAAGATATAAGCGGCCTAATGTACGCCAAAATGGTTTTGTGTAACTTGTCCTTAGCACAACCTCCAAACTGATGAAATAGTTGTTTAAAGCATGTTTAGCTTCCTTTTTGGCAGCAGCAGCTAGTGAGACAATGTCTGACATAGCTTCTTTAGCAACAGACGATTTAAAGTGATGGCGCGCTTTATTTTTGGCATTTAAAGCTTTAAGTACTAGCTTGGTAAGCGATAAGTATCAGTTACCTAAGCTAAAAAGTAAGTAAACTAGGATAGAGATAGGTGTTTCAAGAGGTACAAAAGCGATATATAGGGATAATGAAGAGTGATATCGGTCTATTGCAACATGAGAAAGTAGAGTACAAGTAACGGATAAGAAATGAGGTGGCATATTTGAAAAAAACAGATCAAGGAGACGACCATTGGAATTTCGGACATGATAATAGAATAACGAATAACAATGAGGAAAAGGATGATACAGCCACGGAAATGAAAGCGGTAGAGAAAATAGTGGGTGGGTGTGAAACATGGAAGCTAACCCAAGCATCCGCAAATATATTGAACGCCTTTGAGCGACGGATCCTGAGGCGAATAATTGGAGCGGAGCTAGACGGGGACCACTGGTGAATTCGATATAACCATGAGCCGTATGAAAGTTTTGACGAACCGGAGGTCTCAAGGATCGTAAGACTGCGGAAGCTGCAATGGGCTGGACACATGAACCGTATGGACGAACAACGGATACCCTAAAAGTTATTCGTTGGGAGAACTGAAAGTCGGCAGCCAGTGGGGAAACCAAGGAAACGCTGGTCTGACTCGGTCGACGAAGACAGTTCATCGCTGCTCGCATTTCGGAATTGCATGACGCGGTCAACGGATCCAGACAGTTGGAGGTGCGGTTTGCAGGAAGCGAAGGCCAGAGAGGGGCTGTAGTGCTAAGAAGAAGAGAAAATAGTAGGAACAGATAAGATTTATAATTTAATAGAGGTTAAGTTAAGTCACAGTAAATTAAAATTTTCAAAAATGGTGCTGAAGAAGATAAATCATCAAAGAACTGCTCGTGTGCATACAAACGCAATTTACAAAAAAATAAAGACAGGCAAGACTGGTAAAGATTCATTCTGAGAAAGGGAAATTTTTATCAAGACACATTTCTGGTAATGGGAAAAGCAAAAATTTGAGCAGACGGAGCTAGATAGAGTTTTGTTAACGGACATCATTTACGATTTCCATAATGCAAGACAAGGGATCTTCTTTCAATTATCTATTATTTCATTAAAATCCGTTGCGAACCATGGCCACTAAAGGAACACGAGGCTCTGAAAAAATCGCAACTTGAACTGCCACCATTTTGAAATCTACCAATGGATGATCACGAATTACGTTAGTTATAAGTTTCATACAAATCAAAACTGTGATTATAACAGCCGAACATCGACTGGCAGCCATTTTGAAATTTAAAAACTAACCTTGAATTGAATTGAACTTACCTTGAATTTGTTTTGTTTAGAAATTTATTGCCTTAAGCATGATGCCAAGCTTCATGAACATCAACTAAAGGGTTTGATTGCAAATACAATAACATATTTTTGTCATATGAGTGGCCGCTATAGTGTTTCAGATGGTGCCACTTTGGATTTTTTATTGTGAGCTACATTGCATAATTCAACAATTCTCTTTATCACGCTTCGTCCAAATCAGGGCAATGATTTGGTCCGAGGAGAAATCACGGTTTTTTATCTGAAATCGCCACCATTTTTTTTTGCTTGACCAATTTGGTTAGTTAATGAACCCAATATAGCTTTCCTGAAAATTTAGTGAAAATCGAAATAAAACTGCTACCTCCAACGCGGTCAGAAAATTTTTTATCATCTTTGAAGCGACAGCCAAAGCCGGGCCCTGGCCTGAAGGATTAATCTCCTCCAACCATCACCGTTCTGCGACCTTGTCCGCCAGTTGTTTACTCTCAACAGGGATCTGCTGTCAACTCCTATCGTGTCTTCCCATCGTGTCCTTGGCCTTCCCGATGGACGTCTACCCTGTGCTCGACGCATTAATCTTCTTTTGGGACTCCGGTTTTCTTCCATTCTTTCTACATGGCCCACCCATTGCAATTTGCGTAGTTTACTGTGAATCTTGTACTAGTCGCAAAGTCTATAAGCCATTGTCCGTTTTTGCTTGTCTCTGCATCGAGGCTGTATCCGCCGGTTGTTCCTCTTTGTGCCGTTTCTCGGCCGGTTTTTGCATTAAAGTCACCCAGAACAGTTTTAATATCGTTTAAAGGCAATGCATCGACAGTGCGTTCCAGATATCTGTGAAATTCATCCTTGATTGCCTCCTCCTTGACTTCTGCGAATGCATGATAGTGGACCAGCCAGACATTAAAGAATTTGGTCTTTATACGAATCGCACAGGCTCTTTCGTTAAGGGGCTTACAGTCTGTGATAATTTGTTTAAATGCGCTCTCGACAATAAAAAGACCTCCCAACTCATGGCTTCTGTGCAGTCTCCGCATTTAAACACAGTGTGACTGCGAGGATATTGATTTCGTATTTGTATATTTCATTAAGAGGTTTTCGCAGCACAACTGATCTGTTCAATGATCTCACATTCCAAACTCCAAAAGAATAGTTTTTTATACGTATCGAATCCGATCCGAGGCCGTTGCTCTACTTCCATGAAAAATTAATGCTTGTTTTTACAAAGTTATCAAAACTCAAACAAGTTTTAGTGGGAGTCCTATAAAAAATATTAATTTATTTCAGTTGAAATTTTTTTCTTATGCCTAGGAGATATGTAATGATTTTGTGCTATAATTGTTCGATCAAACGAAATCGGAACCGACCTCTCATTGGTTCTAGACGTGCAGTCTGAGTCGTGCCAACGAATGGTACCAACCGGTCAACCAGTCCGTGCACCTGTAATCCATTTCGGGGCGGCTGCTTATCGGTCAGCTAGTTTGAAGAGGATTTCGGTCGCAGGTCTTTAAATGGACTACGCTCAATTATGTAGTATAGCCACCATTAAATGCCCGTTTCAAACGCGTCAAAAATTCATACATACGCAAGGGAAACCTACTTTACTTTATTCCGTATTCCTTCATTATTCCAGTCAATTACAAAAAAACCTAGCTTCAATTACACGTTCCCGAATTTTACCGACGCGTTACCGAAAAATACACTACATTAATTCAATCCCGAAGAGCTCTACGCTAGTAAAAAGACACGGCAAATTAAGGTACAGCGTACCGCTTGCGACGCGGAGCCGGCAGTCCGCGGATTCCATAAAATCCTACCCTCGTGACGGCATACCTACCGTACACTCTCCCTCCTGCTGAAAAGAAACGGGCGGGCTGGAAAGGAAAGTCTAGTGTGAAATTAGAAATTCATAATATTTATTGTTTATAATCGCAATGCCAAAGAAAGATTTTTAAGAAATATTACTAAATGTAGACTAAATAATATTCAATTTTAATTACAATACTTTTTGTGTTTTTTTTTTCTTAAGTTGGATTTCCTTTTTTATATCTGAGCGATACAGACACGGCAAAATGCTTTTTTGGTACTGATTTTAATAAAATTTGTAAATATTACAATTTAATATTACTTGATATTTTTGTTTCTAACCAGAGTAAATATAAAATGATGTACATATTTGCATATCGCGAAGTATTTACAAATAAATGATCTAATTATTATTTTGTAAATTGAATTTTACGGACATGAAAGAAAATATTTCCAAAACAAAGTTACACTGAAGATGAGATTCAATAATTAAAGATGTATGAAAATATAAAAAATAAAAAAAGTCATTTGACTTTTACAATGAAAGCATCAAGATTAGATATTGCATATTTTCCATTGTTTACAACAATTTGATAAAGTGTAACATAAAATCATGCACATACAACCCTCATTATGATTGCATTTGTTTTGAAGTTATGTTAGTGTACTCGTATATAAAATTTGACTAACGAATACCCCTTTTTTTGGATAAGGCACAACTAAGAACCTCAGTGATTGAAATATTCTACCTACGATAACAAACTTCTTCTGCTTTGTAGGATAATCATATTTGCGATAAAAAGAAACTTACGAACTAGTTTGTTATAACTATTTCGCTACTCTAAAGGGCAGCCCAATGTTTTAGTTCCCGTGAGTTTCAAGGATGAGCCAACCAAGCGCAGAGCAATATAAGCACATGATTGTACTCCTAATGATAGCAACACTCAAATTCGGATGGAATCAACGCCACTAATTTTAGACATATATATTTATCGTTCATAATATGACTGATCTTATTGGTGGTTATTCCATGACGTCCACGAATAATAAAGAAGCAGTATTCAGTGTTTAAAATTCGTGAATCGTATAAGTTGTAAGCCGTAAGAATCTACTCAGAAACCTAAATATTATGTTATATTGGGTATGAAATGTCAAAGAACTCTAAGCATATTAGATACTAATGAAGAATATAGCAACCTCCATTTACTCCTTGTACAATGCTTTAGACTTAGCTGCTAGCTCGAATTCAAAACGTCCAATTTTCTCAAGGTAAGCTTCAATAATTAGCCTCAAAAGTGATAAAACTTCTGATGTCCTCGTAACCAACTTATAATTTTGTTACGGAGAGCATTATTAATATTTTTCCTATAGGAAAACTCAAGAGAATACGTTTTTACTGAGTAGATAGTCATCAATAATTAAATTAATAAAATTACTATATAAGAGTCTACTCTTAAACCCGAATTTCATGTTTTAGGCGCTTCTGACAATAAACTGTACAAGCCAAACACAAGTCAAACAAAATAAACAATTCATTGAACTCATGCGAGATTAGTAGAAGCGAAAAAGATATTATAGGTAAAAAAAAATTGGAATGATATTTCAAAATATATCACTAAACCAGTGAATATATCGGGGCCGATGTAAGAACATTTGGAATTGCCACAAGACATGCTCCGACTCGGCTGAACTTCAATGGTGCTATGTTAGGAGAGACCAATTGTTCGTTTCAGGATCGTATTCATCCAGAGTCTTTAAATAGTGATTTCCATCGAAACCAGCAGCAGTTATAAGACGATCACCTAATAGTGCAACACCAATTGCATCCCGTCCAAGGGTCAAAGATGTAATCAACGTCCAAGGATCTGTTCCGGGATTATATCGTTCAACGGCCTCCGTTTGACATACTGCTGGATTGCTGGTTGGACAATCGTGACCACCTAATGCGTAAAGATATCCATTCGCGACAGCAATCCCAACTGCTCCGACCGTATAGGCATTTTGTTCGAGATGTTTTAGTAGTCTTCCTAAAGGTGTCTGGCGTAATTCGCTTAATATCAGCTAATTTATCTCCGGAACAAGATCACAGAGTTTTCTCCACAATTTAGAACGGTAAACAGCGTGATTAGCTTCGTAAGCCTTATAACCCGTCCGTGGTATCCTTACAATGTACGATTGAGCGAAACGTGTAGGTAAATAAAATATAGAATCGTGGTCACTTCCATATTGCTCATAAAATTCTGTAAGGGATTTACTCATTCGCACCAATGCGCGGTTGTTAACAAGCAAAAATAATGCTTTATTATGACTTATTTCAATCTATTTCGTATAATGAGCAGAAATTGTGCCATTGTTATTTCCTGAGGTACCAAAAACTTCCTCTTGTTCAAATAAGGCGGTTCGTACTCGCGGGCATATTATCAATAATAATTGGGACTTTGGATTGAAAGCGTAATCGAATAGCAGAAGCTTCTTCGTGCTTTTGATAGTCCTTTTCCCTTGACACGTGCAAAGAATTGAAATTATTTGAATTTAAATCGTGTTTTTAATGTGTTTGGTTTTAATAAACACGTTATAACAATCGATAGCATTCACAGTTTTTAAAGTCTTCTCCTATATAATATGCTGGCGACATGATTCCGCATCTATTATCACGACGCAAAACATACTCGTACACTAAATGGCACCGTTTGGATGAGAGTCTTTGCGTATTTGGGGTTGTTTTACGGGGAGTTGACTGACCGAATTTTCTATTGGCTGCTTAATTTCTCTTCTAATTTCTATATATTGTTTGAGTACATATTCGAATCACCTTGGAGAGTGTTAATTCAATCAATCAAACAATGTCGTAGCAAAAAAAAAAAATACATCAGCAACGCATCAATTCACTTTTGATCATCTGTTCTCGAACTGGACACAATATTGCTCAAATGCCACTCAATCGTAAAAAGATCAGCCAACTACTTCCTGCGATGTGTAAGTCATATAAAGCAATCCGTCGCCACTTCTCTGCCGTGGCGTAGCGGCTATCACAGGCCAGCTTCAAGGCTTCTGATAGGGCTGCACTGCAGTACCGTTTGACTGATAAATTCATCGGTAAAAACTCACTGTTTATTATCCCCACCCACGCACATATCAATACGATTTTCAAGAACATTATTTCAAGAAGTTCTAGTAGCGAATGTTTTTCGATTTAGTCTACAGCACTTTGGTGGTAATACGTACTAACTGTCTGATCAAGTACGAAGCGAAATCAGATCACAATGCTTATTCCAAAGCAGTAGAGAAGTGACTCTTTGGCACAATGATATTTAATACTGTATTTGCCTTAAATGTATAACAGCTACTTGTCCCTTGTTGCCAAAAACATTCGTTTGTACATAAAATGGAGGCTCGGATGATTTGTCCGCAAGTTGAACCGCCGAACGGCGTGCAAGTTCCGTGGGTTCACTCAACCCGTCGGCAATTGACCAATCCTGTCGTCGATGGACCTTTTGCTTCTTTTGTTTCACGACAATTTCTTTTTTTCTCCATCGGCAACCGAACCTACCGCGCTTGCCATGCAGTCAATTTGCCATCTGTCACTCAACTATACATCCCACGACAAAACCCGAGGTGGGATGGGAAGTCGTCACAGCTGATGCGAGATGGGAAGCCACATGACGGCAATGTGTATATGTATTGCTCGCCATTAGCTATCACGTAAACTTCTTCTTTAAAGCACTACAGCTCCTCTCTGGCCTTCCCTTCCTGCAAATAGCGCCTCCAACTGCCTCGGTCCATTGACTGCGTCCTCCAATTTCAAAACCCGAGCAGCAATGAACTGTCTTCATCGACCAAGCCAGACAAGCGTTTCCTCGATTTCCCCATTGGTCTCCGGCCTTCATTTCTCCCAACGAATACCTTTTCGGGTATCCGTTGTTAGTCAATACGATTTATGTGGCCAGCCCATTGCAGCTTCCGCAGTCTTACAATCGCTGAGACCTCCAGTTCGTCAAAAATTTCATACATCTCATGGTTATATCGAATTCGCCATTGGTCCCCGTCTAGCTTCGTTCCGATTATTCACACACGATCTCTACCAATTTCTTGCTTTGTTCTTGATTTTATGACTGCATGGAATAATTTCAATCTGATTTCTATTCCACGGGCTGTTTTCATTACCAAATAATCATTCAGACAGAGACTTTTTAGCAAATTGTGGTGTTTAAAGCCCGTAAAGGACTCAGGTGTCGATGGTCTGGCACAAGGGTTAACAAATTATCAAAGCTAACCGAGCTCACCTTACTAAGTTCACTTTGCGACCGTGTACGCGTGTATGTTGGCTAGCTGTTTGCGGAGTTATATGGGGGCGAACTATTTATCGTGGCACGAAAATGCACTACAAAACGTTTATCAGGCGTACTCTAATCTTCAAGACATTTCGATCAATTTTCATTATTTTTAGAAAGTTTCTATTGTTCATCAATCAAGCTACTTTAATTGTACAAAAATTTCGTCTCGCTAACGTTATTTTAGGCTCAGATTAAGTTTATGATGACCCACCTGCATCTGCGTACGGAAACCTATGCAAACTACAATGAGCAGGACATGTGGAGAGAATGTAAGAGCACAGAGTCCCCAGACAAACTTTAAAGGATGGAGTGCAAGGGAAACGTGTACATGGGACTGAGCCTGCCCCGCACCGTCCAAGCGTCTGCTAACCGGTATCTGGTGCTATAGTCGTGGTGGGGGTCTAGGTAAAGGGAACTGGGCTGCAGCAGTTGCCTCCAAGCGCTTGGAGAGATAGCATCGAGCGAGAGCGGAGTGCGTGTTCAGTTACGTCGTCGTAGTGAAAATGGAGCGTACGATCGAGCAACGTGTTAGAATCAAATTTTTTGTCAAACTATAGAAAACGGCTACGGAAACTCTTCAAATGATTCAAGAGGCTTACGTTGAGGATGCTTTGTCCAGAACTCAAGTGTTTCAGTGGCACAGAAATTTCCGGGATGGCCGCGATGACGTCCATGACAAACAGCACGTCGGTCCTCCATCAACGAGTCACACGGACACAAATGTGCAAAAAGTGCGTGATGTGTTGAACAGTGATCGTCGTTTGAGCATTCGGGCTATCGCAGATGAGGTTGGAATTGATAAGATGACCGTTCACAACATTATTAGGAACGATTTGGGCATGAGGAAGATCTGCGCGAAGCTGGTACCCAAACACCTGACTGATGAGCCAAAGGAGCGTCGTGTTGCTGTCGCTTCGGAAATCCTTGATCGTCTGCAAACTGAACCAGAGTTCTTACAGCCCGTATATGGCACCAGTGGACTCCTTTCTGTTCCCCAAGATCAAGAGACACCTTAAAGGGACGTGGCTCGGGACTCTGGAAAACGTTCAACGTGCTACCACGAGGGCTCTAGACAGCATCGAGGTTGCCGACTTCCAGGGAGTGTTCGGGGATTGGAAAATCCGGTATCAGCGTGTTATCGACTCCAATGGGGACTACTTTGAAGATTTTTAAAGAAAAATTGTACATATTTTGCCAATAAAAAATTTCCTGAGGTCAGTCCGGTTACTTTCCCTGTAGTTAAGAAACCGAGAGAAGGATGAGAAGATTCAAACGCAGATTCATGCTTTTGATTTCCATACGGCGAACGAAGTTGCAGAACCGCGACGATCGGATGCGACTGCTCCCGGAATCGAAGTTCCGCATTGGAGCTGTACCATAAAGGAATGATGATGATGTAGGTTAGCAGAAACGAAGGTTTGAGACGAATGCAAATATCAGATAAAAAAAACCCTGCACCTTCTATGAAAAAGATATTTGCATCACAAGGGGAAGGAGAGAGCACACAAAGTATCAAACCTAAAGATGCTAAAGTTGGCTCAAGTGAATCACTCATCCCTAAAAAAATTACGGAAACCTGACGGGTGTAACTTTTTTTAATACGTTCCCCTTAACAACCAACAAAATTGCTTTTGTAAGCAGTTTCGACGAACTAATTAGCTCTTCCCATTGGGAGCCACCACAGCTAATCACCTCGGGGTAACTATTTATTTGAAGTTGTAATAAATCGGGCGACGAGGCTGGGTGACCACTGCCAACACACCTTGCTGCTATGTGGCTTGTCATCCCATGGTGGTTGTGACGTTTGCACATTCCACGTGAATTCTGTCGTGGGACAGCCACATGGGAAGAGAGTGTGGAAGTAGTGGCCGCCACCAAAGAACTGTCGACAATCGGCGTGCAGTTCGTATCGCGTGTAAATTTCGTGTTCAATTGAACTGTTTTTCGTTTGCATTGTGTTGCAAATATTATACTTAATTAAATCCCAGTTAAACAATAACCCACCCAAAGATCCTTAAACAAAAGTGGAATTGCGGGTGCCTTAATTCATGACAGGTGAGTGTACTAACTCATCATCTAAAAACCCTGCCAATATGAATTTGAATTCGACGCCACCTGAAATTTCCAGGTCCTCACCCGCATCAAGTGTAGAAAAACGGCCAGAGAGAGAGGAGAGAGTTTGCCGTGTTAAAGGCATCTACGACAGCAGTCGTAATCTAATGCATGGTTATGTTACTACAGATCTATTGGACGGCGAAGATTTAGACACGAATCTTTTAACAGACCTAAGTAAAAACAGTCACATTCAATTCAACAATCAAGTCAATCATATAAATCAATTCAATAGGTACTTGGTGCAGAACGCCTTACCAAGTGGGAACCTAACGTACTTGCCTGCCAACACAACCATAATCAACAGCATTAAAAATGTACCCAGCACAAGTTCCCACATACTCATTACAATTCTCCGAGTAACATGGTGACAGCTGCTTCAACGCTAGGCGGCGGAACAGTACCCTTGATTGATGCAGCGTTAGCGCAGCACAATCAAAATTCGTCACACTACGAACAAACTCCATCATCAACAAAAATTCATCGCGGAATCGCACTCACCTTATCCAGTCACCTGTCGCATTGCCTGAATAGCACCAATGCAGCGACGACCCACATTGTTAACTCAACGGGAACTTCGTAACACGATGAAGTGGGAGCACTCAACGGAAAAAACAAGGTATCATTTACTAAGAGGGGTAGTGCTTTTTTTAAATTCCCGGTCAAACCATTATATTTTAAAGAAATCAACTTTGATTACTTACTGTTGGTATTGCTTTATTTTTTCCGTTTTTATTTTAAAATCAATGCAAAAGCACACAAAAAATTTCGGTTTGAATCTCGTAATTGGGTGATGTAAGTTTAAAGCTTATTATTAGATATTTGATTAGTCGAAATTCGTTTATAGCCGAGTTTAGTTAGCAGCAATCGGAAGAAAATAAAATAGTATTCACTATCTACCTAAAGTTAATTAAAAATCATAAAAACAGTCAAAAAATATAAGCCTAACATACCAGGTGAATTGGGAGTCAGTCACCTATAAGTTTGAGTGAAGTCATATGTACTCCATATTTTATTTCTCTTCTTCTTTTCTTGATTGTTTTTTTTAATTATAAGCCTTATTGGGTATTTATTAGTTGTGCACACCTCATATTTAAAAAAATTTATTGAATTTTGGAACTGAAAGAACCTTTACTCAAACTACATTGACATATCCAATCAGTCAAGCACTTCATTTGGAGAACACGATAGTTTACGGGCTCTCGCCTCTTTAGAATATCTTAAAAATTACAAAATATAGATAAGCAGAGCAAAATTAAAATAAAAGTAAATAAATAAGGATGAAGACATGTATATGAACTCACATGAAATGATTTCCTACATTGAACGAGGCGGTTCAACGAACTTAGTTGCTAAATATTACAATCCATTTAAAAATTAAAATATGTTATATTATATACATGATGCATTGATAATTATACACTATTATTGTTTATATAAGATTTTAAATGATTTTTAGTATGAACCGGTAAAGAATTTGCTCGATTAATTATAAATTGAACAAGTCACAAATTTAATATTGCGCTGAAAATAGATATGCGCTTTATAATATAAATTTAAACTTATTAGTTTAGAACAAAAAAACAAAAAAAAACGAATACAAAATTAAACAATTACAATAAATCGTAGAAAATAGAATGCTAGAACCTGTGCGTATACATAGAAGACGACTGATCTGATGAAATAACACAAATAATGAAAAGCATCGCGACAGAAATAGACAAAAATATTATAAATTACTAAAATACAAACGACTTTCCTTTCCAGTGGTCCTTTCTTTCAGCGGGAGGTAGAGTGCATGGTAGGTATGCCGTCGCGAGGGTAGGGTTTGACAAAATCCGCTGAGGTCGGTTTCGGTACGCGGTACCTTTGTTGGTTTTGCCTTTTTACTGGCGTAGCTTTCGTCGGGTTTGAGTAAGCGTAGTATATTTTTCGGTACCGCGTCGGGAATTCGGGAACGCGAAGTGAAGATTAGATTTTTGTTCTTTGACTGGTTGAATGAAGAAATACGGAGTAACGTAAAGTAGGTTTCTTCTCCGTATGATTGTGTTTTGTGACGCGTTTGGAAACGGGCGTTTATTGGTGGCTGAAAATTGTAGATGAGCGTAATCCATTTGCAGAACCGCGACCGAAATCCTCTCCGATCTAGCGGGCCGACAAGCAGCCACCGCAAAAATGGATTGCGGTGCCCGGATTGGTTGACCGGTTGGTACCATTCGTCGGCACTACTCAGACTTAACGTCTAGAACCGATGAGAGGTCGGTTCCTCGTTTGGACTTAGACTTAAAATCATTACAAAGTTTTCTTGCCGCTGTCCATCCATCAGTCTTTCTGTACGTTTGCCCGTTTAAAGGTTCATTACAATTTGGCTCCTCATCACAGTATTAAATGTGGCATATATTTGTAGCTCAAGATTGATGGTCAATCAAACTTTTGTAACAGATTTTCCAAGCGCAGAAGATATCAATTACTTAACTTATTTGTTCAGAATATTCTAAAGTAGATCATCATGTTTTGAATAATAATAAAATAGTTGGGGAAAATACGATTTATTGTAGTGTATGAGTGATCTTATTTTATATCGTACATAACGAGCGAGAAAAGGATCAATGAGTTTAATGTTTCTTCCAGGCTCCCCAAGCGCCACTGTATCCATAACCTGGCCAAACACCACCCGCATATCCTGCGGGATATCCACCATAGCCCCAGCTACGAGTAGCTGGCCAAGCCACATATCCATAAGCAGCCTTAGCTACCGGCAATCCTCCATATCCATAAGCAGCCTTAGCTACTGGCCATCCACCGTATCCATAGCCGCCGTATCCGTAGCCACCATATCCGGCATACCCAGCATATCCGTAGCCTGCCGCGAGAGAGCTTACCATGCAGACGACCAAAAGGCAGAATAGGGTCTGAAAATCAACCAAAGTTAAATATAATACTAATTGATGATCAATGTTAAGACAATGTTAGTTTACCTTCATTTTGATAGTTGTTTGCTGTCGTTCAGTTGGCTGAAGGATTCAAATTATGCGCTTGTAAGACCACCGTTCCCCTTATATAGTCGAAAAATCAACCGAGAATTCGCGCAGTTTCTTCCTTCAATGCAGTGAAACATCTTTGAAATAAGAAAGAACAACTTTTTGCTTGTAAATCTTTCTTTAATCCTAAATTGGTACAATCTTATAATGGCATCCAAATGGCATATCAATCTATTAGAATAGATTAGATATATGTATGTATGTAAACTAGTTTCATTATCAGCATGGTATCGCACATATCAGATTTCAATAAAATATGTTTCCGTTTTACCACAAAAACACGTTTTGTGCATAGGCTTTTGAGAAAAATTCACACATCGCTCTAGTTTTTCGTTCAGACGCATATTGATCTTACATAATCAACGAAACTTACGCATTTAGGTTTTTTTGTGTTCTGCAAACTGATTATAAATTTTGTTTATTTATAGAAAGAGAGGCTTGTGAAAATCGTTTAAAGCATAAATAATTCGAATGTTAGAAAAATGAATAAACCTTTTGAAGTAAGTAACGCAAAAGAATAGACTGAAATGCGAAAACTCGTGCGGGAATCAAGGAATGATCATAAGATTTTATTCTTGTTCTAAAGTATTGTTAAGTGGCTAAAATAAAATCTAAAAGGCTGTGAAGTAAAAAGATTTATGATCGGGAGCGTCTTACTGTTAGTAGGGTCTCGCGGAAACCTTGGGTTTTAAAATTATTCACTTATTTTTAAGCTTTTGGAAATTCATTTTTCAAGGTGACCTCATGAATGCAGGGCTGTAGCTAGAGTCGAATTCGAGGTAGGGCAGCATTGGTTACAGGTAGGGCGGAAGTAAAAAATTTATCATAATTGATCTGCCCTCTAACCACAGGCTCCTAAATCAATCGTCATGTATATCACTGACCTCTAGGTCAGTGATGTACATTCAATAGTGTAGACAAATACATGAGCATGGGTCTAAGAACTATTAAATCCTCAATGATGAAGAACAAGCGAACAAGATGGTTGAACTTCCAGATTTGGATGTAGAGATCCACGTCTGAGTGAGAGTGAGGTAATAATTAATTGTTGGGTGGGGAGATACGAGTAAATAGATACAGCCAAAAATTCCATTTAGATCATATTGTTTCTGCAAACTTATTATAATAATTAATATAATAATAAACAAGTTGGGTAGACAGACCTATGCTCATGTCAGAAGGGTTTTGTACTCAACTTACAAAATGCAGTAACCAGCAACGAATAAAATCAAGAAAAACGTCATGTACGAGGATCATACTATTATTAACAAAGTTGAAAGAATTTTGACTTCTGAGGTATTTGTTAAAGCTATACCCATAAATATCTCGCTTGATAATTTTTTAGATCAGGGGTGTCCATTCGCGAGGGAGGAAACACATTTTTCATGTATTTCCCCCCCTGTGCCCTCACTGAAGCAAAAATTGCCTGTTTAAGAACTGTTTTGAAAAGCTCTCATAGTGAACTTTCATTTGATACTCATATCGGCTACTTTTCATGAAATTTTTTTCGGGGGCCACTCCTCTGTACTGTAGTCATCGTTTCATGGCCTATTTTTGTCGAATCCTAGAATGGTTACAAAGCCCTTTCGCTAGGAGCTCTCTCCTGCCTCTTCGACTTGTTTCAATTGTATGTACTCATCCTCATGATACCTATCATTCCTGAAATTTTCATGCAAATCCTAGCAAAGCTGTAGTGTCTAAGTCGGTATAAAGCGCATATGGCTCCATAGCAAAACTGACGACATGACCATTAGTAGGCCGACTTTGCTGGCTAACTTACATGGCGTTATATGAAGAATTCTGGAGGTGCCAACAAAAATTCGAGGTTTTGTACGGTTTAGAGACGGATTTCTACAGTGAAATCCAGATGATCCGCGGAGAACACAACGGCGCTTCTAGTGAAGTGAAAATTATTTCAGTTCTTATACCCGTTTAGTTTTCATCGCCTTCCAAAGTGAATTTATAGGAGTTTGTTTAGATCTCAACGCTGAGCTATCAGTCGAAGGTGCAAAACGTGTGCTTCATTTGCTCGTCTTGAAAAGTTTAGGAGCACAATGGGCTATACAAGGTGAATTTATAGCATGCACGGAATGCGTTCAGCACGTTTTTTATTCGGAAAATAGTATATATGACGAAATATAAGCATTTGCTAATGCCGCAGTTGGGTGACAGCTACCGGAAGCTTGTCCATAGTAGTCCGACTAAAACATATGCAAATTGCTACCATATGGCTTGTATCTATCGTCAGTTTTGCTTCATAGCCATATGTTTCCATAGTAATACAGAGCACATTGTTCCATAGTAATACAGAGAAATTCAAATCGCTATAACTTCGTGAAATACTATTCGATCTTTCAGGAATGATTTATCTTATAAATAATCATCTGTTTGCTAAATTTTATTGAATTTAAGGGTAGCGTTTAGATTTTATTCAAGAAAACATAAAATCGATAAATCATACTATTACTAACAAAGTTGAGTGAATTTCGACTTCTCATGTATTCGTTGTTGTTGTACTCATTAAGGCCTACATTCATTATTTTTTTCAGATTTTTCGGATGGAAGGCGTCCACTCGCGAGGAGGGGGGGAGGTACGTGAAAAGTTCGTACATTTTCCCTTTCCCTGCCCCCTTTGTACTCGTAAGGCAATTTTAAGACTTGTTTTGAAAAGATCTCATTGAGACCTTTCGAATGACACCCTACTCGGCTACCAATGGTGAAAAATTTTTTTTTGTTGGGTCACCTCCCTATATGGGGAGGTCCCCCTTAAACCCTTTGAAAAAATTTTCCACCCTTGAACTTTCAAGAAGTCACCACTTCTGACCTTTCCACAAACTTTCATGGCTGTAGCCTCTATAGTTTCGGAGAAAAAGTGCTGTGACATAAGGACGGACGGATGGACGGACGGACGGACACAGGTCGTGATTTCAATAGGGTTTTGTATTTGAGTACAAAACCCTAAAAATACTTGCAACAGCTGAATTCTGCGATTCGCCATATTATTAAAAATGCGAAGAACTTTGTTCAGATCAACTGATTTTGTTCTCAAGGCTCTCAAGGCTTAAAATACCACCCAGCCGTTCTCTTGTGGCTCATTGACAGCCTTTGAGGTCTATTGATTGCAGTTAAAGTTGAAAACGGAGATTCGCACACTGCAGTGCCACTTCCTTTGGTCGCTACGGATGCAAAAAGCTCATATGTATCTGTTGAGTTCTTGACACCCCTGAGCGCCCATCACGGCCTGATCCGGCAACATCAACGCCTCAATCAACTTACATAGTTATTTTAGGTTAATCAGCACTGTAATAATTAGCCCATTTGTAATTAATTCAATTCAATTGATTGATTTATCAATTGATCGATCCTTTTAATTCAATTCACCAAATTTAAATTCAATTTGCCACACAAAAAAATTCTTTAAGTTTCGAATACCACATTTTCATTTTTATCAATCAAATAACCCATTTTTCATTCATTTTTAGGGTTTTGTACTAAAATACAAAACCCTATTGCAATCACGACCTGTGTCCGTCTGTCCGTCTGTCCGTCCGTCCGTCCGTCCGTCTGTATGTCACAGCACTTTTTCTCCGAAACTATAGAGGCTACAGGCATGAAACTTTGTGGAAAGGTCAGAAGTGGTGACTTCTTGAAAGTTCAAGGGTGGAAAAATTTTTCAAAGGGGTTTAAGGGGGGTCTCCCCATATAGGGAGGTGACCCCTCAAAAAAAAATTTTCACCATTGGTAGTCGAGTAGGGTGTCATTGGAAAGGTCTTAATAAGATCTTTTCAAAACAAGTCTTAAAATTGCCTTATGAGTACCGAGGGGGGCAGGGGAAGGGGAAATGTACGAACTTTTCGCGTACCCCCCCCCCCTCGTGATTGGATACCTTCCATCCGAAAAATCTGAAAAAAATTATGAATGTAGGCCTTTATGAGTACAACAACAACAAATACATGAGAAGTCGAAATTCGCTCAACTTTGTTAGTAATAGTATGATTTATCCATTTTATGTTTTCTTGAATAAAATCTAAGCGGTACCCTTAAATTCAATAAAATTTAGCGAACAGATTACTTTCTATAAGATAAATTTTTTCTGAAGGTTTCATAAAGATCCAATAGTATTTAACGAAGTTATAGCGAGTTGAATTTTCCCGTATTACTATGGAACAATATGCCCTGTATTACTATGGAAACATATGGCTATGGAGCCATATGCGCTTTTTATCGATTTAGACACTACAGCTTTGCTAGGATTTGCATGAAAATTTCAGGAATCATAGATATCATGAAAATGAGTACATACAATTGAAATAAGTCGAAGAGGCAGGAGAGAGCTCCTAGCAAAAGGGCTTTGTAACCATTCTAGGATTCGAAAAAATAGGCCATGAATCGATGATTACAGTACAGAGGAGTGGGCCCTGAAAAAAATTTCATGAAAGGTAGCCGATATGAATATCAACTGAAAGTTCTCTATGAGAGCTTTTCAAAACCGTTCTTAAACTGACAGTTTTTGCTTCAGTGGGGCCAATGGGGGGGGGGGGGGGGGGGGGTGTAAAAACATGAAAAATGTGTTTCTAAAAAATCTGAAAAAATTATCAAGGGAGATATCTATGGGTATAACTAAAACAAATACCTCAGAAGTCAAAATTCTTTCAACTTTGTTAATAATAGTATGATCCTGGAATTTCACATTTTCTCCAATAAAATCGTCTTTGACATGTTTCTTGATTTTATTCATTCTGGTTACTGCATTTTGTAAGTTGAGTACAAAACCCTTCTGACATGAGCATAGGTCTGTCTACCCAACTTGTTTAGTTTGTCAAAGCTTTAAAACAAAAATCTATGCATTGTTAATTGTTTGTTGAGTCGTTGTTTAAACTTGCTAGTTCGGTAAAAAATTAGATTTTAATAAATATAAAAAAGTCAGAGACTATTGTAACTATATTTAATTATTGTATTTTATCACAAATAAAGTGTTTGAATGTGTACAAAAAATAATAAAATCAAAGTTCGGGACAAAAGAGTCCCGGCGCAAACACGGCGAGATGCACTTGATATAATTGTTTTTTTCTCCGGTGAACAGGTTATGAAGTGCTGTGTGGTGTTTTGTGTAGTGTCGTGGTGTATTCGCGCTTTCAGTTTCCGGCCGTTTTCCGACTTTCTACGCGATGGCGAAAGTGGATCGGTTGGTCGAGGACCTAAAAGGATTGGCTTGAATCGTCAAAGGCGTCATTTCAAACTACAAGAAGGATTCACCCTCAAGGAAGCAGGAAGCCGGGTATTATATGGAGTGACTGCGGTGACTGGAAGCCGCGTGGGAAGATTTTGAGCTAGGCGATAGTCACACCCGATCCCTACCGGAGGTCGCTCGGTCGCACGAGCATTTTACCCAATATATATACGACACTACCAAATGCAACTGCCTCCGTTACCAGTAGCACTTCCGCAATCAAACGCATGCCAAAACACACGTGGATACGCCAACCGGGGAACAGACACCAAAAGGGCTTGAAATCCAGGATAGCGAGGACAAGGACTACACTGCAAAAGCCTCAGCACCAAGAGATGCCAGTGTGGTCAGGATGCTTCGTCGCTAGAAAGTCATGACAGGCTCGTTGAGGAGGATCATCAACCGTTTGGACCAAAAGTAGGTCACTCGGACCTGGTGCAGGAGTGTACTCATGACCCTCCAACGAGGTTGGAAACAGCTGGATGAATATCACCTGCAGATCGTCGAGTTCCATGAAGATTCTGAAGCGTATGGTTTTAACGTTCAACAGCACATTCAGTTGGAAGAGCTTACCCAAGATTTGGTCGTGTGTCTGAAATCGAAAATGGATGAACTCAGCGACTCTGCCTGTGACTTCTCTTACCATGCCTCTGCTGAAAATAAAACTCACCACCTTCAATGGGACCATTGACCACAATTCCACAACTTGTTCATGTAAATGGTGCATAGCCAAACGAGAAACGGAGCTTTTGATTTGAAATTTTACATTATCAGATGACAACTACGAGGCAACTTCGACAACCTTGAAGGAAAGGTACGACAACCGGCAACTATTGGTAGCGACGCTCATCAACAAATTGATGAGTCAGCCATCTCACGCTAATGAAAGGCCATCAGAGTTGCAATAAAGGTTCTACATGACACCACACAAGAGTGTCGCAGAGGCCTGGATAACCTGCAAGTGTCCACAAGGGACTGAAATCCGGTACTGCTACATGTGCTGATCCAGAAATTGGATCCAGTGACTCACGCGTCATACGAACAATCGTTATCCAACCCGCGCGAGCTACCACTCTTGAAGAGTTTGTTGGACTTCATGGAAACGTGTTTTCAGGCTCTCGAGCCACTCGGCCATAAATCAAAGGAACTGGAGATCAACCATAAGAATACCACTATGTCGGCCGTGACCACCACGACAGCTTCCCGGTGCTACTTTACTACTGGCCGGATTTCCTCAGGATCACTTCTGCAAAGAGACTAAGTTTCGTGTGCGCTAAGAAGCTGTGCGTGAATTACCTTCGAGAAGCACATCAGGCTCCCAGCTGCGCGGCAAGAAGTTGCAAGCAGTGTTCCAAGAATCACAACACCCTGCTACATCTGCCTGGAGGCAACAAGCCCAAACAGACCAAGACGTTATCCTCGAGCACGATAACGCCGTAACAAGACTCGAAACTGCATACATATGCAGAATTGCAATCGCTCACTTTAACGACTCTGATGGAATGAAATTGGAGGGATTTTCACATTATGGCTGGCGAGGATAGTTCTGAACGGTTTTCAGAGAAATTCTGTGTTTAATACTTTAGTATTCATCTCTATCACTGTCTATACTATACTGAATATGTCAAAATCCTGCTCAGTAATGCACAAAAAGTAGTCATTGTTCTTCAACAACTTTTCCATTACAGCTACATTGGTCAAAAGGTCAAAGTTAGACCAATTTTGACATATGGATGTCAAATCTGATATAATCAGAGTGCTAGTACTATGGATGATTAAAAGTTTTTGAAAGGAAATATCTTTGTGCCTTCACTGAGAACGACTGGAAACATTATGTATCGAATAAAAGAATCTTTGAAACTGCTAAAGTGACAAGTGTCAATATCTTTGTATTGAGACTTCTTCAGAAGTAAATCGCAAGATCTGTAATTGTGAGAAAAAACCCCTAGATTTAACAGTTGTTTCATCCTACAGAGGGGTATATTGAAATTTATCTCATTACTGCCGTCTTTCCTCCAGAAGCATTCGTGTAGTGGATATGAATTGATATGTTTTAATGCTGACGGTCAAAGTAATAAAAAGAGCTTTATTCAATACTAAACGTGATAAATTTTCATAAGCTATAAAGCCAATTATAAGTAATAAAAATATTAAAAACACAGGCTCACGAAATTGGTACATAATTTATAAAAAAAAAATCTAATTCAAAAACAATATCAAATTCAATTTAATTCAAATTATTTATTTTCTCTCTTTATGTGACACCAGCAGTTCAATGAATTTCGTGTAGAGATCCTCTGTCCCCGTTGAAATTGAGGGCACCGCAGCACAAACTAATTACCGAGGAATCGGTGGTAAACAATTGATGTGTCTCGGAATCGTTCGCTGCCGAAAAAGTTTTAACAAGCAAGACCACGAAGTCGTTTTACATGTCGTACTGGACGAGATGTCGTTCTCGCTGATATTACGCCGATCTTTTTTGTGGCATTTTAAAATTCAACTATGTCAATCCAATTCAGAAACAAAATGTATTCTAAGAACGGAAAATAAAACGGAACCGTGATTGGCAAACAGTCATATTTTTGTGTGCTCAACTCTACTGATGTAGATAAATTAGTTATAGTAGATCGGCCGATCGATAGAACCGATGTAATGAATAGTGAAGTTGGCGGCCCCGTTGAATCTCTTAACGGTGTCGAAGGACTCAGTTATCTAGCAGAAATATTTAATGAAGTGATAGCCGTAGAGAGAACCGATGAGCAAACTGGGGTGGACTTGCATCCCTACCTGGGTGAAACTCATGTAACTGAGATACAGAAAGTAATTGCTGAAAGCTGCCTGAAACCAAACGACATTAAACCGAAACGAAGATCCGTTTAACTGACGACATCCTTTTTCACTCGCTGCCTCAGCAGCTGACGTACCGCGAGAAAGCCGAATTACAGAAAATCACCGATGACCTGTTAGCGAAGAATATCATCAGACCAAGTGATTCCCGGTTGCATCCAACGTTATGCTGGTAAGACATAATAATGGTGAACTGCGTAAGTGCGTAGATTATTGACCATAAACAAGGTGACTGTTAGAGATAATTACCTGCTGACACTAATCAAGGATTGTTTTTAATGTTGAGGTGGAAAGAGGTACTTCTCTACACTTAATCTGAAAAACTGGTTTTTTCATATTGTTACATGTACAAATAATTCTGCGAGCTACTGTCGCAATTGTTTTCACAACAATTAAGAATATCAAAAGTTTACTCGAAATCACGAGAACCCACCAAGCATCAACATCTGAAAGTGAGTCACTGCTCCATTCATTTGCAGTCGCTCGAATGTTCCCGCGAATTCGCCAATGTACGAGAACTGGGTTGAATGACTACAGACCCTATATAAAGGCGAGCTGAATGAATGGGGGATGATCATTCATTACAAACGCGATAGAAAACTGCGATACGCGAAGTACAGGCGATATTGATTGTTTGAGTGTGAAGTGATTCTAAGTAGACAATTGCGATAGAAATTTATGGGCAAGTAGAAGGTTGAATTATAATAGTGAAAATTAAAGTTGTTAAATTGTTAGTGAAGTGTTTGTGCATTTTTGACAAATTAAATAAACTCTTTTAATTTAATTTAAAAGACATTGCGTTGCCACTTTCCCGGAACATTAAATTATTGGCCGCGAACCAAAAACACGCGACAGTGGTGTCAAGAAGTAAGAAAGTAAATTTTGGAAGTGAAAACGATTAAACATTTTTGAAGTGCACAATAGTGAGAATCAACGTGGAAACTGGTGGAAAAATAGCCGAAAACAATAAAAATGCCAGGAAATTTGCATCTAACAATTAATCAATTGAGTATATCGGAGCTCAAAGAGGAGTTGGAACAACGAAATCTGGCCACACAAGGTACAAAGGCCATATTAATTGCACGCTTGCGCGACGCGATCGAGTCGGAAGGCGTCAATCTGGATTCGGGTGAGCTCTCAGATGCGGAAAAAGGCGCAGAAGGTGGAGAAGTAGAAACACCAAAATCAAAGGAGCCAGAAAATGCGTTAATGCAAATGTTAATGCTGATGTTACCAGTCTGACTGCGAGGCTAGATGAGCAGTCATCCAATTTAACTACGAAGCTAGATGAACAATCAGCGAAGTTAAATGAAAAATCAGCGAAGTTAAATGAGCAATCCACGAAGCTAAATGAACAATCAGCGCAGCTAGACCAACAACCGTTCGAAATCAAGGCAGGCATCGCACCGAAGCTGGAGAAACAGTCAACTGATTTGAAGGCAGATTTGGAAAAACAGTCTACCGAAATAAAAGCAGAGCTCAGTAGTCTCAACAACCAAATTAAATGCGTCGAGGAAAAGGTACACCAGGTCAAGGAGAGAGTCAACCATGAGATCAGCCAGGTCGAGGAGAGAATCAACCATGAGATGGAAAACATGAAAAAAGAATTGGAAGCAGCGAAGGCAGTAGTAACCTCCTCACCAGCCCCGCTCATAGCCGCAGCGCAAAGCACATCCAGAAATGTGCAAGTACCAATATTCGATGGGCAAACGGTCTGGAGTATTTACAAGACCCAGTTTGAAGCTGCCGCAAGGGCAAATCACTGGAATGAGCAGGAACGAGCAACTGCACTGATTCTTGCTCTAAGAGGCCCAGCTGCCGAGCTGTTGCAGACGATCCCCGTTGAATTGCACTCAAACCCGAATGCTATAATGAATGCGCTCGACATGCGTTATGGAGACGATCATCTAAAGCAGATTTATCGGTCGCAGCTAAGGCATCGGGTGCAGAAGTCTGGTGAAACCTTACAGCAGCTAGCCCAAGACATTGAGCGACTAGCACTTTTGGCTTACCCAGCCTAAGATCCAGAACATCGAGATGATGCAGCGACAGAAGCATTCATCAGCGCACTAAAGGACCCGGAATTGCAACAAGCTGTGCGTTCAGCTCAAAAGCAAACAGTTAAGGACGCATTGGCTTACAGTCTGAACTTTGAGGCAGCGAAAAATGTGACTCGTACCACTGCCCGGGTTCGTGAGGTAGTGACAGACGAGTGCAGGAGTGAGCGCGTGGAAATTGAGCGAAACTCGCATGTGAATGGTGTGCCTAGATGCTGGAATTGCGGAGAGAAGGGGCACCTGCAAAGAGACTGCAAAAAGCGAAGAAAACCGAGCTATTGTCCAGGGTGTGCAGCTAGGAGGACATCTAGACCGAGTCAGGAGCCCAGAATGGAAGCCCTTCAAACAGAGGGGTCGGGAAACATGTAAGAGCCAACTTCGTGGGGCAGAGGTTGGCTAGGAGGATCGACGTCCCCAGCACCACCATCACCGTGTCAAGACTACATCGTGGAGAAGCGGACTTATGCCTTCCGGGTCAAGTTGACGGAGAACACTGCACCATAACAATCGACACTGGTGCAACCCGATCAATTATCCGATCAGACCTAGTTAGACGGCAACAACTTCACAAGGGCAGAATTTTCTCACTACGGACAGCTACGGGAGACACTGCACCTGTTCATGGAGAAGTCAACCTCCAGATACAGTTGGGAGACCTTGTGTTCCGACGTAATTTTCTGGTCGCGAAAATTATGGATGACTGCATTCTCGGAATGGATTTTCTGCGACCACATGGAATCACGTTGGATTTGGGCAAACGTGTATTGAAATGGCAGAATGTCAAAGTACTGATGGAGGATCCCAGCGTCCAAATTCCCAAGATGAATGTAGTGGTATGTACTGACACTGATGTACCGAATTCTTCCGAAAGCATTGTATGGGCCAAGCTTGATGGTGATTCTGGAGACCACCGATCTTATCTGATAGAGCCAACGAAGGCGTCCGCATTGCGCAGTTTGATTGTAGGACGAAGCCTTGTAAGATCTTTAAGGAACGGGTATGTGCCGGTTAGAGTCCTTAGCACCGCAGACTCAACCACGAGCATCAAAGCGGGAGAAGTCATCGGCAGCTGCCAGCCAGTTTCCACCATCACCTCTTTGGAAGCTGCTCACGACCATCATTGGAAAAGGAGGAGAGACGCAGACAAAGCCCGGGAATTCACGTCTGCAATATTGAAGCAAGTCAAATTGCCAGTGCAGCTATTCAAACGAGCCTCTGATCTGGTCACCAAGTACAGTGACATCTTCTCAACAAGTCCGGATGACCAAGGCCGAACGAGTCTGGTAACTCATGTCATAGATACACAGGGAGCCAAGCCGATTCGACAAGCACCGAAACAAGGAGAAGGTAGCGCGCTGATCTCGGACATGGAAAAACAAGGCGTTATTGAACATTCTGTCAGTCCATGGGCCGCGCCTGTAGTTCTAGTAAAGAAAAAGGATGGTAGCACTCGCTTTTGTGTCGACTATAGGCAGCTTAACGACGTCACTAAGAACGATAGCTACCCGCTCCCACGCATCGATGACATCATGGACACTTTAGCCGACGCAAAATGGTTTTCTACACTCGATCTCAAGAGTGGCTACTGGCAGGTAGAAATTGACAAGAAGGACCGAGAGAAGACCGCATTTTCAGTTGGGACCGGATTGTGGCAATTTGTGATGATGCCGTTTGGGCTTTGCAATGCTCCAGCCACTTTCGAACGCTTGATGGAATACTTGCTACGTGGCCTAACCTGGAAAACCTGCTTGGTGTACCTAGGTGACATCATCTTCATCGGTATAACGTTCGAAGAGCATGTGCGGAACTTAGAAGAGGTTTTCTCCCGATTGCGACTGGCAAATTTGAAACTTAGTCCCGACAAGTGTACCCTTTTCGCAGCTGAAGTAAAATACCTGGGGCACATCGTATCAGCAGAAGGGGTCAAAACAGACCCTGAGAAAATTGAAGCCGTGAAAAGCTGGCCAACACCAAACAACAAGCGCCAACTACGAAGTTTTCTGGATCTGGCAACCTACTATCGAAGATTCGTCAAAGACTTTGCCAAAATAGCTAAGTGTCTCCATCAGCTAACCGAGAAAAATCGTCCGTATCTCTGGAATGAACAATGCCAGACAGCCTTTGAGACCCTGAAGGAAAAGCTGTGTGAATCACCCGTGCTGGCATATCCGAAACCCGGAAAAATATTTGTAGTTGACACCGATGCGAGCAACGGCGGTATTGGAGCTGTACTCTCCCAGTAGATCGATGGCGAAGAAAGAGTCCTCTCGTATTACATTCGAGTTCTTTCAAAAAGTGAGAGGAACTACTGCGTGACCAGGAAGGAGCTATTGGCTAAAATAGAGGCCACCAAGCAGTTCCACAAGTACCTATATGGCCAGAAATTTGATCTTCGAACGGTACATGCATCACTGAGATGGCTGCTCAACTTCAAAAACCCCGAGGGACAAATTGCGAGATGGATCGAAAGATTGAAGTCATACGACTATGAAATTGTTCATCGGAAGGGTGGAGTTCATGGAAATGCTGACGCCGTATCTCGTCGTCCATGTCCAGCTAACTTCAAGCATTGCCGACGGATTGAGGAAAAGGAACCGCTCGTTGATCTGCGATTGATAACGGCCGGATTCGATGAAGGTTGGTCATCGGAGGAGATTCGAAACGCCCAGTTAGCCGATGAAGACATCGGACCATTGCTCGTATGGAAGGAGACGACTGGGCGACCTGAGTGGAAAGACGTTTCAACGCATGGCGCAACCCTGAAAAGCTATTGGGCACAATGGAACTCCCTTCAGGTGGAGGGTGGCGTACTCAAGCGGAAATGGGAAACGGCGGATGGTAGCTCCTATAGGATGCAAACTATACTTCCCAAAAGCCGAATTCACGATGTGATTAAGGAAATGCATGAAGGATCCTCGGGAGGCCACATTGGTGTTAACAAGACCTTAGCGAAATTGCGGGAAAGGTTCTACTGGCTCCACGCACGAGAAGACGTAGAGGACTGGTGTCGCAGATGCACAATTTGCGCTTCCGTCAAAGGCCCAAAGTGACGACTGAGAGGACCAATGCAAACCTATAACGTAGGCATGCCATTCGAAAGGATTGCTGTTGACATCGCAGGACCCTTTCCTGAATCCGATTGGGGAAATCGATATACGCTGGTTGTAGCCGATTATTTCAGCAAGTGGCCCGAGGTCTACCCCATTCCCAACCAGGAAGCAACTACTGTAGCTGAACAGCTAGTGTTAAATTGGGTCAGTAGGTACGGCGTACCTTACGAATTACATTCAGATCAAGGCCGAAACTTTGAGTCACTAGTTTTTGGCGAAATGTGTGAACTACTGGGAATACGGAAAACGAGGACAACACCGCTGCATCCCCAATCCGATGGAATGGTCGAACGGTTCAACGGCACGCTCAAAAAACATCTGGCCAAGATGGTTGACGAGAACCAAAGGGACTGTGACCGACATATCCCACTATTTTTGATGGCGTACAGAGCTGCCGAACACGCGTCGACGAGCCAAGCCCCAGCCAAAGTCATTTTTGGAAAGACTATTCGTCTGCCAGCCGATATAAAGTTCGGAACACCCCCTGAGAAACCCCAAACGATCTCGGAGTACGCAAGTGATCTAAGACAACGGTTGAACCAGATACATCGGACAGTGCGAAAACACCTCGAATCGGCTACTGACCGCATGAAGACCAGGTATGATCTCAAGGCAAACTCTACTTACTTCCATCAAGATGATTTGGTGTGGCTATATAACCCGCAACGGCGAAAGGGTAGGTCTCCAAAGTTGCAACATAATTGGGAGGGACCATACCGAGTTGCAAAGCGAATCAACGACGTCGTATATCGAATACAAGAACATCGCAGGCCGAGCCAAAATGAAAATCGTGCACCGGGACCGTCTTGCCCCATATTACATCCAGGGAGAATAGACTACAACTAGCGACACATCTTTTCGGGGCGAAAAGAACTGAGGTGGGGGCAGTGTTACATGTACAAATAATTCTGCGAGCTACTGTCGCAATTGTTTTCACAACAATTAAGAACATCAAAAATTTACTCGAAATCACGAGAACCCACCAAGCATCAACATCTGAAAGTGAGTCACTGCTCCATTCATTTGCAGTCGCTCGAATGTTCCCGCGAATTCGCCAATGTACGAGAACTGGGTTGAATGACTACAGACCCTATATAAAGGCGAGTTGAATGAATGGGGGATGATCATTCATTACAACCGCAATAGAAAACTGCGATACGCGAAGTACAGGCGATATTGATTGTTTGAGTGTGAAGTGATTCTAAGTAGACGATTGCGATAGAAATTTATGGACAAGTAGAAGGTTGAATTATAATAGTGAAAATTAAAGTTGTTAAATTGTTAGTGAAGTGATTGTGCATTTTTGACAAATTAAATAAACTCTTTTAATTTAATTTAAAAGACATTGCGTTTTCACTTTCCCGGAACATTAAATTATTGGCCGCGAACCAAAAACACGCGACAATATGAAAATGGCAGCTGACTCCATCAAGTAAACTTCCTTCATCACGCCGTATGGCCAATTTCAGTATATCCGTATGCGCTTTAGCCTGCAGGATGCACATATTTTAAAGGCACATTCATGACATTTCCAGGGTTTCAGTTCATGCTGGCGTGATCATTATCTATAGGGTTTTCAATTAGGGACGTAACAATTATGTATCTTTGTATGATTTTAAACTTTTTTCAATGATCTGTCAATGTCAAAACGTTATCCAAAGTCAAAATATTTATCATGGCATAGTTCACAAGCCAGCAAGATTTGGAAATTATTAAAAACTACTATTAATTACCAATATCGAAAAATCGTCTTCAGCAATAAAGCTCATTTCTGGCTCAATGGCTTTGTTAATAAACAAAATTGTATTATTCGTCAGTAACAAACCCACATGTTCTTCTTGAGACGCAGTTGCATTCAAAAAAAATTACTATTTGGTGCGGTTTTCATGCCGGAGGTGTGATTTGGCCGTATTATTTCGTGGATGAAAACGACCGTCATGTTACCGTCAATGGGGAGCGCTATCGTGTTATGTTGGAAGATTATTTTTGGCCAGAATTTGATGAGCTTGACATAAACGATGTGTGGTTTCAACAAGACGGTGCTGCTAAGCACACAGCACGCCTCACAATTGATTTATTAAAATTGTTATGTCCTTAATGAAAAACATTAGAAATGGATCATATCATAGTGGTCACCGCCACCTTCTAAACACATTTGAAGTTAGTAGTTGATGTGGTGCATTGAATGACGGAATAGTGTCAGGGAATCAGACCAAGCAAGTGCAAATTTGGATACACTATGGTAAGCTGCATGGAGTACTTAGTAGATGCGGACGGCGTGAAGGGGAGTGACACCCAGATCGAAGCCATCAAAACGTATCAGCTACTAAACAATCAGAAGAGTATGAAAGACTGCAAAGCACTATTCGCGTATTTCAGGAAGTGTATTGCAAATTTCGCACTTATTGCTCGACCGCTGCATCAGACGGTGCGTGAGGGTGCCACATTCGAGCTGACTGACGAATGCATCCGAGCGTTTCATGGACTGAGAGAAAGGTTGGTCTGGCAAATTGAGCCAAGTCGAGTATGGAATGAACAGTACTGCCCACTGCTGTATTTCGGTGTTGAGCAGAGGGGCAAGGTTGTAAACGAACTGATTGAATATTTGGAGGACAAATGTAGTGCAGCCGACGTTTGCTTCGGAAGCTATACATATGTAAATCTAAGCAGTTCAACTTCGAGTACGTGATGCGCAGGAGTAGACCCGTGGAGACGTATGCTCAAGGTGACACGTCGTAATCCGCAACGCCGACACTACGGTTGACGCCGATAAATAGTCAACACCATCGTATCGCGGATCATACGTGGTTAACCAAGATCTGTCGAACGACTGTTACGTGATTCGTGACGTAGAGAATTGCTAGCTTACCCAAAAGCTATATGGCAGCGTTATCAAAGCCACTCGAATACAGAAATTGTTAGTGGCGTGGACTGAGTCAGGTGGTCCTCTGCCACCGGCAGACAGTAATACTTCCTAAATATATTAAACCCTCGGCATTAATTCGGAAGCTATACATATGTAAATCTAAGCAGTTCAACTTCGAGTAGGTGATGCGCAGGAGTAGACCCGTGGAGACGTATGCTCAAGGTGACACGTCGTAATCCGCAACGCCGACACTACGGTTGACGCCGATAAATAGTCAACACCATCGTATCGCGGATCATACGTGGTTAACCGAGATCTGTCGAACGACTGTTACGTGATTCGTGACGTAGAGAATTGCTAGCTTACCCAAAAGCTATATGGCAGCGTTATCAAAGCCACTCGAATACAGAAATTGTTAGTGGCGTGGACTGAGTCAGGTGCTCCTCTGCCACCGGCAGACAGTAATACTTCCTAAATATATTAAACCCTCGGCATTAATTCAAGCCCCTTTATTGTCCATTTGGTAAGTCGAGGGTAACTTTCCTGTCAGATTGGCCGAGTTGTAATGCCGTGCCCAGTCCTAATTTACTGATGACACGTTCACTCTTTTTCATGTATGATCACTCTCGTTAATGTTTGATCGCTGTCGTTGCCTGCCTGCACTGTTAATTTTTCTACATACACACTATAGGCAGACGACAATATGAGGCAAGAGAAAGAATGCGAGCAGGCCCAGAGGGAAAATAGAAAGTATTAGACGTGTAAGCACTTTGAGCTGGGTCTATGTAATAATTTGCGGCTTGGTTCCAGAGAGGGATCTGGGATTGGTCACTATGACAGCTCTAGCCAGAAGTTTACAAGTATGAGATGACAGATCTCTATCAGGGAAAATCACGAGATGTTGAGTGTTGTTAGGTCCTGGGCGGCACCCAAGTATCAGAATTGTTTATTTTCAATTTGATAGTTAGTGCAAGCAAAGTTTATAGCAGGCTTATATTCACTCACATTTTCTCCATCCTTCTCAACGCCAAGCAAGGGGATTTATTGTGTAAGTATAGTTCATTTACGGTACCGTACAGTTCTGCGCGTATCCAACCTCAATTTGATTTCTTCGTTAAAATTTGATTAGAGACCGGCAATGCCAGGGAAATTTTTGTGTTGAGTGGGAAGCCAAGAGTATGTAACACAGTTTGTCGATGCCCCAAAGGAAATAGCGAGTACGAAAAGTGAGTTCAGTTTGATTTAAATATATTTGTGCTTGATAAAATTATTCATACTTCAGCAAAAATTCGGAAAGGCTCCATTTGGATATGGATTGCAGTGATTAGATGTGGAAATCATGAAATGAATATATTTAAATATCAAAAGCATTTAAGGCCGCATCAATGTGAGGTATGCGAGAAAAGTTTTCTTTTCTGCATTCAGGCGATAAACCCTATGAATGAGAAATCTATAAACGAGCATTCAGACAATGGTACGATTGAAAATATCACATGATTTCTATTCACATGAACGAGCGAAATTTCCAATGTGAGTTTTGTGGAGAGGCGTTTGCCAGACGTTATTTCCTTGCTATTCATCGGCGAATTCATAGAAGGGAACGTAATTATAAGAGTGAATTTAGTCCAAAATCGTTAAGGGCTTTTTCGTATTATACCGGTAAAAAAAGTTATGCGTGTCAAATATGTGGAAGAAATTTCGATTTAGTTGCAATCTCAAGAGACACATTAATATTCACGAAGAAAAAAGCGTAGTAGTACAGCGGGAGGTGTATCTAAAACTGATAATATTAAAGAAGATGATGTTAAAGACCAGAAAGTTGACTTCATGCCTAAACTAGATACGTATAGAGTGCATACACAGTCGATCGAGGCAGACCGGAATCTTTTGATGGACTTAAATTTGCTGCACGAAGAGCTGCATTCATCATCTCCTCCCACCTTGGTGAAAATTGAATCAAACACAAAAATATATCAAAGTTCCAACAATGAATTTATTTAGATGGTGCCGTAGAATTTTTTAAAACTGGTAAAAATGGCCGTTATTGATAAGATCAGAAATTCAAAGAAAATTAATCATAACTATGCGCATAGAAAAAACAAAGAGTCTCAAATTTATCATAGTTTATAGATATGACGGGACTGCTCATATATAATCGAAAATACCAATTCATTAGAATAGAGTTTGACCTCAGTGGCTGAATGTGTTTTTGAGAAGAATGTTACCGGATGAAATTGTTTATCCGCATTTCATTGCATCAGTACCGAAGCAAACCCAGATGAACTAGCATTACAATTCAATTCTGTTTCTATCTTCGGGTCAAAAATTGAAAGCATAGGTTCTTCTAGGAATTTTTTAGACACAGTCTAAAATAAGAGAGTAATCTTAAACATCGTTGAAACAAATTCTGGTTCTTCGGGGGTTGGTATTTTTGATAGACTGTGGATGTACATGACAAGGGGAAATGCAAACAAAATTGGCATGATACCCCTAAAATACGAATCTACAATATGTGAATTTCCAATTCCTAAATTGTAGTTTTGAATTGAGCTGACGTACACGTTCCAAATCGCAAAAATATTCTCAGATAGGATTAAAGATCCTCAGTGACAATCAAAATATCACTAAGATAAATCACCATTTGTTTTGTCTGAATGAAACCTCAAAAAGTGTTTATTAATATTCAAACTGAATATCTGGTGCCACAAAAGCGGTATATTTGACCGGATTTTTATGCATTTTTGCATAATGGTAACCACTTTCAAGATTCAAAACAGTAAACTATCTCTTTCCCGGAAGATATTCTAAACATGTATCTGTCAATGGCAACGCGTGATTATCTTGCACCACAACAGAGCCTAAGAATGGGCTGGAACTACAGCAACGACCTCGCAACAAAAAAAAAGGACTCTGGCATTGGACCATAAAATGTCAGATAACTGAACCACCCTGATACTGCTAAGGACTTTTTACAACAGGCCAGCCAATATGAATTAAACATACTGGCAATCCAGAAAACGAACTGGACTGGTAATGATATTCAAGATATTAGAACGCACACAATATCAAAAGTGAGAACCTGCTGGCAAGTGAGAGTTCAGAGTAGCATTTATTGTGAATAGGGAGTTCAATTCGCGCGTTATTAATTTTAAGGCAATCATTGAACGGTTGTGTGTAATCCGTATAAAAGTGAAACTCTTCAAAATCTGGGTGATAAACGTACACACCAAAAATAGGATGAAAAAAGAAAGGAAACATTCTCCACACTCTACATACAAAAATAAACCTGGATAATTTCAACCCTAAGGTTGACAATGAGATATCTCATCGGGGTACGACGAGTATATGTTAAAAACAAGGTTAAACCAAGTATGGAGCCTTGGCGAATGCCAGATTGCATTGCTGTTAGATCGCTCAAGACATAATTTACGGATGTTCTTTAGGTTCTCCCTTCCAAATAGCTTTTAAAAATTTGCTTCAGTTTGCCTCGAATACCACGCAATTCAAGTTTTTGAAGTAATACTTGTAGATCATTATCAACCATATCAAAAGACTTTTTAGGGTATTGTACTAAAATACGGCGGAAAATTTGTTTAGCGTGTTTTAAAGGGGTCTCCCTCTATAGGGGAGTGGCCCTTCAAAAAAATTTTCGCCATTAGTAGTCGAGTAAGGTATTGCTGGAAATGTTTCGATGTGATTACCTTATAAGTACCACGGAGGGCAGGGGACGCGGAAATGTACGAAACAAGTTTTCTGGTGGCATGAATCAAAGACTTGAATTAGTCATCCAATACTAGAATCAGAAATCATTCAAATTTATCTAAAATATGTAGAGTTTCGTTCATAAGTACATAACAGGCGCCATTTTGTTCCAGTTTAATAATTTTTGTGAATGCTCAGCCAATTAGACAGGTTAACATTCACACTTGAAGCGCTGATAGTTACTACCACCCTTGAACCGCCGCCGTGACAATTTTGTCCCATCATATTTATTGCACCATTCATTACCATAATGCATGAAAATTATAATTGAAATACCTTGTAACTTAATGTGAACCATGAGTATTTATTTATTTGAATCAAATTATTAATTCCTTAAACACAAAAACTTAAAAAAACTATATACACTATCTAGCTGTTTCAAATTAAGAAAAAATTATAAACTAGTTATAATTTTTTGTACAGCAAATATTGCATAAATAATATTCTTTAATGGCGCATTTATTGCAGACAGTTATTTTTACAAAGGTGGCACTTCACATATGACTTATTATTTATGCATTTGGACTTTACCTGACACCTTGAACATTTTTCTTGTCCTTCTGGTATGTTTTCCGGAATTTTCACAGGCATGGTTGTTTTTCTTGTATTCATACACTGTGTTCCCAACTCTTCTCCCAGTTACAGTAAAAAGCCTCTGCTTTTAATTTTCCTGTTGTTGATTATTTTATACAATATCCAAGCGTTTACACCTGCCAAATCTAACAGGTTATAAAATGTTTGAACTGGCCAACGTCTAGAAGTAGCCTTTACTGCATATTTGCGGCTCATCGAATCTACAACATCTACGCCATATTTCATGCTGTTGTAGAATAACACTGTCTCAAGTTTTTTCTTTGAGCCGCAGCTTATTGTTACATCGGGATGCATAGTGCTGAGCATAATAACATTTTTATTCGATTTAACTTGATAAACAGTCAATGTTGTTTCACCGTTTTTGAGAATAAATGTACTATATAGTTCGTCTTTTGCGGAAACAGGTATTTCTCTGCAAATTCTATTTATTGTACCTACAATGCTAGTATTTTTTGACTTCAAATATTCCGCTAGTGAAAGTGAAGTTAAAAAGTTGCCACAGGTGACATTTAGGCCTTTATTTATGTAAGGTTCCATCAATTTTTCACTATCCAGTCGCCGAAATACTCATGATCTTTGTCAACGGCCATCCAAAATTTTTAACCAAATTTTTCTGATTAAGAGCTCATAAACTGGGTAAATCGGCAAAGGCACTTAGATGAAAAAAGTTGTTCGTCAACCGTTATATATGGTCCGGGTATATAACAAGCTTGTACATTCGTTATAAACTCGCACCAAATTTCCGAAATCACAGCAAACGTATCTTCAGTCACTCTTTGGCGTCTACTGGATTTGTGATCAAATCGCAGGTACCTCATTATCTCATGAAGACGAATACGAGACATTGTTGCCTTTGTTATAGGACTACTCCATTTCATCGACCATAATGAATCCAGATCTAAGCTATGTGCACCAATTGCACCAAGTATGTAAAGTACAGCAATAAAAGCCACCAGTTCTTCCATCGTTATACACCAATTTTCGCTTCGTAGTTGGCGTTACACCTCTTCCACAGTGCATTCTAAAATATGCTGCATGATTTTATTTGTAAACATTATTTTCCAAGCACTTTTACAAGTTTCATCCAGATTGCGTTTCGCATACGATATTTTGACATCCATACCTAGCAGCTGTAGTACCAGCTTCCATTACTGTCTAGGAAGTACAACCGGGAGAAACATGTGTCGAGCCTGATGTCGTTTCAAAACGAGGATTCGTCAATGTTGCAAGTAATCATCTACCTGCAGGCAACGGGCCACGATTACACCGTGCTCGTTCTTGCCCTTGACTCCGCCCACGATCTTGTGCCTCATTTGTGACACCAATAAAATTTCTTGTTTCTAGAATATAAAAATAAAGTAGCTATCGTTATAATTACAAACAAAAGTAATAAATATCACTGTGTGTGTATGTGTGAGTTATATCCCACACTTGAAATTAGCTAAAAGTAACCTATAATATAAAGTTAACCCAGCAATAGCTGTAAGTTTTCCAACGAAATAAAATAACAATGTTATTACCTTCCGACATTTCTCTTTGAATGGTGTCTACAGGCTCATCAGAAGAAGAACTAGAATTGTATTCTAATTGGTAGTCGTCAGCAGAGTATTCTAAAAGCTCGGCATCTGATTCATTTTCTAAAATTTCATTCAACAAGAAAAAATTTCGTGCGGTTTCAACACTTCGCAACGTTAACTAGACATAACTATCAAACGTGGGGTATATCCTTACAATAACAAAAACGAACACTCTCTACGCTAAACGACGTGCAACTGACTAATAACAACGATGTCCAACTGTCTATTAGGGTCCATATTTTACACCCATAGCATAACACAGGTCTTATCACAGGTGTGTATACTTGGAGCTTTGTTTTCCTGACTAAGCAGCTGGTCTTTAAGATCGTCAAAACTGACTAAAATATTTTATTTGCGAGCTGTATTCTACGGCGTATTTTGTCCCTTTCATTGCCCGTTTACGTTGTTTTGGCACTAAATACACAAATTCGCTAACATTCGCGATACTATATTCGCCAAGTGTGATATTTTGTATACTTGAGGTATTTTTACTTGACTGCGTCATGAGCTTTGTTTTATTTTCATTAATTTGTAACCCTACTAGTCTTGCTTCGTTGTCGAGTTTGAAGAAGAGTTCTTTGGCGGTTGTTAACGACCGTGACAAAATGTTGATGTCGTCCGCATTGGCTACTACTTGGCTCGACTTGAATAGTAGTGTACCTCGCGTATCGAAAGGTACCTTCCTTATGACGTACTCCAGAGCCAAATTGAATAGCAATGGGGGCAGCCCATCTCCCTGCTTTAGTTCGATATTTGTGTCAAAGGCTGCGGTGAGTTGGTTATTGATGCGGACTTGGGAGGTTGTCGACATCATTGTCATTTTGGTGAGACGGACTGATTTGGCTGGGATGCCAAAGCAAAGCATTATTTGGTACAGTACGTTACAATCAATACTATCGTATGCTTGCTTAAAGTCAACGAAAATTTGGTGCACGTCTAGGTTGAACTCGCTTGACAGTAAACAATTGGTCTTTCGTCGATCTGCCTGCTCTAAAACCACCTTGATACTCCCCAATAATACTGTTGGTGTATGATCCGATTTTATATTCCAAGGTCTTTAAAAATATTTTGTACGCCGTACAAAGTAGTGATATGCCTCTATAATTTTCGCACAGTAGCTTGGTACCTTTTTTGTGGATAGGGAATATAATTGATTGACTTCACTCTTTCGGCATATGTTCTTGTTGCCAAATGTGCTGGATGACTTTGTGAAAAGGTTGATGAAGACTACTGCCACCATATTTGATGAGCTCCACTGGAATCTCATCGATGCCCGGCGCTTTATTATTCTTTTGGGCTTTGATGATGAAACAAACTTCATCCAGAGTTGGTGGGACCAATGGACGCTCTCCGCAGACATCTATAGGCTCCGATGCTCTGGAGCTGTGCGGAGGATTAAGAAGGTTCTTAAAATATGATGGTTCTTAAAATATGATGCCCATCTTTCATTTCATCAGCGATTATATTGCCGATGTCATCACGACAGAGCGTGGTTTTGGGCTGGTAACCACGTTTCAGGCTTTTTACTACTCCGTATACTTGTTTTGTGGTGTTGCTCGCTAAACTTACATTTATACTTCTCAATTGGTCGTCATAGTATTGTCTTTTCTTAATCCTAATTATCTTCTTCGCTACTCTTCTGAGATTGCAGGTGAGACAAAATGTAACGGTGGCGCTTCTTGTGTTAACGGCTATTTCTTATATTTTTTGAAAACCCGATGAAAATAAGAGTACCTAAGTCAATTTCAAATACGTATCAACCTTCAACACGTGTGGTTGCTGTTATAATTTCATAACAGGCCAATTGAAAAGTCCGCGGTCAAATGGGGCCGTTTTTAACGATTTCATCCTTTAAACCATCCAATAACGCTATATAATAATCGCTGTTGATTGTCTGGTCCTTTTGGAGGTAATCAATGAATATTATACCTTGCGCATCACAGAATACTGATGCCATAACCTTGCCAGCTGACTGTTGTATATTTCCTCGCTTTGGGTTCTGTTCATTGTGTGCAGTCCACTCAGCTGACTATCGATTGGACTCCGGAGTGAAATGATGGAGCCATGTTTCATCCATTGTCACATATCGATGCAAAAATTCAGGTTTATTGCGCCTAAACAGCTTCAAACACTGCTCAGAACACGTTGTTGCTTTTGATCGATTGTGAGCTCACGCGGCACCCATTTTGCACACAGGTTTCTCATGTAGAAATATTCGTGAATGATAAGATGTACACGTTCAGATGATAACTTCACAATGTCTGCTATCTCGATCAACTTCACTTTACCGTCATTAAACATTATTTTGTGAACTTTTTTGATGTATTCGTCGGTGACAGCCTCTTTTGGGCGGCCACTGCGTTCGCCGTCTTCGGTGCTCATTTCACCACGTTTAAACTAAGCATACCAATCAATGATGGTTGATTTTCCTGGTGCAGACCCCGGAAACTCTTCGTCAAGCCAAGATTTTGCTTCAACTGTATTTTTTCCCTTCAAAAAGCAATATTTTATCAGCACACGAAATTTTTTTTTTTTCCATCTTTTTTCAAATAACAAAAGTAGCTACACTTACAACGCAATATCTCACTAACTAATGGTCGGACTGCTGTCAAATTTTGATACGTATCGTTTAATTAAAAATTATATGGATTTAATACTAGCACCGCCATCCGTGTACCACATCGGGGACTTTTGAATTGGCCTGTTACAATTGGAATGAGAGTAACTCACATTATTATGATTTAATTTTCATGAAATTTCGTAGGCATTAGGATTTTATATCACCCCACATAACAGTAAAATTTAAGCGCAACGCTTAAATTTTTGGGAGAAAATGTAAAATTTACAAATCATAGAGTTGAGTGTTGCCCTCGTACTCATACAGACCTACCATCTTGATTTTTTCCTGATTTTTCGGCTCAAAGGTGTCCAATCGCAAGAGCAGGGGACACAAATATACTGGTACATTTTGCCGACACCTGATGCAAAAAACGAAAGTGCTAAGACCTTTCCCGACCTACCCGACTGTATATAATGAAAAAAAATTTTAAGGGCCACTACCTTGTGAGGGTGAGCTCCCTTCAAAAATTTTGAAATTTTTAATAAGACCTCATTTTTGAGGGACCGCCACCTCTGAACTTTTCATCAAGTTTGAGCTTTGTTCCTTTTATAGATTTTGAAGAAACTTCCTCTGACGCATGGTCAGTAAAACTGTATTTGTATCATTAAATTGGATGAAATCAGCCATTTAAGTAGTTCTGTAAAAGATCCTTATATTTTATAAGTTTCAATAAAATTTAAGGAAGCTATAGCCGCTTGGTTTCCACCGATTACAACAATCATACGATTTTTCTACTACATGAGCTTTCCATCGAACCAGGCACTACACTTTTGATTGGCTCTTCTCAAAATTTCCAGATTATATGAATAACAAAAATATATTGAAGATTCCGGAATGAAATTATTCGACATTTCTGCATATTATAGGTTAAGTACAAAATCCTTATGATATGAGCGTAGTTCTATCTACTCAACTTGTTAAGGTCTAAATCTATCATTTTCCATATTTCGTGCGAGTCGTCCGCCGCTGTTTCTAATCTTTTGGGGAAATATGTAAATTTAGTTTTTTTGACGAGACGTTTGATTCTTTCAGAGCTTTGTTATACAGGTACTTGAGCACGTGGTTTTCAGTGTTCTTCTTGAAATTTTTGTAATCCTTCTTTTTGTTAACACTAGCCTCAATAACTTTCTTTGTTATCATTATGTTGCCGATATCTAATCTTTTTCTCGATAGTGAAGTTATGATTGGATTCTGCTGTCATAATTTTGAGCTCCATTAGATTTTCAGGTTTTCGATTTGCTAGCAACTGTTCCAGTTTCGATTAAACCCTTTACTGCATGATATATCAAATAAGTAAAAAAAAAATTTTTTTAAGTCAATGGGTTTGTTCAAACTTTAATATTAATACTAGACTTTTTTATTCAAAAGACATCTCTGTTACAGATTTCGCATGCATAAAAGTGTTAAACCTCTTGGACATATATGGTTTCGCATGCATAATACGCAAATATGATGAGTGATATCAAAACCTTGGAATATCTGAAGAACATTAAGTAAAAAAGAATGTTATGATAAATTATTGATGTAACTTACACAAACAACTTCTTCTATCAGTATAACATAAAAGTACCTTACATTTGGAACACTTTGTATATTTTAGGTAAATTTCTCGAGAGAAATTTACCTATTGCGGAGAGCATCATATATATATATATATATATATATATATATATATATATATATATATATATATATATATATATATATATATATATATATATATATATATATATATATATATATATATATATGGGATATAACGAAATTTGTGACCACGCTAGAGGTTGCAATTTTGCTTCGATTTTCACCAAATTTTCAGGAAAGGTGTATTGGGTAATTATCTCGGTTAAGTTCGTGAACCAGCTATATCGGCCATGCAAAAACAAAATGGCGGGCATTTTAGACGAAAAATCGTGATTTCTGTTCTGACCAAAGTATAGCTCCGATTTGGATGAAATTTGGTACAAGGGTTCATTGATGTATGTGATGAATCTCACAATAAAAACTCCAAAGTCGGTACGGCAGAAACAAAATGGCGGCCGCTCAAAGGTCAAAAAACGTGCAAAATTTTGTTGTTGTAATAGTGGTCAAAGCTTTCAACAGATTTTCATGAAATTCGGTAATTTGATAGAAATTATAAGTATCTAAAGAATTACGTAAAATAACTGGAGGTCAGGTTGCAAAATACAAAATGGCGGCCAGTTGAAGGTCGAAATTTCAAAGGCTTTTAAAAGTCGCAATTTTGATCCGACATATATGAAACTTGGTTTCTAGATAAACATTACTTACGCCTACAGTCTTTGATATTTTGGTGATCATGCATTTGCAAATTTCAAAATGGCGGCCGTTTAAATATGCGTTTTTTTCATGTTTTTGTGGCCCTCTAGCGGTCACATTTTCCAACGGATTTTGATGAAACTTGAGATTATGAATCCCTGTACTATGTTCTTGTATTTTGCAGGAAATTATTAAAATTGAATGAAAAATAAACAAGTTGGGTAAACAGACCTACGCTCATGTCAGAAGGGTTTTGTATTCAATTTACATAATGCAGTCACCAGATCGAATCAAATCAAGAAACATGTCAAAGACGATTTTATTGGAGAAAATATGAAATACGAAGATCATACTATTATTAACAAAGTTGAACGAATTTCGACTTCTGAGGTTTTCGGTATTGTAATACTCATAAATATCTCCCTTGATAATTATTTCAGATGTCCATCCGCGACGGAGGAAACACATTTTTCATGTATTTCCCCCCTGTGCCCCCACTGAAGCAAAAACTGACAGTTTAACAACTGTTTTGAAAAGCTCCCATGAAAACTTTTATTTCATACTCATATCGGCTACGTTTGATGAATTTTTTTTCAGGGGCCACTCTCCTGTACTGTTATCATCGATTAATGGCCAATTTTTTCAAATCCTAGAATGGTTACAAAACCCTTTTGCTAGGAGCTCTCTCCCACCTTCTTGACTTTTTTCACTTATGAGCATTAATTGTAGGTACTCATCTTCAGTCATTCATTCAATTGAATCAAGTGTTCAAAGCATGCACCTTAAACGTTGAAGTTGGGAAAAAATAACTCAACATTATTCAATCTTCGCATTTAAAACAGCCACTTTTTTGTTTTACGATTACTGATACCACTAGCTGAACCGATTCTCAAAGATATTCATGACACCTATCATTCCTGAAATTTTCATGCAAATCCTAGCAAAACTGTAGTGTCTGAGTCGGTAAAAAGCGCATGTTGTTCTATAGCCATATGTTGCCATAGTAATAAATGCAGCGCATATTGTTCCATAGTAATACAGGAAAACTCAAACCGCTATAACTTCGCTAAATATGATTCAATCTTTATGAAATTTTCAGGATAGATCAGTCTTATAAATAGACATTCACGTACTGAATTTCATTGAATTTAAAGGTACCGTTAAGATTTTATTCAAGAAAACATAAAATCGATAAATCATACTATTACTAACAAAGTTGAGTGAATTGCGACTTCTCACGTATTTGTTGTTATTGTACTCACTAAGGCCTACATTCCTGATTTTTTTCAGATTTTTCGGATCACAGGTGTCCAATCGCGAGGGGGGGGGACACAAATTTTTCATATATTTCCCCTCCCTGTGCGCCCCTCGAAGCAAGTTTTGCCAAATTAAGACCTGTTTTGTAAAGTTCTCATCAAGACCTTTCATTTGATACCCATATCGGCTACCTTCAATGAAATTTTTTTTTCGGGGGGTCACTCCCCTATATGGGGAGACCCCCCTTAAATACCTTATAAATTTTTTTTGTAGTTGAACTTTGAAGAGATCACCACTTTACACCTACACACAAAATTTGATGTTTCTAGCTTAAGTAGTTTCCGAGAAAAACTGCTGTGACACACGGACGGACGGACGGACGGACAGACGGACAGACGGACAGACTGGTCGCGAAACTAGTAGGGTTTTGTAAAATTATTTTACAAAACCCTAAAAAGTCGAAAATTTAAAGCCTAATATTCTTAGCTGCGATTTTCTTTAAAAATTGAATTATTTTGCCCTGTCTAGAGTGAAACTCCTATTTGAACGAGATAGTACATTGATTGATGAGGTCCTAGCATGCACAGATTTAAAACAATCCAAAATCAAATGCATGCATTCAAAATGGCGGCCCCCAAAGGTCTGAAGGCAAGCGCAATTCGCTATTTTAGTACCAACTCAAATAATGAATATTTTTCATGGAAACACTTTAAATGACTTTACTTGAAAGAACTTATAAACCAGATCAGTTTTAAGATATTGTAAAATATTTTTAACAATGCCCTAAAAAATTATAAAATCGTGACTTGTCTGTCTGTCCGTCCGTCCGCCCGTTTGTTCGTGCGTCATAACAAGTTTTCTGGCAAACCACATGAGCTAGAATGAGGAAATTTTCTACGTAGGTCAAAAGTGGTGCCTCTTGAAATTTGCAGTGCAAGAAAATATTTTTAGGGATTTAAGGAGGGTCTCCCCATACCAGAGGGTGGCATAGAATTTTTTTTATTTCTGTAGCCCTCTAGCAGCCAAGATTCTCAACAGATTCCGTTGAAACTTGAAATTATAAGTTATTAAGGCAAGTTAATTTAATTTAATTATGCAAATCGAATGACAAATAATACAGTCGAAAATTTACAGCTTAATATTTGTAGCAGCCGATTTCAATAAAAATCGAAATGACGGCCCTCACAGTTCAGAAAAAAATTGAAAATGTATATATTAAGTGCAAAGCAAGTGCTGATTAAACTTTTATGGAAATCTTTTGAAATTAACTATTCGAGCTATTTAAACCTTTGTGTGGTTACCACTGTGAACTGTGTAAACAGCAAATGCGAGAAGGGTGAAACCGGTATTTATATGTTTACAACAATTTATGATCCGCCGATTTTCAATATGTAATCCATACGCGTGCAACTCAATTTAATTAGCAAAATATTTGCGCCTCGATAAAAGGTCTCTAGAAACGAACGTGACCAGATTTTTTTTATGTTAATAAATACCCATGTGGTACTACGAAAATTGCAGAAAGAAGTTTAGTAGTAGGCAAGCCAAATTCTTTTTCGAAACTTTACGCTACATACGAGAAATTTACCTTTCCGGCTGGTGCTGCAAACGGGGATTTTTTTTTTCATTGTACAAACTTGACAAATTTATCGATTTTTCTGTCACTTTGGATGCCTCCAATATTGTGAGTGTCACAAACTTCGGCGAGAGGCCCAGCGGGCGCGACCACGGGAGGAGGCAGACACTAGGCTAGCAGCATACAGGTCCGGCAGGAAATATCTTCGCAGGCTTTTTAACAAGAGCAAGGCCCGATGCTGGCAAGACCTCGTGGACGATGTAAATAGCGATCCGTGGGGCCTAGGTTACAAGCTGGTCATGCGAAAACTTGGTTCCCAACGGAAGCCCTGCTTACATGAAGCAGAGAAGATGGACGAGATCGTACGGGCACTATTCCCCACGCACCCTGTCCGTGTCGATCCAGCTCATGTACAAACACCATTAGAATGCTCACCTTTCACAATGATGGAACTGGAGCAGGCAATTCTATCCATGATAGCAAGGAAGGCACCGGGACCAGATGGCGTTCCTGCTGAGGTTTCGCAGCTTGTTTACAAGCTTTGTCCTGACTTGTTGCTCAGTATGTTCAACGCTTGCCTTTACGAAGGTGTTTTTCCGGAACGCTGGAAAGTGGCGAGGCTCGTACTGATCAGCAAGGGGAAGGGAAATTCCAAGTTGGTGTCTGCATACCGCCCGTTATGTATGCTAGACATGGCTGGGAAAGTGCTCGAGAAACTCATCAAGGGAAGACTCACTGACGCGGTCCGTTCTTCCGGGGACCTATCTCCACGGCAGTATGGTTTTAGAGCAGGTCGCTCCACTATTGACGCGATAGTGGAAGTAATGAGAGCGGTCCAAAGAGCGGAAGCTCACTGCCAGTCAAACAAAAGGGTTGTGTTGCTCGTGACGCTTGACGTCAGAAACGCCTACGATTCCGCTGGATGGGCGGATGTTCTGGAAGCACTGGAAAACTCTTTTCAAGTTCCAGAATATCTGATGCGGACTTTGAAGAACTACCTGACAGACCGGAGCCTGCTCTACGAGACGAAGGAGGGTCGGCGGAGGATGGAAGTTACATCGGGTGTTGCACAAGGCTCCATCCTTGGCCCAGAACTGTGGAACATCACGTACGACGGGCTACTGAGAATCGAGCTGCCGGATGAGTCGTGCTTGATCGGCTATGCAGATGATGTCGCGGCGCTATTTGCGGGACGCACTTTTGAACAAGCGCAACTCAGACTGGGTATGCTAATGCGCTGAGTGAGGGACTGGATGACTGCTCGCGGGTTCAGCCTAGCTTCGGAAAAAACTGAAGTAGTCATCTGGACAAAGAAGAGAATCCCTAGAGTAAGGATGATCAACATTGGGGAAGCACTCGTTGAGACTAAACTAGCAGTGAAGTACCTGGGCATTTTGATCGACTCGAAGATGCGTTTCTCCGAGCAAATCAGGGCAATAGCTGACAAGGCTGCAGCGAGACTAATGGCCAACATAGGGGGTCCTACCTCATCAAGACGGAGACTTCTGATGAGTGCAGTACAATCTGTGCTGTTGTACGGATCGGAAATATGATGTGAGGCTCTCAACAAGTAGCTGTATCGAAAGCGCTTGGCACAGGTGCAGCGACGAGGAGCGCTGCGGATTGCATCTGCATATCAGACTGTCTCGGAGTCGGCAGTGAGTGTCATCGCAGGAGTGATACCCATTGCCCTCCTTGCCAAGGAGCGCCGCAGAATCTACCTGCGGAGGAACGAATACGACAGAGATGCTGTCGCCCACGAAGAACGAGAACGCTCACTCAGTAATTGGCAACAGTCCTGGGTGAGCGATACAAAAGGCAGGCGGACCGCACGCCTTATTGGTGACCTGAGGCAGTGGCTCAATCGAAGGCATGGTGAGACTGACTTCTATCTAACTCAGCTACTGAGTGGACATGGATACTTTCGGTCTTACCTGCACAAGATTGGTAAATCACGGTCTCCTGACTGCATATTCTGTGCTGGAGAGGTCGATGATGCCTACCACACATTTTTTGTATGCAAGAGGTGGGAAAAGCAGCGCGGTGACCTCATTGAAGAAATAGGAGATCTCTCTCCGGATGAACTCACTGGAGAGATGCTCACATCCGTTGACAAATGGAACTGTGTGGCACATTACGTTCGGGCAGTCCTTAAGATAAAAAGGAAAATATATGAGCGCCTGTAGGCGTCCAGGGCGGAGGGGTCTCTTTTCTAGAAATCTCTCTCCCTTCCCCTCCTTCCGCTGGAAAAGGGATCCCTGTAGCCCGGTGGCGCCTAAACGCGTAGAGAAACGAGGCTTAGCCCGAAGTAATGTGTCAAACGGTTCCAGGCTAGGTTCTCAGATTGACAAGGGAGGTGTTTAGTGGGTAGTCCAAGGGTATCCTCCATGGGAGTCCCACACTGCCAGACTCGGCGGGCGTAAATGCCTTCACCTCCCTACAACAAAAAAAAAATATTGTGAGCCCAAACAGAGGCAAGGGGGAATACCGACTAACAGAATTACTCTCGCAGACAAGCATTCTTTCCGAAGTGCCGACCGCAAGTATACGAGGAAATTCCGGTCAAAAAGAATATTCTTGGAATCTAGCATTCTTTGGGGAGCACCACCCTGTGGACCCAAGGATATGGAGGTCACCGTGGGGTTCCTCCTGGGATGACAGAAAACGACGTTGACTGAATCTGGAATCCGCCTTGGACAACAATCTGGAATTGATGCTGTGGGCTGGCGCATATGATGGTTTGGACTTAGTTGCTTTACACGGTGGAACTGAGCTCTGAGCTGACACTCGTGCGTTAATGGCTCCAATTCACCTGTAATAGCATCTCCATCCCAGTGAAACGCTGGCAGGCCTCGGAGTAGGTTCAAATTTCGCACAATTGGGTTAGTGGTGTAGGTTCAGTTGAGACGGACTCCTGATTAGCACTGGTCTGACTTTGAGCACTTGTTCCCATAAAGGCTTTGCCAACCTTCGTATAGCCTCCCTGCTCTGCAAACATAACCATGGGGTCAAAAAGGCCACTACACACACGAAAAGAGATAGTGGCTCTGAAGGGTATCCAATCAAACTGAAGAAATTTTAACTGAAAACTCTAAAAACAGATTAAAAAAAACCAAATAAGGTAAGTAATAATAACAGCAATACCACATCGGGAGCGGTACTGACGATGACAAAAAAAAAAACGATAAATACAATGACAATGACGACGGACGCAAAACAGAGCTTAGGAGACACTCTTGGCCAGACGGTCATTCCCTCGGCATTTGGGCACAGCAGAAAATGATGCGAACTCCAGAACGTCCTAAAAAGGAAGAGCTAGTAGCTCTGCAGGACTCGACAGATGTTCAAGTGGTGGGGGAAAATATAAAAAACATCGAGAATTCGATGAAGGAACCACAGGAAGGGTCTTAAATTCCAAAATAATAACAAACCGTTCTGAAGTTCACAAAGGGATCACGGCAGAAAACGAAAGCATTGACCGGGCAAATAAAACGCCGTCGCGTGATTATCGCCACCGTTGCAAATGTAGTGAAAGTGCTGTACTTGAAGATGGAAGCCGATAACATCTCCCACAAAAGGCGGTCCTACAGCAAAATTACCGTCCAGCGACATGAATAAGAAAAGCTAATCAGAAAAGCAGCAGATGCTCTAAAAAGAATAAAATCTGCATGCGACTCGCCAAAATCGGCAAAGGAGTAAAGAATGGGTTCCTTGAACTGGAGGAGCTGCTAGCCTGCACAGGGCGTTAGTGAAGGAGCTGGTTAAAGGCCAAAGACAACCAGAAGGCCGAAGAAGAGTAGATAGCTCCACCATCAAACATCAATAAAAGATCGAGATCGAAGGAGAGATGGATGAAGGAAAGAAGTGGTACTCGATGGGGGTAGAATGCTAAGTCGGAGGCTCCAGCCAGTGCTGCCAAAACGAGCGAGGAAAGCCGCAAAGAAACTCCTTCAAAAAATGCCAGAAAATAAAGTTCGCATAGATGCCCAACAAGAAAAAGCACGTGATGCGAAACAGTAGAGAAGCAAGCTCCGGTGAAGACCCCAGCAGCAGGCACTGCTTGTAAAACCCTAAGATTGCCGATCCCACTCAGAAGCATCGCGGGATAACAAGGAATAAAAAATAAAATTGAAGCAAGCCTAGATGGGTACCAATGGCGAATTCGATATGACCATGAGCTGTATGAAATTTTTAATTGTAAGACTGTTACGGCAACAATTATTAGCATATGCGAGGGCTCATTGCTCAGAATTCCATAACAGTTAATCACGGCCCCATGCCTCGCGTACGACACGTTACGACAACAATCATTAGCATATGCGAGTGCTAATTGCTCAGAATTCCATAACAGTTGATCAAGCCTCCATGCCTCGCTTACGTTACGTTATGACAACAATCATTAGCATATGCGAATACTAATTACTCGGAATTCGATAACAGTTGATCACGCTCCCAATGCCTCGTTCGTCGCACGTAGCGAACAAGCAATGTATGCTTCACTGCCCATATTGAGGGAACAGCGACACCCCATACAGAATACATAATCGCAATTTATTGTACATAAGAACCTTATATCTTACGCTTCATTGGTCAAGTCACTAAATTGGCTCCCCGGCAAATCCCACACGCATACATGGTAGTCCATACAATTACCATATTGAGAGCACATGGGGAACATGTACAAAATTAAAAGTGTGTGCTATGTGTCGATTGTGGACGCCATTCACCAAGAAGTCCGCTGCAAAGAAGTGATATTTTCGCCATCAACAAACCTGAAGGCATCCACGGGAGTCGGAGTGGACATTTGCTCGAGTCGGATTCAGAATTTCTTTAGGCCCAAGCCAGTGAAACTCTGGTTCTAGCCTTTATCCACGTACGCCATTGAATGCAAACTATGACCCCGCTTACTGGATCTAACAACCCAGTCGAGGAGCCTGGCAGCAACATCAGACCCCTAAAATCGAGGTGCACCAAGCCCAGCCTGGAAAAAGCACTCCGCGCTGATCCGTTGGCGTGTCCCCGACCGGTAACAAGGTACCCGAGGAAAAGGGAGCCACTTCGGAAGCAGTGGACAACTCCGGAGCCCACTCCCCGGAATCTCGCTGAAGGTGCGTGACAAGCGATCACCCTCGAGGCATACCTAGCCCGCCTGGCAGCCCCGTTGGATGTAGCAAACAGGGAGTCACCGGAGGAACCGAAGCGTGGTGGTAGACGCGTGAGGCTGCGGCAAGAGCTGAGCTACCTACGAAGCCTAGCGAGGGGCATGAAGCCCGACGAGGAGCGGGAGTTTTTCGCAGCTCGGGCCAGGGCACTCAAGAAACAGATCAAGGAGGAGCGAAGAAGCAGACTAGCGGTGGCAGCAAGAATTCGAGCGCTACCGACCAAACGAGTTCCAGATGTAGGATGTAATAAGCCAAAGTAAATTGCTAAACAAAAATACAGATCTGTTGTATGTAAATGAAAGAAAAAAAAGGTTCTTCTTATTTCTAAAGGACAGTCCCTTTCCCATCAAGGTGTCAAGGATTGTGGAAGTGTACTCGTATGGTTAGGTGCAAGCATCACGCCAACACAGAGAGGGTGGTTGCATATATGTGACAAGACTGCGGAAGCTACAATGAGCTGGACACATGAATTGTATGGAAGAACAACGGATACCCAAATCTCGCTGGGAGAACTGAAGTCCGGAGACCAGTGGGGTTCATTGCTGCTCGGATTTCGAAATTTGTGGACACGGTCAATGGACCGAGACAGTTGGAGGCGCTATTCGCAGAAAGCGAAGGCTCGAGAGGTGCTGTAGTGCCAAGAAGAAGAAGAAGGGGGTGGGTCATCTGCAAGATACGCCACAGAGCAGCGCCTCTTCAATTCGTCAAATGCCTTGGCTACGCTAGCACCGCACAAGTACGCAAGACGTCCGATATGAGTTGCCTATGTTATAAATGCGGTGAAAAGAAAAGAGTGTGCAAAAGAGGCACACTGTATTCTTTGCAAGGATGCTGATCCAAGACTGGTCAGGTTTCCCAGGAAACCCTAGCCAAGCAACATTAGAACTTTGATGCCCCGTATCCCACAGTAAACTTACACCAAAGCGTCCAAAGTCTGCTTGAGCAGTTTGCGAGGCATACGAAAGCCGACTTTTTGATGCTTAGTGAGCAACACCTTGATAAAAGCTCTGCATCATGGTATCCTGATGAAACTTTTTTTGCCACCATCTGGGTTCAGAGCAGTAAGTTCCAGACGGAGAGCTGTGGAGAGGAGGGATGGTTTTGTGTGGGTGCTCAGGAACCATCTTCTTTAGTGTGTACCTAACACCGAACGAACCGAAATCATCTTTACAAGCCAAGTTAAATAATTTGGAGGGTACTGCCTTGTACACAGATGCCAACGGGCACATTGCGGGAGGACTTCAACGCTAAAGCAATCGAATGGAGCATGTCTTTAACAAATCCGTGGGGAAAACGGATTCTAGAAATGGCAGCCGGGACGGTGGAACTACGTTGATTTTCCACAATATTAGCTGCGAAAGAACCATACCGGACGTGACATTTGCCTCGGATTCCTTAGTACAGAGGATACGACACAGTGAGAACGATACATAGAAATTACATCTGGTATTGCCCAAAGATCTATCCTTGGCCCAAACCTGTGGAACGTGTCTTGCGATGGGCTTATGAGACTAAAGATGCCAGGTAAGTCATAGTTGATCGGCTATGCGGATAATGTTACGGGTCTAGTCACCTGACACACCAGTGAATAGGTGAAACTTTAGCGAGGTATGTTAATGCACCGAGTGAGAGACTGGATGACTCCTAGCAGGTTCATTCTAGCACTGGAGAAAACCTCAGTGGCCTCATTGACAAAGGAGAGGATCCCTAGAGTGAGGATGGTCAGTATTGGAGATATATCAATCGAATCGAAGCCAGCGGTGGAGTCCCTGGGGCTACTGATTGACTCATAGATGAGTTTCTCTGATCGAATCAGGAAAACGGCTATTAAGGCTGCTGTGGGCGTATTGGGCTCTGAGTCGACATTATCTAACGTAGGACGATCAAACCCATCAAGAGGGCATTTTTTTTTGTGTTTCGTGGTTGGGAGGTTAAATGTTATTTACGCACTGAGTGTGGGACTCCCGCGCGCACAAGCGACTGTGCTATCCACTAAACACCTTCCCTGTCAATCCAAGAATCCAGCCTGGAACTGTTTGATGCGTTTCTTCTGGCAAGGTCCCGTTTTATTACGCCATGACGCACCTCCAAGCTGGAGATCACTCCCCTTGTAGGAGAGGAAAGGGGAAGATGAATTGCAAGACAGGCAATCCCCCAGCTGAACCGTCCTCGACTGCTGTGAGTCCCTTTTATCTTTTAAGACTCCCAGAACATAATGATCCGCATGGTTCCATTTGTCATCCCATTCAAGCATCATCATAACTATACTATCCGGATTAAGCTCTCCTGCTCCCTGTATAGGTTCCGTCACAGCCGCCCCCATTTCGTGCACGCAAAAAAAATGTGTGGCAGGCATCATCTTCCTCTCTGGACGAAACCAACATTTGGGGGACTGTGACTTATCAATCTTGTGCAGTAAAGACTGAAAAGACCCCTGCCCGCTGAAAAACTGGGTCGAATAGAAGCCCGTCTCAGCATATCTTCGATTGAGCCATCCGGGACGAGGCGCGCAGTCCACCTTTTTTTCGTGCAATTCACTCAAGACTACTGCAAATCTTTGAGTTAGTGCTTTCTCTATTCGCGAACAACCATCTCCCCCGAAACCTCGCTTCGACGCAAAAGTCACGAAACTCACAAAAGTAGATCTTTATGAGTGCAGGACCAGCAAATGCCTCAGAAACTAAAATTCGATCAACTTTGCTAATAATAGTAAATTTTATAAATTTTACGTTTTCATCAATAAATCGAAGGATAGATGTGAAATTAACCAAAAATTTGAATTTTAGTTTTCTGAAGTAAAACATATGTTTTCTGAAAGTTTCATAAAAATCGAGTCGTAAGCAGCTAAGTTATAGACAATCAAAATTTATCAATCGCAATAACAATTACACGCGATACTGGTGTAAATATACGTTCGCAAAGGACCCAAACACTACAGATGTATAAGGGTTTTGATGAAAATTTGTCAAATATTTTAAAACATTAATTTATTACCATCACTACTCAAACATTGAGATGAACAGACTGAAAATAATATGGCGGCAAATTAAAATACATAATAACCATTACAGTGGTCCTTTTATCATTCGGGCAGTTACGTTCCATGACTTGTCCGAATTACCAAATTGGCCGAATGACCGAGAAATAAACTTATATTTTAAGTACCTTATGCATATAACAAAATCGTTATATTTAACTGTACAAACATTTTATTTGCTCAAATTCATAATTATAACGTCAGAATATAAATCAACAAACTGTACCAGGAATAAAATCAATCGAGCAGTAGTTATTTGAAAAAAATTGTAATCTTTGCTTGACGAACACGAACCCGTTTGAGATCTAGCATGGCTTTTTCTCTTAATTTTTGAAGGCACAATATTTCATTTATATTGTACTCTTCTTGTTCTGCATATTCAATGCATTTGTTAAGTGCAGACACAGCTTCAGCATGGGAAAAGTTGGGGTTTTCGACAAGTGGCTTATCGATTTGATCTTCATCGTCTTCACCTCCACTACTCAGTTCTTTAGTCAGGTCATCTGCAATTCATTCGTCAACTTCTGAAAATTGGTAGACGTCAGGAGAAATATCATTGAGCAAGTCAATAATTGCATTCTCTTCAGACGTAGCAATTCAATGTTCTCTCAATGTGGAAATAGGCGATTCGTATTCAGATTCCCGTTCGTCGACTCCTAAAAGTTTATTCCAACATTTTCGCAAAGTGCTTTTTGTAACAGAGTTCCATGCGTTGGCGTTGTTTGATGCACTTCATAAAATCGTCGTCTAGGGTAGCAAAAATATGGCAAAGAGAACTCTTGTGTTAACTTAGTTTTAGAATTCGAATGGCGTTTTGATCCATGGGTTGTATGAGTTCAGTATAATTGGGAGGGGCAAACATAACACAGATTTTGCCATCATCGTTTCTTATCTCTGGTTTTGCTGAATGGCAAGTCGCATTATCCAATAACAGTAATGCTCTTTCTGGCAACACTTCACTTTTTAAATAACGTCTAACTTGCTTGAAAAATAATGTATGAACCATTCTTTGAACAAAACTTCCGTCATCCAAGCGCGTAAAGACTGTCCTTGCATCGCTCTTGGGATTTTAAATTTGCCTATCATCAAGAGTTTCAGTCGATGCTTTCCAGTGGCAATAGAACAAAACTAAAGAGTCACTCGTTCTTTTCCTGCAGCACATTTTTCCATACGCAACGCTAGAGTCTTTCCCGGGAACTCCCCCGAAAAAAGGGCGGTTTCATCTGCACTATAAATTTGACATCGCTGCAAATTCATCTCTTTTACTCTTTCCTTATATTCAATTTTAAATGTTTCCATAACATTGCAGCCATTGCTTAATTTCTCCCCGGAAATCTTTAGAGATCTGACACCAAAGCGTTTTTTGAAATTATTAAGCAACCTTTACTGGCAAAAAACGTACGTATGCCTCCACAACTGTCATTGAAAAATTCTTTCGCCTTTGCACAAACAAGGATTTCGGAGATTAGAGTGTGTTGCAACCATTTTCTCTGAAACTAGGAACTTTCATAGTTTTCCTGGAACATAGGCTTCTCTCAGCTCTGACTGCATAACTGAAAAGTAAGATGTTTTATCACTAGAAAATATTTGCAGTTTTAATATTTCTACCTTTCTGTTTTTTCCTTATTCTTTTTAATATCTGAGACTGTCGATTTTCCTACTCCATACTCCTTAGGAATATACCTTACACTTCCTCCTCTTTTCAATTTATCCAGTATTTCAAGCTTCTTCCTTAAGGTAAGGAATGCGTTGAATTCTGGTTTACTTGAGCCATAATTCACTTTAATAATCACATGAAACCACTTCAATTTAAAAAGCAACTATGCACTGATATTCTACACGTCAACACAAAATAACAAAAAATGAGTGAGCCCGGGAATTCGCCGAATGCATTGAAGTATGAATCGAGAAATGGATTCTAATTCTTTAGTTTGCTAGTCCGGATTACCAAGAATTTTACAAGATTTGAAAATGTCCGAATTACAGAGTCCGCATAGGTATAAAATGAAGAGGTGTTCGGATTGCTCAGGGGCCCGAATTAACGAGTGTCCGAATTATTGAAGGACCACTGGAATTATTTTTCTGAGCTCAATTCGTGAAATATATATGTGTGAGGTAGGCTTTCATATTCAGAAGACGTTGTTTGGTTTAGTAATTATTTTACAATACCCTTTAGGTAGTAAGACTCCCCTGCTGCTTTTGCTCGTCTCTAAACAGTGTTTGAATTTCAAGTTCAGGGCCAATGAAATGATTATTTGCTTTTAAAAAGAAGGGTACCAACGAGAAATGTGCTTTCTGGCTGGTGGTGCCAACGGGATGTTCGAATTAATTTCTATTTAATATTGTTTTTTGGTTAAATGTTTTTTGATTGATACGGTATAAATTTGGAGAGCCATTTGGACCATTAAGTTTTAGTATTTTTATTGTTTGGAATTTGTTTTACATTTTTAGAAAGTTTAAAAGGAAGCGCTTATTACTTTGACTTTGAAAAGCCATGTGCGGGTAAACATTTTAAAAGGTGAAAAATTCATACCAACATCATAGCTTAGTCATCTGAGTAAGTTGTTCAAAAGTACAGGATGCATATAAAATTTAGAATTTTACTTTTTGAGAAACTTATTGAATATTTTCTGATTTCACCCCTCTAACCTTCATAAGTAAGACAAACTGACTGCCTGCATTGTTATCAAAATCCAATTTTCTAATCTGAATCATAAACGCTATTGATTGCACTGTCATGCAATTAAAATTGAATCCACCCGAGCAATTTTTCCATCGAGACCACCCTGAACAACGGGCAAGGACAGCCAAATATTAACCCCATGGGCGGGAATTCGCATAAGCCATTCAACCCATTTCGCTACTACGAATGTAACCCAGCAAATTCGATGCAATTGAGATAAGAATTTATTCCAACGGGCTGAGACTGCAGAAATGGATCCGCGATAACCACTGCGTTTTGTATTGTGTATGTGAAACGAAAGAACACTCACCTTCCGCCGGTCTCCGCGCGCTCGTTATCAATTCGACAATTGCGTTGCCAAACAGATTTGTCATCATTCGAAAAACCTTGAAACCTTCCTCAACTTTATTTTCGCAGCGATCAAAGTTTGTTGCCCCCAAACCGGCAGACGTAATCGAACAAACACTCAAAACAAACAAAAACCGAGCAAAACATTTTCGGCCAAGAAAAATGCAAAATGCAGTCGCCGACTCGACTCAGCTCATGGCCGCCGCCGACTCAAGCACAGCCAGCGCTGATAAGTGATAATTTCCATGACAAATAAGAACTTTTCCCTGAAGAGTGCAATTACATCTCGGATTCGGGGCCAGCGCTGAGTCCCGCCGGCGACATTTGGCTGCAGCGAGCAGCCGAAAACACGGCCAGGGGTAGGTGGTTGCGGGGACGCTGCTCCAGAATTTTTTTATCAGACAGTTGATGGGGCGATTGAAATGAAAACGAAAACCGAGCACAGTGGAACGCTGCAGCCCTCGGATGCTGAGCCGCAGAATTGCGCAACGACCGCACTAACAAAAGACAGACGAAAAGAGGCCTTGAAGCTCTCACCGTCCAAATCGCAAGTTGCAGACGAAAATGATCCGATGGTCATAAAAAGCAAAAACCAAGAAGCGACAAGCATTCATCTCTCGCCTGCCTGCCATCCATTTCGTCATCTGGGCGGCGACGAGCGGTGGCCACGAAAACAAACAATGCCTGCACCAACACACGTCACCGCATCCTTCGACCACCGTAGGCCTACCCTCAGTTGATGCTGAAATTTGCGAATTGCCGACGAAACGAAAAGCAAAACCCAAACTCCCATAAAAGAAAGCTCCACGCATGCATGCACACAAGCACACGCACGACGTGTCGAACGGCATTTGGTGTGCGTGGTAAGGCCTCTGCCAACGAAAAGCGAGACGCGCCCGCCCCGCCTCAGCCCATCAGCAACGGGTTCAATGCATCGCCGAAACCTACCGCAACCGAAAATCCGTTGGCCTTGGACGCGTCGTGCCGCGCACCATCGATGAAAGCTTTTGGGCTACACGTGCAGACGTGCGGAGCGAAAGGCCTTTGGCCTTGTGGTAATGGCAGCAGGCGTTGAACCCTCTTCGTGCTGCGTGACGTTAACGACAGTCAGAGCGCAGCCTACAATCGTTTCTGTTAAGCAGGGGTGCCGGGCAGGGGGAGGTTACGATTGTGGAGCATCAACAAATTCGACATTGGGCCAGGTCAGGCATCGTTGCATCTTTCGGGAGTAATAAGCGAACACACATGAAGGCGCAGAGCGCGGCCTGCGAGAATTTGGCAGCTTGGTCGGCAGTGGATGAGTGAATTTCCTGTTTGCATGCAACTCGATGCATCGCGGGGTGCACGTTGTCATGCTTTCCCACGGGGGAGCGCCGTGGACGGGGTGCAACGTGTTTTATAGAGCGGATGCAGTTTTTGGCAACAGTCTGGCGCGTAGCCTTGAGACGGATTTTGGGGTTTGTTTTGCTTTTCTTTCCGCCGAATCTGGTCCGTTGCATTTCATGTTTGGATGCACTTGTGCAGGGGCGCGGGTTGCGATGCACGCTTTTGATTTCGAGCGCATTCGTCGAAACGTGCAGCCGGGCCAAATGAAAATGAATTTTTGGCTGTCGGCACTTCGCTTTGCCGGCATTGTGCAATTGCAGTTTCACTTTCCTCCATGGACCGGTTGTGATTTTTGGGGGTCAGTGTGTAAGCGAACTTTCAATGCATTGGAAACGTATGCGATGTGTTTCGGCTGATTGACGCGGTTAATGGCTCCACGCGGCGGGTAATTGAATTCCGAAGGCAATTTGGGAAATTAAACAGACGCTAAATTCGCGCTATGAGTCACATTAAGGCCAGTAATTTGTTTGGCCGTGGATGAAAGGGAGCTGAATTTTATCGTTCGATTGTTTAATTGAGTGCGTGGGTTTTGTTTTGGGGAAGAATAAATCGTTATTGGTATTGAGATACATGATTTCGGGTTAATCTTTGTTCAGTCGCTGGATCAATTCTTCAAGAGAAATATTTAGTGCACATTTTTGAATATTGTAATTATGAAATGGACGAAAAGAGTTTTGAAGATCTCAATTTCATACGTATAACTCTTTTGTTTTCATTATTCATATGTATGTGTATGCATATGTGCACTTGTTGTAAACTTTAAGTAGATACCGCGCCAATTTTTGTAGAATGTTTTCGATATCGCTAGCTTTATGACACTTATTCATATATGCATATTTAGCTAAGAAAATGCTGAAAACTTTACCAGACGTGCGTTTTTCGTTGGATAATCATTTATTTTTAATAGCAACTGTTTAAGCTCATAACTAAAAATTTTAGTTAAAAGAAAAGATTTTTGTAAAACAGTGAATAAATCCGTGTGTTGGCGACTTTATATGGCCAAAAAATTGACAAATTGATATTTCATCGCTTACTTTTGTTTCTGTTTGTTGCATAGGAGGCGACGTTCGGTCCGCAAATATGTATAGTAGGAGCTCGATTTTGATCTTTTCTTCTATTTTTTGCCCTTACATCTCAAACATATTCCCCGCCCTGGCCTTAATGCACAAAGCTCAGAATATTACGTAATCTTTATAATAAGTATTGTCCTTAGCGAGTTGAGTGAGTGAATTTCTCCCTACTATGCTGAGAGTTCATGTAGCTGAACTCTTTTGACATGTATTGTTGTGAACTCTTTGGTTGCATCAATCTAAGTTTAGTTGCTAAGTATCATTACTTTTGTGTGAGACTTTTTTTAAATGTGAGTCTATTGTTCGTTGGTGATGATATGGGTCGCTGATATTCTGTTTTTTTGGTACGCACGGTGACTACACGTGCCACATCGCCCTTAGCAGGGTGAAGTTTAGTAGTGCTACGTGATTTCCAATTGTACGACGCATGATGGTCATCTTTAACAATACATAAATTGCCTATTTTTACATTTGGAGCGCATTTTGGGCTCTATTGTAGACGTGTTACATCAGTGGCAAACATAGGCTATCAGAGGCCCGGGGCGGAAAATATATATGAGCCCCCCCATCCAAAAAAAAATTGAGATAGTTTTACAGTACATTTAAGAAAAGGAATAATATTGATGTTAAATTTTTGTTTTTATAATTCATATATATATATATATATATATATATATATATATATATATATATATATATATATATATATATATATATATATATATATATATATATATATATATATATTATATATTTTATTTAAGGTTAATTAGCACTGCAATAACTAGCCCATTCTTAATTAATTTGATTGATTTATCAATTGATCGATCATTTTAATTCAATTCACCAAATTCAAATTCATTTGGCCACGAAGCGACAATACTTTAAGTTTCGAATACAACATTTTCATTTTAATCCATCGAGTAACCCATTTTTCATTCTTTTTTTAATTTGTAAGAACTTTGAAACAAAAGTTTATTCAGTATTCAATTGTTGGTTTGTCTGCATCATAGCTGCTGGACGTTTATAAAAAGACTTTTAACGAATTTTCGAGCTTTTTGCTGAATGCATAAAATACGACGCAAACACTTGGAGGCAACGGCGAGATGCACTTGGTATTTATTTTGACGCACATAACTAAAAAATTGTTTTGCCCCGGTCAAAAGGTCGTGAAGTGCTGTGTGATGTTTTGTGTATGTTGTGGTGTATCCGCGCTTTCTGTTTCTGGCCGCTTTCCGACTTTCTACGCGATGTCGAATGTAGGTCGTCTGATCGAGGACCTAGAAGGATTGGCTCGAATCGTCGAAGGAATCATTTCAAACTACAAGAAGGATTCACCCTCAAAGAAGCAGGAAGCCGGGTATTATGCGGAGCGACTGCGGCTACTGGAGGCCGCGTTGGAGGTTTTTGAACTTGACGATAGCCACACCCGATCCCTACCGAGTATTTTACCCAACATATATACGACACTACCCAACATATATACGACACTACCATCAGTGGCAGGAATAAAGGCTCTACATGGCACCACACAAGAGTGTCTCAGAGGCCTGGAGAAGCAGCAAGTGTCCACAAGGGACTGGGATCCGTTCCTGCTACATGTGCTAATTCGAAAATTGTATCCAGTGGCTCACGCATGATATCAACAATCGTTATCCAACCCGCGGGAGCTACCACTCTAGAAGAGTTTATTGGACTTCATGGATAAACGTTTTCATGCCCTCGAGATACTCGGCCATAAAACAAAGGAACCGAATATCAACCGCAGGAAAGCCATCACGTCGACCGTGGCCGCCACGACAGCTTCTCGGTGCTTAATGTGTGAGCAAGATCACCCGCTTTACTATTGCCCGGATTTCCTCAGGATCACCGCTGCAAAGAGACTAAGTTTCGTGCGCGCTAAGAAGCTGTGCGTGAATTGCTTTCGAGAAGGGCATCAGGCTTCCAGCTGCGAGCCCAGAAGTTGCAACCAGTGTTCCAAGAATCACAACACCCTGCAAAATCTGCCTGGAGACACCAAGCCTAAACAGACCAAGACGATATCCTCGAGCACGACAACGCCGAAACAAGACTCGAAACCGCAAACAAATGCAGGGCTGCCATCGCTCGCTTTAAAGACTCTGATGGAGCCCCGGCCCTATGGACATGTACCTCTGGACGCGGCAGTCATCAGGCTGGTCACCAATAATGGGAAAATGACAGATTGTCGAGCTGTGCTGGATTCGGGCTCACAAATAAATCTAGTCACTAAAAGAATCAACAAAAAATTGGGTTTATTATCGACACCACACCTTGCCCTCATTGAAAGAGTAGACGGTAACACAATAAGGTGAATTTCGGCCTAAGATTCAGATTATCAGGATATACCAGGTAGTTGAAAGCCTACGTCATGGACAAAATTATATCCCCCAGCCGTCTCAGAACTTGAACACATCAGGATGGCACATTCCCAAAAACATAAGGCTGGCAGATCCAGACTTCCACCGCGCGGAGGACATCGACATGTTGCTGAGTGCCAAACACTTTTACGAGGTCCTAGCTATTGGACAAATAAAGTTGGGCCCACAGCTCCCAGTGCTCCAGAGCACCCTCCTAGGGTGGATTGTAGCCGGAAAAGTGATCACACCTCAAGTGTCTACTGTGACATGTGGCATCCTGGCAGATGATAGCCACCTTAATCAGCCCATCAAGCGATTTTGGGAGGTCGAGGAAGTACAGGATCCGCATCACAAGCTTACGTTAACTGTAAGGGCTTGCAAAGTACATTTCTATCAGTTAATGAAAAGACGTCCCGACGGCCGTTTCTTGGTTAAACTCCCATTCAGCAAGAATCCTGAGACGTTCGGTGATTCCCAAGCGGTGGCCACTGACAGATTCATTGCCTTGGAGCGTCAACTGTGAGAGGAACCCTGATCGAAGACTTCCATACGATAACTTCATCGAGAAGTATATTCGGCTTGGGCATATGTATGTGTGCTAAAGCCTGATAGCAGTACAATCAAGCTGCGGGTGGTTTTCGATGCATCCAGTAAGACGACCACAAACGTTTCGTTGAATGATGTCCTTCATACAGGACCTACTGTCCAGGATGACCTTTTTTCGATACTTCTACGTTTCAGAATGCCTTGTTTCGTATTCACCGCCGACATCGAGAAGATGTATCGGCAGATAATGCCCCATCCTGAAGACTGCCGGTACCATGGCTTAATTTGGAAAATAGTTCAACGCAACCAGTGCGTAAACAAAGCCTATAGACTCAGCAGTTGATGGATTTCGGCAGAATAAAGATACTATAGAGAAAGGTAGATTGGCAGCGGAAGAAAATTAAATTTTACACCAGCTATGCAAATTGTAAATAACCAGTCTAAGTTGTTCTTCGTTTGTATCTTCAAGGCCCGAAATTTTGAACTGCCTCTTACTTAGTTACTGAATATGTTTTCAATCTTGTTAAGAATATGATTTAAAAAACTCCTCATGATTTGGAGGCCCCCTAGAACCGGAGGCCCAGGCGGACCGCTCCTGCCGCTCCTAAGTCCACCAGTGTGTGACATATTCGTCAGTGCTAGAAACTCTCACTTAATCTTTGGACGTATTGTCATCGATCCAGATGATTGATGTTTATATCTATTAGGTTGTTCATATGTAGCTATCAGGGATCTTCCAGTCAAGAGGTGTGCTCGAGTTAAAAGATCTAGATCTAAGGGATCATCCGTTAAAGGACATAACGGTCGCGAATTGAGGCAGGCTTCAATTCGGACGATTACAGTGGCAAATCCTTTAAATGTGAGCATTGTGTTGCCTGCTACTTTTTGCAGCTGCCTTTTGACGGATTTTGCACCAGCCTCCCTCAGACCACCGAAGTGTGGAGACAAGAGAGGGTTGAAGTGCCATGGAATTCCATGACTTGCAAATGACTCTGCTACGCTTTTGTTCTTTTCCCACGCTATTCGAAATTTTTATCCGCGCCTATGAAGTTCGATCCACAGTCAGAGTAGATGTGCTGGCAAAGACTTCCTCTCCCTGTGAAGTGCTTGAAGGCGGCCATAAAAAGCTGTTTTCAAACCAATAATTATTTCCAGATGTATAGCTTTGACTACCATGCAAATAAATATATCAATATATCTGTAGCAACCAGGAGTAGCCCCGAACTTATTCGCCTGCCAGATGTAGCAGCCGGCCGTAACATAAACATCGAGCGAGTATCGAAGCAGAACGAGCGAAGTAAGGAAAAAGCAAAAGACTTTATCTGGAAGAAGACAGGGTCACGACAACATCGAATCATTGTTACTTGTGGATATTCCAGACAAATTAAGGCTTTCATTAATTCATACATAAAAACGTTGCTGTTATTATTTGTAGGACGACGTAACGCCTACAATCTGGTGACTCAAAGTCATTAAACCGTAATGACAGAAAGCCCAAACAGCAGTGTTCTCGGTGCTGCCACAGCCAGTCCATCATCGCAAGCCAAGCACCCTGACGCAGTAAGTAGCATCGCAATGATTAAATTGCCAACGTTTTGGAAGCAGCCGTCAGCCCTTTGGTTTGCGCGCGTTGAAGCACAATTTAGATGAGCAAAAATAAGAACAGACGAGCAGATTTTCAATCGCGTGATTAGCGACTTAGAACATGATGTCTTCACGTAGATTGCGGACATTATAGAGGAGCCACATCACACTAGCAAATACGAGACGCTCAAAATTTGCATCAAATCCATTTACGCTGCATCTGAACGTGAAAATTTCCAGGAATTGCTGAAAGACTTGGAGCCATCCCAACTACTTTGTGTAGTGAAAAGTATGGCGGGCAAAAACCTTTCAAATGAATTTTTAAAATCATTATGGATGAAAAGGCTTCCGTCACGTGTTCAAGATATTTTAACTGTTTCAACAGCAAATTTAGATCAGCTGGTCAAAATAGCTTTCAAAATACTGGAAACATGTGATCGGTCCTTACACTTTATTTTCGAAATCGACAGAAGTTAAAGTGCCATTAGGAATGAAATCAAATGTGACCTTTCCAACACTTGCTCGCATCTGGACAGACTGCAGTTCAACAGAAGCCCCAGCTATACGCGCAATTTACGCTGCAGTCCTAGTCGTTCACCTAGCGCCACTAAACGCCATAAAAATAAATGCTACTTTCATCGCGAATTCGGTGGAGCGGCAAGAAAATGTAAAAATCAATTGTTTTGCATACTGAAAGTGGTCTAAAAAACTAGATAACGCGTCGCTTGCCGCAAGCACAAGCGACGCAACAAAACGCTCACGCCTCGATATCCAGGATCACAGCACCAAGCTTCAATTCCTCATCGATATGGAAGCCGACGTTTCGTCATCCCTGCACTATACTCGTAGACCATTGCCAAGCGGTTCGGAAACGGCTATCAACTTTTTGCTGCCAATGGCAGTGAAATTCTGTCATTCGGCACGCGTATATTCAATGTTTCAGTCGACCTTAAATAAAATGTTTGCTGGAGATTTGTGCTAGCAAAGATTACCCGACCTATACTTGGTGCATTATTAAAATCATCAACATCAAAATCGTTGTTTGTTTGACCCTAAGACACAATTGTCAACCAGCGGCTGGTCCGACGTGCAAAAGCATTCGTTTGTGTCCACGTTAAGTAGCAACGTGAAGTACTTTGAAATCCTGAGCAAATATCCGAACATTCCGTCATATATTAGCGAAACTTACATCGTAACCAATGGCCCACCCGTCGCAGAGGGCCTTCGAAGACTCACACTAGAAAAATTCTCGATAGCAAGAGCGGATTTTGAACATATGACATAGCTTGGCTATTTCTATCAGAGTCTTATTCATCCTCTCGGCTTTGCCATTTGTTTTGCCATAGTCGTCTGATGAACCATGCCATGCTTGCGTAAGAAATCTGTGAACGTTATGTTCACATATTCGTCGCTGTTATTCGATCTCAGAAGCATGATCTTATTACCAGCATGATTTTCTGCTACAGCCTTAAACTCTTTAAATTTCTGAAGAACTTCATACTTATGTTTCATCAAGTACGTAAAGGTTTTGCCACCGAAGTTGTCGATAAATGTGATGTGATATAACGCGCCTCCAAACAAAACTTTCTGCACCGGCCCACAGACATCTGTGTGGACTAATTTCAAAAGATCTGTTTTCTTGCTTTGACTGTCAACAAATGGTTTACGAGTTTGCTTCCTCTGTAAACAGACATAGCAGTTATGTATTTCTTTTTTCGGAAGTTGACACCACCAACGATGTCGCCTTCACTCAATCTGGAGAGCTTAGTTCGACTAACATGTCTTAATCTCGTATGATATGTATGAGTATCAACTGACGCTTCCGTCAATAACGACGTTTTGTTTGTGTAGACTTTTGGCTTGAACATGTTATTGCACCAAACGGCATGCGCTATAATGTCAACTATTTCACTGACTATTTGGCAGCCGGTACTTTTGAAATTTTTAGACTTTCCTGTTTTGCTATATGCATTTATTTTTTTATTTTTGAATGCAGGCTTGCCACATTCAAAATGATTGGCACTGTGCTTCTTCGTAAATAATGCATTCAATGAACTTTGGTCACTGGGCGGTTGTGCCAAACTATTACCGATATCATGCATGAGTTTGGTTTTAACAAAGTCGGATAAAATTGTCTGACCACTTCTTTCAATCACCATTATAATCGGCTTAAATTCCTCGCCTAGACCTGCCAGAAGTAGAGTCCCAGTCCATTTATCATCGGTAGCCATTCCTGTGTCTTGTAATTTATGCGCAGACACTAATATTGTGTTGATGAAATGTTCCATGGATGTTGATGATTGTACGCAGCAAACCAACCCGTTGCATCAATCCGCCATTGTCCAATGCTGCTTTAAGATTCTGCCGAGTTTCTTTAGCCGTAGTTGCAGATTGAATGTGGCTGTAATAAATCGGCTCCACCATTTGCGTTAGCTTGGCCTTCGCGCGTATTTCTCCTTTGGCAGGCTTTGCCGGATCTCTCTCAGAGCTCGTGCCATTGATATAGCTCCCCGAACCATGAAGTTCAAGAATCGCCTGTGCTGAAATTTCCCAGCTATCGTAATTTTCAAGATGCTCCAAGCTTTCTATAGACCCGATTTGCGATAAAGTATCTATGCCGATATCGTAAGTTTTCAGCTTCTACTCCACGCATGTTACACGTTTGTAACTCAATGCATTATTACAAAACTTTCGACGATTTCAAAAAATACCATTGCACCGAATTGGAAAGCAGAGAAGAATCTGTACGAAAAACTTTAATTCAAACCAACTCGTGGGTTCCCATAACATGATGCGCGTGGATTTTGGGTATAAGGTCATTTAAAACAGGCTTATCGAAAAAACTTGTTTATTGTACGGACGGAAGAAGACTGAAAGAGAGGAAGAGAGAGTACATGAAATGACAATTCGTTTATGTACTTCGATCTTCTAAAAAGATATTACCAGTATTCTAAATTTCAGTTCTAAATTCAAAAGTTAACTCATTTAGTGCAATCATGGCAAATTGATTATCTCTTTATAAAAAAACACATAATTGTACAAAGCCTTACATAATATCATTTTATTTTGCATCTCACATTCTTTCCTAGTTTTCTCCTTTTTTAAAGCATCCACTAATGAAGTGGTTCCTAATTTCCAAGTGCAAGCAATTTTTAAAACTATAATAGCTATTGAATTTTACTTTATTCGGTGTATCTTCTTTCAATTTATTAAATAATCAGCACACGTATGCGTCCCCAGCCATAGTCATTCCCAGCTGAGCTTTGATGTCCTAGCGCACTGAGGTAGCATTTCATCGCTGCTGTCCTTCACGGACTTTTAAATAATTAAAGAACACTACAAATAAATATCTATAAGATTTCATTTAGTGAATTATATTCATTTTGTTCTAATAAATGGAGCAACGATGGTTTTTCTTTGAAATCAAGTATTTAATATTATCTTCAATAAAACTAACTCATAAATGTTACCGATTTATATTCCTAAGGTAAAAAGAATTATTAATTAATCATCAATAAAAAATAAAATATATTGGGTTGTTCAGTAATTCATGCCGTGAACTGCATATTTCATGTCGTAACTGCATATTCCATGTGGTAGTGATTGACAATCCACCTGCTTCCTCTTGCGTAAAGTTACGTTAATCGAAATGGGCGGGCCATGTAGAAAGAGTGGAAGAGAACTGGCTACCCAAAAGAAAATTAACGGGTGGAGCACAAGGTAGACGTCCAGCGGGAAGACCGAGGACTCGATGGGAAGACACAGTAGAAGCTGACAGCAGATCCTTGTTGGGCGTCAACAACTGGCAGACAAGGTCGCAGAACCGTGATGATTGGAGGAAATTAATCCCGGAGGCCAAGGCCCGGCTTGGGCTGTCACACTATAGCTGATGATGATGAGTGATTGCGTTACTTATACTATTATACATATACGTTTTCAAAGATTAGACTTTAGACTATCTTCAGTCAAAAACTGAGCTTCATTCTTAAACAACAAGTTGGTTAAAAATATTATTGGCATATTTTATTGTTTTACTTCCGGTGCAAGCTCGAAAGAAAGTATATGTAGTTTATGTTGAAGACTGCCTTACTAAACGATAGTTGGTTTGCTCGCTTTCGTTCTGGAAATTTTAATGTGCAAGATGCACCACATCCTGGTCGACCAATTACTACTGATGACGAAAAAATAAAGGCGTTAATCGAAACTAACAGGCGTATGACAACTCAAAAGACAGCATAGAAGCTCGATATATCAAAATCAACCGTTTACTTGCACTTATAATAGCTTGGTTACATAAACAAACTGGATGCTTTGGTTCTCCACGAATTAAAGGAAATCCACCTCACCAAACGCATTAACATATGCGACTTGTTGTTGAATCGTAGCTTTCTAAAAAGAATTATAACGGGAGATGAAAAACGGACATCTAAAACTAATATTCACCAAAAGAAAATTACGATTTCTAAGCGGTGGGATTACAAGGGTATAGTCTACTTTGAGCTGCATCCAAAAGAAACCAAACTATTGATTCGAATGTCAACTGTGGTCAACTATCGACATTGAATGATGGAATCAAGAAAAAAATGCATTAACTAGTCAATCGCAAAGGCGTGATATTCCATCATGATAACGCCAGACTCCACACCTCTCTGATAGTGTTCATTTTGTTCAGTCACTAAATAACAATTTATTGCAAAAAAAAAATAACAATTTATTGCAATAATCTAAATATATAACAATTCGCTAAATGAAACTAAACTTGTCTGCTTTGCGACCAAAGACAACAATTTATTGCAAAAATCTAAATATATAACAATTCGTTAAATGAAACTAAACTTGTCTGCTTTGCGACCAAAGACAAAGAGAACAGCTGATGAAAAATCTTCATGTTGCTAGCTGATTGGTTGCCAGATGTATAAAGTTAAACTTCCTCGAGATGATATTAGCACCATTCAGTGGTGGAAATAGTTTTTATGATCGCCACAGTACCCCCTTTCCAGAATTGACGTCAAGTTGATGTTGGCTTTGACGTCCGACTGTACATTCTGAGGGGAATGTCATGATGTTATTCATTGCCAACTTTCGTAGTATACGCTGGTATGAGTCGTTTGGTTGAGACGGTTGCATCTTGTCCCTTTATCATGATAATGAAGACGTGATCGTTGATTCGTTTAACCTCCTCGTGTGGTCCTGTGTAGGGCTGTCAAAGTCAAAGTCAAAAGCGCTTTATTTAATACTAATCATTACAAATTTTAAAAGAATATAAAGCAAATTCCAAACAATAACAATCAAAAAACTTAATGGCCCAAATGGCTCTCTAAATTTGTACGTTATCATTAATTCATTTCATCAAAAAAAACTTTACCAAACTCAATTAATTACGATCATAACATATTTTTAAAATTTAATTGGGAAAAGGAGAAAAAACCAACCAACACTATCCTAAAAGTATTTATAATTAAAACACAACAGTGAAACTTTGATCCTACACCTAATATGTTGTAACTTATTTCTAACAAAATACAATCAAAAACTTTATCTTATACTAAAAAAATTCTGTAACAATGTTCCTAACGTAAGTGTTTAATCTTACCTCTAACGGAATATAGTAAACATTAAATATACCTAACCTATACCTAATTTTTAACAAAAATAAACAACAATCCTAAATGTAGCAATAATGAGCTGAAACACCAAAAACTAAATAACGAAAAACACCAAAACTGAAAATAACACGAATAATTTAGACATTGTCATTCAGCCACCAATACCTAGATTGCCCCGTCTCAACTCGATCAGCCTCAACGAATCTAGCAAATGAGTATCTCCATTGGAACTGTTGGTCTCGTGAACTCAAATTCGGAGGATATTTTATCTTCTTATCGGTGGCCCGTCGATATATGTGATATATGACTGGGACGCCGTCAGAATCAAAAACATATAGATTCATGTCCAAATACACGAACGCTTCTGGAGGAATGAAGCCAGTAGCGAGGCAAGTCGCTATATACCCGTCTGTAGGGTAGAACGGCTGTGAAATCCAAGACTTTTTGATCAATGTATCTGGAATGAAAGAGCTTTCGAAGGGCCATGACTACTTTAAGTGCCTTACTGAGCATGATATTCACATGTTCAGTATAGTACAGATACTGATCGAGATGAACACCGAGGTATCGAACACAGGATTTATGTGGAACCCGTTCAAGAATACCCTCACCAGCCATGATGTGGTAATCTTTCCAATTACGTTTCAGGTCTTGACTGACCCCCACCAGCGTCGTCCGAAACAAGATTGTTTCACACTTTTGCGCATTTATTTTCATTCGCCAATTGTCAGTGTACAGCTGTACATCATTGAACATTTTTTGGAGATTGCTCTGAACTATTGTAGGTTTTCGGTCTGCCGTATAGATAATCAGATCATCAGCAAACGCTACCAATGATCGCGTTGGCGAGACGTTAAAATCAAAGCCGTTCAATAGCTTGCGAATGAAGATTGAGAAGAGCAGAGGCGCAGTAACTGTTCCCTGCTGTAGACCATTCAAGACCTTGAACTCGTGCATTGTTGCCAGATTTCCATCAGTTACAAGAAACGATTTCCCGTATAACATATTACAATCATGGCGACAAGGTGTCTGGGGAACTTGTCCTGAAGGAGTTTAAAAATTAGTCCATCTAACCATACCGTATCAAAGGCTTTCTCCATATCAATGAGACATGCTCCGACACATTGTCTATCATTTAGTTCCCAACAGATGTCTGAGGTTACTTTCGTTATTGCATGTGTGGTCGAATGCCTGGCACGAAAACCAAATTGGCAATTCGGCATCAACTCATTTTCCTCAATGTGGGCGTTTAATGCTCTGTTGAGTATCACTTCAAACACCTTGCTGATGTTAGGCAGCAAGCTGATTGGGCGATAGCTTTTGGGGCATGAAGATTCTTTTCCTTTCTTCAAGATCGGAAATACCTTAGCCTTTTTCCACTCATTTGGGAAATATGAATTGCTCAACATGTTGTTGAACAATATGCAATAGTTCCTAATAGCAACCTCAGGCAAATGTCGGAGAACTACATTTGGAATACCATCAGTACCACATGATTTCTTGTTGTTTATCTTGCGAAATATGAAACACAAGTCTTCATAGCTGACAAAATAATCAATAAGATTCAAGCTCGATATGAGGTCAGATGTTAATGTTTCATTGAAATGAAGAATTGATTGGCCATTCAGGCTTGATTTGAAGTCGGAAACTTTTGCTTCAACAACCTCTGAAAATATTTCGTTCCCTCTCTCAGGGTTTGGTAGATGAACCAATTCAAAATGTGTTCCAATCAGGGCAAGTTTATCCAATCCTTCACAAATAATCCTGTTTCCATCTATGTGGAGTCGTACTATCAATTTCGATACCACCCCTATCGAGAAGATTTATCTCATCACTAGTGACTTCAAGATTCGATACCTTCACTCGAGACTTCTTGCGGAATATGCTATTCACTTTCGTGAACACGCCGTCTGGGTCCTGTGGGCTAATACCCCTCAATTTTTCCGCCCATTGATTGCTGACCTCACTCCTGAAGTATGACCGGATTAAGTTCCGGACATTCTTCAGATGTAATTTCAACAAAGAAAATGAGGGATGGTTGTAATCCAAAAATCGTCGATAAATATTGTTGACGCGTGTGAGAAGGAAGCTTTTCAATCTTTTCAACCTTGCGATGGTTGGTGTTTCATATCCTTCCATATTGTTTCGATGTTTAATCTTGGGAACTACTTTCTCCATCGTTTCCAACGTCAGCTTCTCTAACTTCGACAAATAGAGATCTATTTCATCGTTAGTTAGATTCCTATCATTAGGAACCATTGAGCAAGAGTTGCCACCATCAGAAGGGGGACATTGCTTCTGGTACTCCCGATTAAACTTCTTTTGAAACTTTCCCCAGTCTTTTTTTTTGAAATTCAACCGATGACTTTCATGTTGAACTGGAATGAGGAAGAAATCATCCCTGTGATGATTAATTTCCATTACGATTGCGTTATGGTCGCTATCATAAGGAAGCACCTGCAGTTTCCGTTGAGGACTATTAAAGTTGAATTCGAGTCTTGCGTCAGCAATGCAAAGGTCCAGATATGAATTTGTCCTCGGGTATGTTGGGAACTCCGACCCATATAGATTGCACCTGTATTCAATTTGGTTCTCTGTTATCCATGATTTCAGGAATACACCTCTTGGATTATTGGTGGCGTTCAGCCATGATGTATGCTTGGCGTTCAGATCACCAGCAAGAATATAATAGTTATGCAGCCTGTTCAATTCGAGTATTTCAAATAAGGAATTGAGTTCCTCCTTGAGCTTGAGAACAGTTCCACCAGTTGCATAGGCAGAGATAACGAAGAGGTTATCCCCACCTGGCAGTGAGATTTTGATAACGGACACTTCAAGAGATTCAAAGCTTTTGAATTCGACTTTTTCAATATTTTGGAAACGATAGGGTCTTCGAACCAATATCGCAGTGCCACCTCCCCCATCACCTATTACCCTATCGTTTCTTACGAATTCAAAATCCTTGAATGTCATGGAGTGCCATGAATTGAGGTGGGTTTCGGTTAGAAGCAGGATGTCAGGCTTTTGTCTGGCAATGAATTCAAGGAGATAATCACGCCGATGTATAGTAACAATAGAGTTAACGTTGATCGAGATGAGACGAACCCTATCCATGGGAATGTGACTTAATGACAAATTATTTTGAGGCATTTGAAACCCCTAGATGATGAAAAACAAGATTAATTTTTGTATCTTGCTTATCGATTCTTTCCGATAGAGAATTTAATTGCTGTAAAATTTTGAGAAGCAGCTCATTATTGCCACTTACATTATTTACACTATTTTCCGCATTTTCTGCTGGTCCTCTAGCGGCTTGTGCAAATGATACTCCGGGCTTGACGAAGTTCGGAGCTAAGACACTGCGGTGTATTTGTGTTTGCTTTGGGGCAGATTTCAATCTTGCATCCTGATATCGGGTGCATCCTCGATATGATGCCGGGTGACCAAAAATACCGCAGTTCACACAATATAATTTCTCTTTTGGCTCCGTCTGAGCCAATTTGCACTCACCGGGAGCATGCACGTCCTTGCATTTAACGCATCGGTAATGCATGGCGCAGTTGGTAGCCGAATGCCCAAATCGTTGGCAGCGATAGCACTGGTTGATTTCTCGTTTCTGGAGGCGTTCCCATCTCACCACTCGAAAATTTAAATACCTGATTTGCTGAAGAGCGCTTGGACTGCTCTTATTTGTTATTTGTACCGAATAAAGTGGTAAATTTTTTTTTCTACCGTCGACCTTCTTGTCGCGAATATTTTAACTGAGATAAACTCGATTTGTGGTGCTGTTTCCTTGAGAACCTGAAGAAGATCGACGGTATCTTCTCCGCAGTCCAAGCCCTTCAGCAAGAACGTCTGGTTCTCCTCGCTTTTGGGGGTATAAGTGAAGTGCGGAACCTCCCCAGAATTCAAAGCATTTTTCGCTGATTTGAAATCAACCAGTGATTTCATTCTAATTGATAGCTTCTCAGAATTTATTCGTTTGATTTCGAAATTCGTTAATTTGTTTTCGGCTGCCAACAGCCGAACCATGTCCTTTGCGCTTTGACCGAAGACATTAATTGGCGGAACTTTCTCAGTATTCTTGACTACTTTTTGAGGAGGACCAGCAGAACTACGGGCTGGTTTCTTCTCCTTATTTCTATTTTCATTATTTTTATTTTTTAAATATAAGATAAAATTATCATCTTTATTACCTTCGTCTACCTCCATACCCTGTTGGAGTCCATCCAGCGCTGCAAAGTAGTTCTGGCTTTCGTTCGTGCCACCAGCACTTAATACCTCTTCAGTGATTATTGGATTTGCATTCTGTTTTTCGTATCGGATCACTCTCTTGAACTTTTTTTGCCGTCTTCAACATTTCTTCGTACGTTTGAATTCTTGCCTTTAACTCTTCGATTTCACTTCGAAGGCGACACACCTCCTGTCTATCCTCGCGCACTTGTGTTTTACGACCGCCATCTATGGTATCCTGGGTGCTCGTGTGTCTCCGCTTGTTGACACTTGCCAATTTTAACACCGTCACTCTCCCCGGGGCCCCCCAACAGAGGGAAGCCGTCGGGCTCCTCCATACAGCAGTCCCGAGTTGTCTTTGGTTTGGCCTTTTCTTGATTTATGGATATGGTTGGTCGATGCCTTCGACGATAAATTCTTCCCCGATAAAATCAAAACTTGCTTTTGACTGGCTCGTAAAAAATTATTTCAATATTTTGAAACTGACTTTTGTGAAAAATTAATTAATTTTTAAAATTACTGACAGTAGCGATTAAAAACACGTCTACACGCAACGAGTGCTAGACGTAGAATCCTCCAACGGCTGTCTGACTGCATCGACTGGCAGGAAGACATGAGTGCAAGCTTAGAGATCCTTGTATTGAAAAAGGCTTCTTTTAATGTGGTGAACTATTGCTGTCGGTCAAAGGAGTCCCATGTGCTCACGAAATTTTTCGACAAAAAAGTTGGGATCGGCTACCATGTCCTCGTTTGTAAAAAATTCGCCTGGAACACGTAGCTGTTCGCCGTAAAGTAATTCGGCGGGTGGAGCTCCCAAGTCCTTCTTGAGTTACGTTCGCAATCCTAGTAGTTGTTGTAAGTAGTTCTATCCGAGATGTTGGTTGACTGCACATAAGAGCTGATTTGAATGTTCGGTGCGATTGCTCAATCGCACCATTGAACGCAGGATGATAGGGTGTTGTTCTAATTCGTTTCGTTCCGGTCAGCTTGGTAAGGCCTCGAAAAAGTGCGCTCTAAAATTGAGCGCCTTGGTCGGTTGTCAACGTTTTGGGAGTTCCAAAACGCGCAACCCAGGTGTTGCAAAAAGCGTTGGTAACTGTGTCCGCAGTCATGTCTTGCATGGGGACTGCTTCTAGCCCCCGTGAAAACCTGTCTATCATGGTAAGCCAGTATCTATACCCGCTCACCAATGGCAGAATGACCATGTCGATGTGTACATGATCAAATCTTTCATTCGGTACGTTTATTGAGATGGGCTGGTTCCTGGTGTATCGTTGGATTTTCGAACGTTGACAGGAGATGCAGTTGCAGGTCCTTCGTATCGTGTCCTTCTGAATTCTGGGCCATACGTGCTCTTGGCGCAGCTGGTGAGCTCTTGGCGCAGCTGGGTGAGCGAGTCCGTGAACTGAAGCAAAAGCCTGTTGATCAAGTTTCGGTGGGATGTAATAACGAATGTGTCCCGTTGAAGTATCACAGTAAACTGTTGCAGTACCAATTGACAGCTTTTTTAGTGGTGTTCCCGTGTTGTTGCTGTTGTCTAGGAGCACACAAAGCTCGTCGTCTTCTTCTTGAGCCTCGGCTAGTTGAGTTGGGTCTAAGGTGAATTGCATATAGATGGTTTTAATTCTGGAGAAGTCGTCGGCTACCAGATTCTCCGAGCCAGAGATGTGGACTCCGTCGTAGACTGAGAGATGAAGTCCAACTGTCTCAATTGTCTTGGATTGGCTTTGCCAAGGCTTCGAGCGAATGCGTAGATTAAAGGCTTGTGGTCGGTTTTGATAATACAATGCCGATCCTCCAGAATATACCTTAAAAAACTTGATTGTGGCAGAAATAGCTAGTGATTCGTGATCATACGTGCTGAATCTAGCTTTCGTTGGGCTCAGCTTACGAGAGAAGAAGCCGAGTGGATGCCAGTGTTCGCCATCGTACTGTTGCAAGGCTGCTCCGGTAGCAATGTCAGATGCGTCAGTGACAAGTTGAAGTTGTGCCTTGGGCTGCAGTTGCAAGGTCGCGTTTGCATATTTGCAAATCTGATTCCGTTTGTGGTGTTTCTCGTTACATTTGCTGTTGCTTAAGAAAGCGTTCAACGATGCCTGATGGTGGGCTGAGTGTTTAAGACAAGGTCTATAGAATTTGCAGGTCCCAAGAAATCGACGCAGCTCGACGATGGTCTCAGGTTGCTCGAAGTTAAGCAGCGCAGTGATTCGCTCTTGTGTTGGTTGTGAACCGTTTTTGTTGATCGTGTTGCCCAAAAATCTATCTCCGTTTAGCCGAAAGCACACTTATCAATGTTAATGTGCAAGTTATGTTGTTCAAGTCTTTGACGGACATTGTTGAGGTGTTCTCGATGTGGGTCAGCATTGTCTGACATGATGATAATATCGTCTATATAGCAGAAGATGAATTCCAGTCCGTAGAGGATGTTGTCCATGTGCCGTTGAAAAGTTTGTGTGGCATTTCTAAGACCGAAAGGCATGACCAAATATTCAAACAACCTGAATGGTGTTGCTATGGCTGTCTTTTTTATGTCGGCTTCAGACATCGAGATCTGATGGTAAGCCCGTTCTAGCTCCAACTTTGACAATATAGTTTTACCGTGAAGCCGGTCAGCCACGTCGTGGATATGTGCAATTGGATATTGATCCGGTACTATCTGAGCGTTAAGCTTGCGACAGTCACCACAAACTCTCCAGCCGCCCGAGTTTTTGGCCACCAGATGGATGGGACTGACCCAAAGACTACTCGATGTACGGCAAATACTCATTTTAAGCATCCGATCGAATTCTGCTCTTGCTGCTTTCAGTTTTTCACCTGTCAGACGTCGAGGCCATTGAAAAACTGGTGGTCCAGTTGTTTCGATGAAATGTGCCACTTGGATAGCTGGTGCTGATGTGTGTTTTGTTGCTGTTGTTGATGACGTGTCGTGAGTCATAGGCTGAGTGATATTTGCCGTTGTTGTTGCCTTTGCATGTGTCGTGGACACCCCGAAAACTCCAACCAGAGCGATTTGTCCCGGGCTGGAGCAGATAGAATCAGCATCTAATTGCCTTCTGTTTTTTAAATCGATCAAAAGCCCGTAATGTGTCAAGAAGTGTCAAGATAATTGGTGTAGAGACATTTGCTACAATAAAATTCCACGCAAATAGACGCTTGAAACCTAAGTGTATCTTCAAGCGTCCTTTACCATACGTGTTGAAGTTGAGCGAAGCGTTTAGGCAGAATCGAGACGGACGATCCAGAGTCGATTAGGAAATTTAAGTGTGACTGCTGATTGGCTATGTGTAGTCTGACTTCCGGAGTTTCATCTATGTTGTCTACCATTCTGGTGATGGAAGGCAACTGTCTCAGTTTCCCTGATGCTGATTAGCTTAAAACGAGTAAAGCTCCGAGCACCGCTTCGCTTTTACGCCAAATCGTTTATGGTAATAGTAAACCTCAATGTTATTTTAAGTGCCGTGGCCTCTTGCTCCATCTGTCGAACCGTGGAAATCAGAGGGATTAAAATTGTATGTTGTTTTTGTCATCTGAATGACAACGTTATTAGGCTGACACTCGATTTTTTCAAGCAGTTTGCTGAGTTCCGATGTATCAGGTGTGCCTGCCTGTGGTAGAGTGGCCTCTGTAGCTAATACGTAAGTCAAAACACGGTTTTCCACTATGCGGTCTGCTATTTTTGCGAGTTTGTTTCCACAGCGTTTTGTTTTGAGGATGTCCTCAGAAAAATTCAAAGGTGCGAAATAGTTGTGACGGTTGTTTTCTGTCGAGGTCTGTTCCTGTGAGCAACCGGTTTAGCTGTCTCTCCTTAGATTCGGAGAATTTGGTGACAAGATGCCGTTTGAGCGTACCGTATTTGTTCGTGACTGGTGGCGAACGGATAATGTCAGATACTTGCTGCAGGATATCGATGTCCAGAGCAGCGATAACCGTGTAATGACGAGCGTTGTCAGACGTTATTTTATTGTTGAAAAGTTGCACCTCCGCCTACACAAACCAAAGCGTCGGGTAGCTTCGCCAAAATGGTGGCAATTTCACGTTTTTGACAGAAGCAACTTCCGCAGACGGTGGAAAGTTTGTTGCTGCAACAACCGGTAGCAACAATTTGGGCGAAGATATCATGTCCTTGCTTAGTTCATATAGCGTGTTGAGCAACTGGTTGTTGTCGTATGTTGAACGAACATGCCGGTTGTCAAATCCTCAGTCGACATTTTAATTGGCCGCCTTGAATCCCGTGGATTAAGACGTGCACAATGCAATCTTTGAACTCACTTAATGTGGTAAATAACAATTTATTGCAATAATCTAAATTTATAACAGTTCGTTAAATGAAACTAAACTTGTCTGCTTCGCGACCAAAAGCCGAAAAGGGGGCTGATGAAAAGTCTTCTTGTTGCTAACTGATTGGTTGCCAGATTAGTAAATTCAAACTTCCTCGAGATGATGTCAGCACCACTCATTGGTGGAAATAGTTTTTATGATCGCCATACTTAAAAGACGCACACCGCCATCTAGTCTGTGATGGCTAAAGTGTTATGCGTAAACAGCTCACTACACAGTTTTCGATCGTACAGACAGCCTATCGAATGGAGCTCAATTGGGATCTGATGCGACATCCTCCCTATAGCCCTGACTTAGTACTATCAGACTTTTATTTGTTTCGCTCTCTTCAAAATCATTTGCATGGAAAAACTTTCGATTGTGGTCAGGCTGTTAAAAATGATTTGGATCAGTTCTTCACTTCTAAAAACCAAGGCTTCTTCGAGCGTGGAATTCTTCAACTTACCGAAAGATGGCAAAAAGTCATCCAATAAAATAGTCAATAAATCATTGCTTAATGTTTGTTGTTAACATAAATAAATCTAGTCAATTATTTTGTTTATTTGACATCCGCAGGCGAATCCTCTAAATTTTCTGGAAAGCCGTCGGACCTTACATTATTGTGTGAGGAAATGCGCTCCGACTTCTTCTCAAAAAAAACATAATATCCCTCAACCGGACCTAATTTAGTACTTACCTGCTTAACCCTTCCTACGACTTTATATAGTCATTCCCTTTCACACATCCTTTAGACACTGAAGATGACTCAAAGAAGTCGAAACGCGTCTGCTCACACAAATCAAGGCACGTCGACTTTTCGAGAAAAAAGAATTAATTTACTTCGAAAAATATAAAAAAAGATATCAATTATCGCATAACTCTATACTTCTTCTTCTTCTAGTTGTTCGCAGCAAAATTCAGCAATATCTAAAAACGACTCTTCCTGTGTGGTAAACAATAAAGTATTGGCCACAATCCTCACTATAATAGTGTCGCGCGATATGGTTCGCAGCCAACCATTTTATGTTCCGGGAAAGTGAAAATGCACTGTCTTTTAAATTAAGTTAACCGAATTTATTTACTAAAAAATGTACAGTCATTAATTTAACTTTCACTAATTTTACTTTTCATTTGTCTATAAATTTTGAATTCAACGGTCTTTACTATCAACTGAAATCGCCTTTAATTCGCACTCCACACTTATCGCAGTTCTTATTATGGCGGTTTTACTATATCTCCCTATTCATTCAGCTCGGCTCTATATATCATTCAATCCATTTCTCGTAAATTGACGTACTACCTGAAATAGTCAAGCAACCCTGAATGGCCGCAGTGACGTCACTTTCAGATATTGATCACGCTTGGTGGGCTCTTGTGCTTTCGAGTACATTCGTTTGTTGATCATCATGTTCTTAATAGTTGCGAAAACAATTGCGACAGTAGCTCACAGAATTATTTGCACATGTAAAATAAATCGTTAAAGCATTGATATCTCGTCAGATTGTACTGTGATATCCATAAATTAATTAATTCAACTTCTGACTACACTTAAATATATTTTTTTCGATGAATACATAGTTTGATTACCTAGCAAACAGTTTAAATATAATACAAAGTAGTTAGAGTGCTGTAGACAGAAGTGGGCCACAGGTTGGTGTGGGCCACCCGAATAACTGTAAGACTAGTGATATCTATGTCGAACCGCGCACATGATTTATCGCATTTTGACGCGAGCTCATTTTTTGGAAGTATTTGGAGGTTATAAACCTACTCTCGCACTGTATAGAGTAACGCGCTAAGAATTTCGCCGAGAAAGTTTTTACCCTCGTACGCTTTCACACGATTTGTCATCTCATTTTTACGAGAAAAACTTAGGTACATTAGAATATGTTATTTGGATATTTTTTACATTTCTCTATCTCTTGTTAACTGAATATTTACTTATTATTAGTTGATAAATTGTTTTTCAATAATTGTTCAATTTTTTAACTATTTAGTTTTTTTGTGGCTCATGCTTTCTATACACTACCATATCTGTTGAATTTTTTGTTTTTTAACGAATGTTTTTATTTTGTTTATTGACAGATTTTTACTGCAGCCCAGGAAAAAGAACTGAATGAATACATCATCAAGTGTTCTGAGCTGCACTATAGTCTCACCATAAACAACACACGCAAGGCATTTCAGTACGCCAAGAAAATGGGAATCGATTACCTAGTCGGATGGGATGAAACGGACATGGGCAGCAGAGATTGGTATTACGCCTTTATGAAACGCTACCCACGCCTCTCTTTGCGCACGCCAATATCAACCAGCGAGAATAGAGCAAAACCATTCAATAAAGAAACTGTCGACGTCTTTGTCGTCTACTTCGTGCTGCGTTGCATGAACATCCGTTCCCTCCAGCCCGCATTTGGAATGTAGATGAAACCGGATTCGCTACGATTCCGACAGAAACTGTTAAAGTCGTTGCTGCAAAAGGTTCGAGGGTTGGTTTGCACTCAATTGCAGAACGTGGTACAAATGTGACGAACGTGACGGCTGTTAGTTCATGTGGAGATTATATTCCTCCTTTTTAATTGATCCCACGTAAAAACATGAAAACATCATTCATGAACAATGCCACACCAAGCGCCGTCAGCATCGCGAATAGCTCAGGGTGGATGACTGCCGTTGACTTTGTCCAGTTCATGCGGCACTTCGTTGAATTTGCGCATGCGTCAAAAGAGAATCTTTTATTATTGTTAATGGACAATCACCGATCGCACGTCAATATTGGAGTTATGGATCTCACCCTTGAATATGGTTTCACCATTCTGACATTGCCGCCTCATTGCAGCCATCGGCTTCAGCCTTTAGACATTGGTGTCTTTGGACCGGTCAAAAGATCCTACTACATTCAATGCGACGCATGGTGAAAGAATCATATCGGTTTGCCACTGGAAATCCAGTATGTGCCTGAAATTGTTGCCATTGCCCTCCGTAACAGTCTCAACACTGGAAACATCGCTGTAGGTTTTCAGGAAACCGGAATTTTCCCATTTAATCCAGAAATTTTTGACGAGGACGATTTTGTGGCTGCAACCCTTTAGCAGAGAGCACCAAGTTGTTGAAAGTTAATTTGTTCATAAAGAATACGAACTCCAACAACTTGTTGTTGGAGTTGAAGAAGAGCCTGGGGGCGAGAAGAGGCAACAACATATACTTCAACCGCGTCTACATCAGCGACACGTTCAATATTGGACTGTACTGGACCGCTTAATTATGCCGTTCCGAAGCAGAAATCTAATCGTGGCCCACTGAAAAGCAGTATCATTACATCCCCTGAAAATAGAGAGGTCGCGGAAGAAGCTGCACGGCTTTAAAAATCGCAGATACCAACGAAAGTTTCCAAAAAAGCCAATTCTTTACAATCAGTTGTGAAAAAAGGCAAAAAAAGAAAGTATTCGGTTCATCTGAAGATGAAGACATCAATTTTTGCATGGTTTGCAATAAATTGATGCCAGCAAAGCTGACAAAAAACTCCATCGGGTGCGGTAACTGCGAGAGACCTTTCCACTTAAAGTGCGTCGATACGATCAACTGCACCAACTTAACGTGCGCCAATTGTACCCTAAAATCTGTGCTTGAACACTGAAAAATTTCTTTTTTTGCAACATCTTTGTCATTCCAACTTTATGACTCTTTCTTTCCAGACATTAAATGAACATTATTACTGAAGTCATTGCGTGTAAAATATTTTAATATTTGCAAATTTGACAACGGATTCGTAATCAGCGCCTTTGAAAACCCCCAGGACAAGAATTTGTAGCATTTAGCAGCATTTTTTCAGATAAAAATTTTGTCGGCCCACTTCTCCCTACACGGAAAACACGGAAAATACACTTTATTTAGGGTTTTGTAAAATAATTTTACAAAACCCTACTAAAATCGCGACCTGTCTCTCCGTCTGTCCGTCGTCCGTCCGTGTGTGACAGCACTTTTTCTCGCAAAGTACATAACCTAGAAACACCAAATTTTACATGTGGGTTTAAAGTGGTGCTCTCTCAAAAGTTCAATCAGGTGGTATTTAAGGGTCTCCACACATAGGGGAGTCGACCCCGAAAAAAAAAATTCATCAGAGGTAGTCATTATGGGTATCATATGAAAGGTCTTAATGAGAAATTTTCAAAACAGGTCTTAAATTGACATTTTTTGCTTCAGGGGGTGCAGGGAAAGGGAAAATACACGAAACATGTGTGTCCCCCCCTCGCGATTCAACACCTGAGATCCGAAAAATCTGAAAAAAACCATAGAGGTAGATATTTATGAGTACAACAACAACAAATACCTTAGAAATCTAAATTCGCTCAACTTTGTTAATAATAGTATGATCTTCGAATTTCACATTTTCCCCAATAAAATCGTACATGTACACTTCAACTCAATAAAATTCTATATTTAAGTAGCTACATATGTAGGCCTAATACTCTACAAGTTTGATGAAAGTCGAATCATATTTGCGGAAGTTATAGCCATTTGAAATTTCTGCAATTACAGCAACAATAATACACGGTTTTGGCATTTCATGGACTTCCCATCGGTTCAGACACTGCAATTTTGATTTGATCTTCTTAAAATTTCCAGATATGATTCATAACAATACATTTTTTTTTTTTTGGAATTCATGATTTGAGTGATTTTTGCTCGTTTGGAACAAAATGGCGACCGTTGAAAATGGAGAAACAATGGGTCTTGGCTTTATTTGTTGCTGGTGGCCGTATCTCGGAGATTGTTAGGTATAATACCCTTCTGACATGAGCGTAGGTCTGTTTACCCAACTTGTTTCAATTTAAAAAGAGAAATACTTTAAAACTTTGTAGTAATCGAGCAGGTACGGTTGTGAACTCCGTTCAATACGCGACATGATCAAATCCTTGAGTGGACCAACAGAAGGCGGGACTTGGGTAACAATAGAAGGCAGTAACTTAGGTATACAGGAAGAAGATGTGCGTGGTAGAATAAGCATAGGAAACGTTCCTTGTGAACTGGTAAATTATGAAATTTCGGTGAAAATTGAATGCAGGACCGGAGCAGTTATTCACGAGCTTGCCGCTCCGATAAAGGTTGCGTGCAATTCCAGTTTAAAAACATTAAATTAGAGATGCTGCAGCCAACAATGGGTCCAAATTGTGGTGGCACTCAAGTATCGCTGATAGGTAGATACTTGAATATATGTTCAAACATTCGCGCATACTTAGATGACTTTGAATGTTACATAAATGTTACGCAAGCTTCAAGTAGCCGTTTGACATGCATAACATCTGCCGCTCCTGAGCCAAGACCGATTCGGGCGTTAACCCTATTCGTTGATGGTGCAAATAGAACGTATAGCATTTGCAATAGCTACCAATGCAATCCCTACAATATGATGGCATGTAGCATTTACAATTATACAGCTTTGCTAGTGGCGGAAGGATGCTCACACATTTGGATTCAATACAAAAGCCCGAAATTGAAGTCTTCTATGATGGCGAACGTGTCAATAAAAGCTCATGCTATGTAATCAACTCGAACCAAATGGAATGTCCGTCGCCGGCTGTAAATGCACGCTTCATCTCCTATAAAAACAGCATGGAGCAACCGGCATTTTATGAAAACCTAAAACGTCGTAAGCGTGGTATAGTGATACATGATGGAAACAATGTTGGTCTTTTAACAACTATTGGGTACTATTCCATACCCACTAGCAGTAACGAGATTGCTAGCCTGAAATCGCGAGAGACACAGTTGAGCTTGGAAGTCGGGTTCATCATGGACAATGTACAATCTGTCCGGGATCTTAGAAAATATTTTTCAAAATGTTCGCAGCACAATTGAGGGAGAAAACTTGAATATAGCATCGGATGAAATAGACGTGCGAGTAACGATTGGGACACAGCAGTGCAATGTTACAAGCTTAGCATTAACTCAGCTGGTATGCACCCCACCTGAAACACAGCCAGCGGCGACTGATTAAAAGATTCATACTAGGACGGATTTGCCATGAGTGAGAGTACGGGTCGTTCGTCATCTTAGTTTTCCAATCAACTATTTAAAATATGAATTACTAAAGCCCTACTCCTTTTCGCACGCTGTGGTTGGAATCGCAATTGGCATAGGAATGATTGTTGTGCTGTTAATAGTAATATTGGTTATTTATCGTGGTCAAAGTAAGCAAGCCGAAAGAGAGTACGAGCGATAGCGGTGGCGGTAGCGGGAGTGGCATTAGCTTGGGTTGCTGGTACTATTGCCGGGAGATGGTCGCTAAGGGGAGTCTGTGATTCACGGCCACCGGGACCACGTCGGGGTGTTGAGATTGAGAATTGATCGCGAGTGCGTGCAAATGGTTGGCAACAAAATCCATTTGTTGAAAAGTTTTGTTGGGAAAATTGTAAAACAAATCTTGCAGTGTACATTTGTGTTTGAGAAAATGCGTGCAAATTTCTCAATTATCAAATTATAGTGCTTCGGCCAATGAACAAAGTTAATTCGTTTGCACGCGATACTGCCATCGTTGAACTTCTCCGTGGCTAACGTTCTCGTCACCTCGATAAGAGTCGTGGGATTCATCTGCATTCTTGCCGTTTATCACTTTTAAGCACTGTAAAGGGATCAGAGCGAGAGGGGATAAGAGGTTCGAAGAAAGTTTTCCAGATGTTCCAGGCCGGGGTTTGAAAAGTGCCGTGTGCGTTTTCGCGACGAAGCAAAAAAAAACCGTTTTGCATTGTGTTTCTCCAAAACTCGGATTTTTGCTGGACGGAACGCGGAAATCGTGGCTTTAAGAAATTCCGGGCAAAAATTTTATAAGGTGGAAATGACCCGTTAGCGTATTAGGACATTCCGGTTTCTAGAGGCATTTCAAATACGCTCTCAAAATTATCGGCTGTTTCTCTATTTCCCAATCGTTTTTACAAGATCTGGTCGAATGCGGTGAATCGTCTATTGTTTTCGCGATTGCCGAGACCAAATCAATTGAAACATGACTTTTCTTAGAAAGTCATCAAAATACACGAAGCCAAGAAAGTAAATTTTAGGAAGTGAAAGCTGCTGTAGTCGACCTCGTGTGTCCGTGTTAGTTACAACCAACTGCAAGGTGCAGCCTGGATGGAATAATTCATAAATTGTAATGATGGAAAATTTGAAAACAAGGCTCAACATTGATACGCTTTATACTAAATTCGTTGTCCCAATATTAAGTGAATAGAGTATTGACAATCTAACTTAGGGTGAAAAGTTCTATTTCTGACGCAAAATCGCCGGACAACTTATCGGTGGTTGACAATTCAATGGAATATTAATGGGAACACAACTCATTCTCATTGCACATGAAATATCAATTGTTTGAAGGATTATCAGGCAATTTTGTATAAAAGCATTAATGAGACTTCTGTTTATAATTTTGATTTAAGCTCTCAAATAGCTCATGAGTAGTATTCGGGAGGCCGAATTAGATCGCATTACTGTCAAGGTTTATAATCTGAAACGTAAATTTGCTGCCGTAATCATACATAAACGTGTCGGAGAAGATTTGTTGACCCGGAAAAATCGCGAAATTGTTACTATAAATAAAAAACAAAATAATAATAATACAAAATTTGCAGGCCTTACCCGCCCCGAACACGAGCGCTCGTAGGAGGAGGTTTGGGGTAAGTACCCTTTCTTTTGTTCAAATAAAAAAAGAAAAATTTCCCTTTTGCATGTTCTTATTATATTTTGTAAATTGAAAGATTTTCAGCTGTACATTTGGTGCTGTGACACCTAAACGAAGTTCGTTTTTACTTTCGTCTTTATTCGAAGATCGTGTAAATTAAATCAAATATATCAATATATTATTTAAATATTTTCTCCATCATCAAAATTCTCACTTGAAACGTTTAAATTTATTTACAGGACTCGATTTTCCCAAAATATTCTTTTCCAATTTAGCTCTCTACTACACAAGAACGTAATGATGTTATAATTGCAAAACTGTTTAACCTTGTTCAACATAAAAACATGTAAAATATTTAACAATGATCTAATTAAATACTTTGTTAGCGACCTGTGTATCGCGACGATCTGATGACGACTGACGATTCCCTTCCCACACCGAGCAAAAGGCGCCAGCAGTTCCCACGCACGAAAATGCTGACGCTTGAGCGTCCACAAGCATTCCATGCCCGGAAACCGCTGACGCCCGCGTCTGGTACGGGAAAGGAACTTTGGTTGCGCATTTCAATGCATTCATGCGGCCACATCATGCATGCAAATGTGGTGTTTGTGTCTTCCGATCGTTTCGCTGACGCGTATAAGTCAACAAAATGATCCGAACATCACGCGAAACTGCTGACACCCGCGCATGTGGCGATGCAAAATGTGGCCACATGAGACATGCATGCATCTATGATTTTAGCAACTAAGTTAAACAATATTAGTCACATAAGGTAACGAAATTAATTATCCACCTTTGCAAATACGATTTGTAAAATAAAATTTTCACTTAAGTCTAACGCCACTGATCGTGTGGACGGGCATTAACATCCACCCCCCGGTTGAACGGTCTGTTCAACCTCTTCCAGTGTGTGGGGCAAGCTGTGACGTCTAGGCAGTGGCACTGGTCTCGGTCGTTGCGATCGTGGTTGGCAGCTTACATTTTTGGCCTTGCACCATAGGAAGGCGACAATAGCGAGAACTGCGACGAAGCTCAGATATCCTAGTGCATACTGGTGAACATCATGCACATCCAGCTGGTCCCTCCAGGATAGATCCTGCTCCTTGAGTTGATTTCGCAGATCGTTGATCTCCGAAGTGTGCGTCCGGAAAGGTGTGGGCTCAAGGTGCTGTTGTACATGTCCCAGGTTGTCGTGATCAGTGTAATAATAGGTCTTCGGCTGAGTCGTTTTGATTGAGGATTCATATATGCGGTGAGCCTTGATAGTTACTGCATCGGATTTGAGCGTGCAGTCGGGAGTCAGCTGTAGAACTCCGGAGCCCTGCAGTGTCAGGATGGATGTGTTGCCACTGCACACAAGCTGGGCCACCGCCGGTGTGGTGAAGGCATAGATCCACTCATTGGACTAGGTGACAGTTGGTCATCGTCGGCATTCCCCTTAGCAGCGTCACTTCGCAAGTGCTCATATTGGCGTCCTTGTGATACAACGGATGGGACTGTCGGCACAAGTGGGTGTTTGGCTCCATCCAGTTACAGGCAGCATAATCCATCTCGTTGAGCGGATAGTAGACGTCGCGATGTGGGCTGATGATCAGATAAGGAGCGGTTGGCTGTATAGCAACGAGATGGTTGCGTTTTGCCGTTGGAATTGGTAGGATTCGATAGAGCTCAAACGTTGATACATCGATGAGTGGCATCTTGAGCTCGAAAAGAATGAAGTTCGCATTTGCCTTGGCCTTGATAGATGTTAGCCCAAATAATTTCAGAAAGTCCTCTCGGCCAACAGGGAGACGCTGATTTTCCGGCAGGTGATCCCTGATGTCGGCCATTGCCGCATTAAGTTGCTGTTGAGACAACAGCAGAGGATTGAAGTTCCCATGCTGTGTGTCTGTGATTACGTCCAAGAGGCTGGATTGGATGCGCTGCAAATTGAGTGTTGCCAGGGTCATCTGGAAAGATAGAATTGAGATTAAATCTGGTACTCGGGCTGCGGTGCCTTCGAGTTGCGGGCCCTTGGCCTCGTTGGAGAGTTTTGTCAGTTCGTGCTCTATGGAGGCAAAACGTTTTTGAGCCATCTGTTCCGTTTGACCAAGGAGATTCAATGTCGAGTCGATGATTGACGTTTGGTTTTTGAGTAAGGAGTACAGCTTGGTCTGATCTCCCTGCATCGTCTTAATGGTTTGAGCCATTTGATTAGCGTACTCTTCGTCCAGAACTCCGAACAACGATCTGGCCAGTCCACCCACTACGTTTATTGCGCCTCGCCTTGACTTGATCCTCAGCATCTGGTTTGCGCTAGAAAACTGATCGGTCAAGTGTCGGAACTGCTCATGCAGATGCGAGCAGTCGGTTTGTCGAGAATCACGATCACATAGTTGTTGCAGCCAAATCGTGCCGTTCTGCAGCGTGGCCAGCTCCGTCCAGTAGTCTTCTAGGTCATAGTAGACCAAGAGTTTCCACTCGCTTGTCGACAGGAAGGCATTTCCCAATGATTGAAACTGCAGTCCTGGATGTGGTCCAGTTGATGACACCTTGATGGGGTTGGTCACTGTTAGAGGGCTCAGTAGGCAGACCAGCAGGAGCGATAGAAGAGGCGTCCTTCTGCTCCCGGATCGGAGCCTGGTGTGATAAGTATCGGGTGTGTCCGCTTGATGCGGTGCCTCAGGTTGGTTTTGAGTATTCGCTTCAGGCCCAGCTGCTTCAGGTATAGTGTTCTCCGTCACTGGTAGTGGCGCTAGACGATGAATGGGCCTTCTTACTATTCCAGTGGCTGTTTTTACGTCTGCAACTCTGACAAAGCCGTCAGTCCCTTCATGCGTGTCAATGATTCGTCCCAGAGGTCATTTCATAGTTGGTAGGTTGTCGTCCTTGATGATGACGATGGTTCCCCGGGTAGCATTTGGTTGACCTTGTTACCACTTAACGCAAAGTTGCAGTTGGTTCAAATATTCGCGGGACCATCGGCGCCAAAACTCGTTCTTCAAATGATTTATCCGCTTCCATCGGGTATGAAGTTCGCCTGTGACCGGCTCGTCCGAGCATCCACCATGGCCGTGAGGGGCTCACCGATAAGAAAATGGCCCGGAGTCAACGCCGCCAGGTCATTGGGATCGTCGGACATCGCAGTTAAAGGTCTGGAGTTGAGGATGGCCTCCACCTGGACCACCAGGGTATGCAGTTCCTCGTACGTGAGTGTGGCTGATGAAGCGCCCCGGCAAAGCAGGTTCTTGGCTGATTTGACGGCCGCCTCCCACAATCCACCAAATTGGGGGGATGAAGTGAAATTGTATTCCCCGTGTGCTGCAAGAGTCGGTCACCTTGTGTTGACCCTCGGCTGAATGAAGTGATGAAGACAGCTCGCGTAGTTGACGTTGCGCACCTACAAAATTGGTCGCATTGTCGCAATAGATGTCCTTGCAGAGACCTCGTCTCCCGATGAAACGCTTCAGAGCACCGATGAAGGCTTCTGTGCTGAGATCGCTCACCAACTCCAGATCGACGGCCTTGGTAGCGAAGCAGCAGAATATAGCGATGTATCCCTTCTGAGGCCGCACGCCTCTACCCCGGTAGTGTATCAGCATTGGCCCGCAAAAGTCGACGCCCGAACGGATGAAAGGGCGAGCCGCTTGCACGCGAGCACCTGGTAGATTTCCCATAACTTGATTGAACAGTTGTGGCCTTGCCTTAACACATCGCACGCATTTTTGAACAACCGCCCGTGAGTTGTTACTGCGCGGCTGCGCACCTGAGAAGACTGGGAGCTTGTCCTGCAATGCGTTACAAAACGCAGCATATAAACGATCACCCGTTGAAGCCTTCCAAATGAGTTGCCGTGTTGAATTTCGTAAACAAAATGGTTGCTTGCACTAGCTGTTGTTGTCATTGCAATCCTGATTTATTTTCGCTCGACTTCGCAGGCCTCAGTGCCCTTGTATGGAGGCGGCCAGTCCGCCTCAGGTCCAGTCAAGAAGGAGGGCCCCTGTGACCAGAGCTTGCAGTCCCTTAGCGCAGCTGGCGCCAGGCCACGGGATAGGATGTCCGCAGAATTGTCGTGGGACGCCACATGTCGCCACTGAGTTGGTCGTGACAATGTTTGGATGGTCGAAACACGATCGGCCACGAAAGTGCTGTAGGATGAAGCAGTTGAGTTAATTCACGCCAATGCGACCTCTGAATCGGACCAGAGAACGTGAAAAACATCCGGCAGACTGAGCGCTCTCTTGACTCGACTCGTCAATTCCGCTCCAAGCTTGGCGGCACACAACTCCAAGCGCGGTACTGTCAACACCTTGATGGGGGCAACCCTGGATTTGGAACAGAGCAGTCGAACGTTGACTTGACCGCTCGGGGAAGTTGAGCGAACATAGATCACAGCGCCATACGCCCTCTCCGAGGCATCGCAGAAAGTGTTTAGCTGCAGCTGAATTGGTTTCTCGCAGGCGATAACGTGTCGGGGAAAGCGAACCCTTTGCAATGATGGTAGCTCACTGCGGAACTTGACGTATGTATTTCGAGTGGCAAAGCTGCGTCCCAGTCTAATTCCAACCGCCATAGCACCTGCAGGAACAATTTTGCGGTTACGATAACCAGCGCTAGGATACCCAATGGGTCGAACATTCGGGCGATGTCTGAAGCGATCGTCCGTTTTGTGAACTTGACCTCAGTGAGGTCCAAGTTAATGCCGATTTGGAAATCGTCCGTTTTCGGGAGCCAAATTACCCCCAAGCTACCAAAATCCAGCTGGACCTCCTGATCCTCGACACTGATTTGCTGTAGAAGATGCGGATGATTGGCACACCATTTGTGCAAATGTTTCCCTGCACTGGTAAGAATCTGACGCAATTCCTCCTGTGTTCGGATTGCCTCCGTCAAGCTGTCTGCCCCTGTCATGACGTCGTCTATGTAACAATCATGCTGCAAGGCGCTGCTGCCTAAGGGTGCTCGATTTTGTTCGGCTTGTGCCAGAACCTGGAGGCATTTAGTTGCCAAGTACGGGGCACACCTTGTGCCGTACGTAATGGTCTTGAGTCGATAATATCGCAAAGGCTGGGTTGGACTTGTTCTCCAAACCACCAATTGAAAATTGCAATCGTCATGCTGAAGCCTTATTTGCCGATACATTTTGACAATGTCGGCAGTGAAAACGAAGCGTGGCAAACGGAAACGGATCAAAATCGCAAATAGATCATCCTGAATCGTGGGTCCTGTATGTAGGATATTGTTCAGAGAAACGTTCGTTGATGTTCTGCTGGACGCGTCGAAAACCACCCTCAATTTAGTGGTACTACTACCTGGTTTTAGGACGCAATGGTGCGGCAAAAAATAATGTGCTTTCTTATTCGCTGACCATGTGATTTGCTCCATATGTCCCAGTCGTTCGTATTCGTCCATGAATTCGCAATACTGCCGTCTTAGGTCGGGGTTCTTCTCCAGTCTGCGCTCTATCGCCATGAATCTGCGTATGGCAACGTCCTGCGAGTCACCCAGCCCTTTGGGATCTTCCTTGAAGGGGAGCCGTACCAAGAACCGGCCATCGGATTCACGTTGAGTCGTCTGGGCGAAATGTACTTCGCACGCTCTTTCAGTCGCTGTGAGATTGTGTTGTGGATCCAATACCTCCTCAACCTCCCAGAATCGCTTGATAGCTTGAGTCAGCTGAGTCTTTTCCGTGAGGACTCCACACGCTACTGGTAGCCCTTGAGGTGTTACTACCTTTCCGGCAACAATCTAACCGAGGAGCGTGTTCTGGAGCACAGGAAGTTCAGGGCCCAACTTGATTTGCCCGATAGCAAGAACTTCGTAGAAATGCTCCGCACTCAGCAGCATGTCGATTCGCTCCGTTCGATGGAATTCAGGATCCGCCAGCTTGATATTCCCAGGAATCTGCCATTCCGATGTGTCCAGACTCTGAGAAGGTTGAGGAGATATGATTTGATCGAGGACGTAGGCCTCCAACTGCGCGGCATATCCAGACACTCTGGATTTTAAGCCAAGCTCCACCTTACGATGCGCCTTCTCGATGTTTCCACCCACTCCCTCAATCAGTGCAAATTGCGGCGAAGCCGCTAGCCCTAGTTTCTTGATAATGCGCTCGGTTACTAGGTTGATTTGCGAGCCAGGGTCCAATACTGCTCGGCAGTCGGTCACTCTTCCATTGCTGGCAACCACCTTCACAACAGCTGTGCTCAACAGAACATTTTTCCTCGCTCCAGGTTGCATGAGAGCCGTCAACGTGAGGGCGGGCGGCACAGCTGGCGGCTGAATGTCTGGCTTCTTGACTGTGGAGCCAGGCGTTGTCATCTTGGTCTGCTTGGAGATTTTGCTTCCCGTCATATGTAACAAGGTATTGTGCTTTCCGGGGCACTCCTTGCAGCTTCTTGCCGCGCAGCCGGAAGACTGGTGACCTTCTCGCAAGCAATTTACACATAGCTTCTTTAAACGTACAAGGTTTAGCCTTTTCACAGCGTTGTCTTGGAGAAACTCAGGGCAGTAGTATAGCGGGTGATCCGGCGAGCACCTTGGGCATCGCAATGCAGCCACGGCGGCCACGGTAGCTTTGGTAACCTTCTTGTGATTGCGGTCTGGGTCCTTAGGCGTACTACCAAGCGCTTCGAGTGCCTGGAATCGCACTTATAGGAAATCCAGTAAACCCTTCAAAGGTGGCAGCTTGCGCGGGTTAGCTAAAGATTGCTGATAATGGGCATGCATTGTCGAATCCAATTTTCGCAGCAAAATGTGCAGTAGCAATGGATCTCAATCCCTTGTGGATATTTGCAGGTTTTCCAGGCATCTGAGACACTCTTGTGTGGTGTCATGCAGCGACTTTATGGCTACCGCTGACGGTTTTTCACTGGCCTGAGATGGCTGCCCCATTAATTTGTCGATGAGGGCCGACACCAAGAGTCGTCGATTGTCAAATCTCTCATTAAGTGTCTCCCAGGCAGTTTGATAATTTTCGTCTGACAACGCAAAGTTTCTGATCAAGGATCCAGCCTCTCCTGTAAGGTTAACCTTCAGATACCAAAGCTTCTGGCACGCGGACATCGGCTGGTTATGCACCATTTGCATAAACAAATCCCGGAAATGTCGCCAGTGGAGGTAATCTCCGTTCAAGGTGGGCAAAGCAATTTTTGGGAGCACCAAGCCTGGAGTCGCAGCAGGCGTAACAGACGACGGCGGCATTTCGGTGGTGGTGTTGACCTTTGCTTGCAAGCGAACAATGCAGTCCTGCACGTCCTCCTCCAACCGGATATGCTCTTCTAAATTAAAGGCCTGCGCTTCAGGATCCTCACAGGATTCATAGACTTGCTGATGAAGCTCATCCAATTGTTGCCAGCCTCGCTGCACCGCCTCCGCTCTAGCCTTACACCAAGTCTTCGTGTTTTTTGGCGGTTCTGGGCGAGCCATCGTCCTTCTCAGTGAATCTGCCGAGGCCCGATACCGTCGCAACTTGCATGTGAAAACTGCATTTTTCTGTACCGAGACCAGTGCGGCTGAAGGTTTGTCATTGCTATCGTGTGCTGATGAGGGTGCCTGCGACATTGGCAGTGCCGTGCCCTTTAGAGCGTTGATCCTTTCGAGGAAGTGCTTCTGAAAACTGTCGTAATTTATCTTGGTCGTTTCATACGTTTCGCCCTTGAAGAAGTCGTGCTCCGGTGTGATTTCGGGTAAGGATCGAACTTCGGTGTCCTTGCGTTCGAATTCCTCCCAGGCAGTTTCTAAACGCCGAAGCTGCTCTTCATAGTAGCCAACATCTAGTTTGCGGCTGGCCGAATCCTTCTTATAGTTGGAGATTACGGCTTCTACAGCTCTGGCCAATACCTTCAGCTCCCGGAACACGACCTCCGTATCAACCATTTTATTTTACGCACGCACGACAGGCACGTTTACCGGCACAACACCACCACCACTTGACACTGGTAATCCAAATTCAGACGAGATTGCGAGTGTTAATCTCGCCGGGGCCTCCAATTGTTTGCTCCAGGACTCTTTTGTCCTGGCCTCCTTCTTCTAGATACAGTGCATTTATAAATTCACGCACAAATTCGAAGTTCTCACTTGAAACGTTTAAATTTATTTACAGGACTCGATTTTCCCAAAATATTCTTTTCCAATTTAGCTCTCTACTGCACAAGAACGTAATGATGTTATAATTGCAAAACTGTTTAACCTTGTTCAACATAAAAACATGTAAAATATTTAACAATGATCTAATTAAATACTTTGTTAGCGACTTGTGTATCGCGACGATCTGATGACGACTGACGATTCCCTTCCCACACCGAGCAAAAGGCGCCAGCAGTTCCCACGCACGAAAATGCTGACGCTTGAGCGTCCACAAGCATTCCATGCCCGGAAACCGCTGACGCCCGAGTTACATGCACAGAAACCCTTACCGGCTAACAACCCCACATCCGCCATAGACAGCTAAGATCATCTTCACATTTCACATAACTTTAAATTCCCAGACTCTTGTTTGCGCTAAATTCATATTACACATATTTTGTCTTTCCCACACTTTGCTCGTTGAATAAAATCATAGTTCATATTACCAACACGTTCCCGCAAAATTGCACTTTTCGAAAAAGCAAATAATAAATTTTAATGAAATGTACTTTTAGTCTGTAATTGGCGTTATTAAAATCGAGTCGAAATATCAAAATCTGAGTTTCATTTATTTTTTTTCTTAACATAAAGTCTATTAGACTTAATTGGCGCAGTCGGGTCTAAGGCGGCGGCGGATAGAAAATTTCAATTACATCCGACGGTTAATCGGAAAATAATAGTTCGAAAGATCTACCGAAAACATTAAAGTTATCGAAAGTAGAAAACTAGTGAACTTGTGGTCTATTGTAGTGCATCCGACGGATTTTCGGGAAGAACCAGCTCGACGGAAAACCGAACAAATGTTCTAAGTGCTACAAGTGCCGCGAAAGTTTAAGAAAATTTCTAGCGCTTCTGTGACGGAACATTCGGACTCGAACATTCAGAACTAGTGGTACGACGGTTTATCGAACCCGAGTCGAAAAATACCAAAATGAGGATAATCATCATCTTCTGGTAAGTCGAGATTTTGTTTCCTATGCCACCGATCCCTAGAAAGAAATCCGCCTCCAGCCCTTACACTATTCTCCCAAGTAGATTTAGAAATTCAAACCTTATGAATGAAGAACTAGAAATTATTTCAGAGAATTTAATTAGTGAAACAGGTGAAAATCTAGTGCGTGTTGATATTGCTTCCGATAGTTGCATTGATAATAATTCAGTGAATAGTGCTCTTGCAAATAATTCTTGTAACAATTTAAACCCTAATATGGCTGAGCCCGGTAACCAAACTATTACGGTGACGACTACCGACATTTTTAATTCTCTTAGAGTTCCCGACGCGATCAAGGACTTACCAAGATTTGACGGGAATCCTCGACTTTTATTTGATTTCCTCGACAATGTTGACGAAATCCTCAATCTCATCAGTGTGACAAGTGGTACAGGTTACGGCCAACTCCTTCTGAGAGCCATAAGAAATAAAGTTGTGGGTGAAGCCAATGAGGTTTTGAACATGTATGGTACGCCTCTAGATTGGGATAAAATCAAAGAAAATTTGATTCTTCATTATTCAGATAAGAGAAATGAAACCTCTCTTATCAGAGACCTTCACGGTCTACGCCAAGGCAATGACTCAGTACAGAAGTTTTACAGTGAAATCGTCGAAATACTCTCAAGTATGAACAACCATGTAAATATACATGAAAAAGATGCCAACGTAATAGCGGCAAAGAAATCGTTATTTTCGGAAATGTGTTTGAACCGATTTCTATCTGGACTTAAAGAGCCACTAGGCTCTACTATCCGCGCTATGAAACCGGAGTCCCTAGCTGGAGCGTACGCTTACTGTATTAAAGAACAGAATATATTTTATACTAATTCTAACTCGGATCGACAATTTCTACACATAAACCATTTAAAACCACGCCCTCAGAATACAGACCTAGTACCAAAACTTAAACTACCACAACTAATTCCCCAAACAAATAGTAACACTAAATTTCCTATGATTCAACCACTTAATCTGTTATCACAAAAACCGTTTTTTCCAAGCCCTTATCCACAGCGTTTTAATCAACAACCACTATTTGGGCATCCAGTCAACAACCTAACGGGGCTTCAAAGATACCCGGCTACAAATCCAAATTTTAACCACGGGCCAAACTTCGGACTAAATAATCAAAGGCCAAACTTATTCCCCAATAATTCCAATTTTCAGCAAAATCAAAATGTATTCAATAGGCCGAATAACCAGCCACTAAACAAGCCTGAACCTATGGATATTTCTGGCACAATTAGAAGAAATCAAACCCAGCCTTACCCTCAAAAGAATAATTACTTTAGACCTCATCAAACAGCCCCAAGATACACGGTTAAGGAACTATTTAACGTATCAGAACAGAACAACCCAGACTACAACGAATATACCCAAGACGAAACTGAACCTCAAAACACTACCCTGATGCAAAATCCCCAATATTTGGACTACATAGACAATATACAAGAAAGTTATAACGAACCCCTTAATTATTACATCCCTTATGATTTGAACTACACCCAAAATGAAAACCCACCAAACATAGAAATAGATGACGAAAATTTTCAATCGAGTGCCTCAACAAGCCAATCGGGTACTTAGACATAAACAAACACGGTAATACACTCCCTTATATTCAAATTTCTTCCCCTTTTGGACGGCCACTAAAATTTTTGATCGATACCGGTGCTTCCTCCTCATTCATTAATCCCGAGTATGTAGACCCACGTGATATTAAAGTGACGAAACCTATCTCAATAACAACAGTCTTTAGCAGACATGAAGTAAAGGATGAAATCACCCTTCCTAACTTCATAGAATTTAATCACCCAGGTAAAACAAGATTTTTAATTTTCAAATTCCATGGCTATTTTGATGGGCTACTTGGAGTCGACGCATTAACCAAATTAGGGGCAAAAGTTGACTTAGCAAATAAATTATTAATAACCAGTAATGCATCAATCCCGTTAAATTTCAAACCCAACTTTATGTCTGCAAAATATGTCATACCCCCACTATCGAAACTTATCACTAAGCTACCTGTAGATGTACAGAATGGAGACATTTTTATTAAAACCATCCAAATCACCCCAGAAATATTAGTCTCCGAAGGTATTTACCGAGCTATCGATTGGTATGCCCCGATCGAAGTAAACAATATATCCAAAACTGAAAAGGTACTTTTCATCGAGCAACCATTAATGGCTGAAAGTATTTCAGATAAATATGAACAAATAAATAACGTCGAGATAACCTATGAACGAAACCCACCTATCGAGGACACAAGAGATATCATCGAACTATTACGCACATCCCATCTTAACATTGAGGAAAAGAAACTATTACTCAAAATCTGTCGTCAGTACGATGACATTTTCTTAAAAAAACGACCAGGATCTAACATTTACCAACCAAGTTAAGCATCGAATTAGAACCACGGATGACATCCCTATTTATACAAAATCGTATAGATACCCTTACGTACACAAACAGGAAGTCCGTAAACAAATAGAGGACATGCTGAAACAAGAAATTATTCGGCCGAGCTACTCCCCATGGAGCTCTCCTGTATGGATTGTGCCGAAGAAGCAGGATGCAAGTGGTAAACAAAAGTGGAGATTGGTAATCGATTACAGAAAACTCAACGAGAAAACGATTACCGATAGATACCCACTCCCTAACATAAACGAAATTTTAGATAAACTAGGCAAGTCGATGTATTTCTCAACGCTAGACCTTGCTTCTGGATTTCACCAGATAGAAATGGACACCCGAGACATTCCAAAAACAGCGTTCACAGTAGAGGGTGGACATTATGAATACGTTCGAATGCCTTTTGGGCTAAAGAATGCCCCCGCAACCTTTCAACGCGTCATGGACAACGTGTTGAAGGATCTCCAAGGAAAAATCTGTCTTGTCTATCTAGACGACATCATAATCTTTTCTACTTCCCTGCAGGAGCACGGTAAAAATTTAAGAAAGGTATTTCAAAAATTGCGAGAAGCGAATCTGAAAGTGCAACTTGATAAATCAGAATTCATGAAAAAAGAAATAGCCTTTCTTGGTCACATCGTAACAACCCACGACATAAAGCCGAACCCGGAAAAGGTCCAAGCAATAATAGATTATCCTATACCAAAGACTCAAAAGGAGATAAAATCATTCCTTGGTCTCCTAGGATACTACCGTAAGTTCATCAAGGACTTCGCGAAACTCACAAAACCATTGACGGAATGTTTGAAAAAGGGACGCACCATTGATCTGAACGATCGCTACGTAAGAGCTTTTCGGGACTGCAAGGACCTCCTTATGAACGACCCCATATTACAACATCCTGATTTCAGCAAACCCTTTGTGTTAACAACGGATGCCAGCAACTTCGCAATTGGTGCCATTTTGTCGCAAGGCCCCATTGGCAGTGACCGGCCAATTTGCTTTGCCAGCAGGACGCTCACAGACTCGGAGATCAACTACTCCACTATTGAAAAAGAGTTGTTGGCTATTGTATGGGCGACAAAGTACTTTCGACCATATCTGTTCGGTAGGAAGTTCACGATCTTGACTGACCATAAACCACTTACGTGGATGATGAGCCTGAAGGACCCCAACTCGAGGTTGATTCGTTGGCGACTTAAACTCGAAGAGTTCGATTATGATGTCCATTATAAAAAAGGAAGCCAAAACAGCAACGCTGATGCCCTAAGTAGAATAAAAACACCAAAAACTATAACACCCATAAGCAAGACCGAAATAAATACTAACGAAAATACAACCACGCCCTCAAACATTTCAGCCCAAAGCACCTGTGGCACCACGATACATTCGGCAGAAGAAAATTTAAGCACAGGTATTCCAATCTCCGAAAGGCCTCTCAATGAATTCACACTGCAACTAATCTTGGAAAGGTCAGACGGACGACCACAAACTACAGTTGAAACACCCTTCAGAAACAAACAAAGACGAATAATCAAAATGCAAGATTTTTCCGAGCCAACCTTAACCGAAATTTTCAAGAAATACATTCCCCCTAACAAAGTGACCGCAATATTTTCTTCCGATGACATCTTTAAAATTATCCAAGAAATATACTCCAAACACTTTTCTCAATCCGGATGCTATAAACTAATCAGATGCACCGAAAAACTCCGGGAAATTACTGAGAACGACGACCAAGATGCCCTCATCAACAGCTACCATCTAAACAATAATCATCGTGGTATCAACGAAACGTTGGGGCACCTTAAAAGAGACTATTACTTTCCTTTCATGAAAAATAAAATCTCTCAAATTATAAACAACTGTGAGAAGTGCCAAATCCTAAAATATGACCGGAACCCTCAGAAGCCAAAATTTCAAACACCCGAAACCCCCAACAAACCTTTAGACATCCTTCACATTGATATTTACACAATAAATAGACAATACATCTTGACAATAATTGACAAGTTTTCGAAATTCGCCGCAGCATACACCCTTCCCGCACGGAACAGTCTCTCCATAACCAAATCGCTAAAACACTACATCAGCCTACACGGTATTCCTCAAACTTTAATAACAGTAGTGACTGACCAAGGAACTGAGTTTACTTCATCCCTCTTTAAGGAATTCTGCACACAGTACGGTATCAACCATTCAGTTACCTCCTTTCAACAAACAACAAGTAATGCCCCTGTTGAAAGATTGCACTCCACACTAACCGAAATCTACAGAATAGTCCACGATAAACATAAAGATAAGGACCCAGTAGATATACTAAATGAAATAATTATCACCTACAACAATTCCATTCACTCTTCCACGAAACACACCCCTTATGAATTATTTTATGGTAGGACATATAAGTTTAATAAAAATATAACGCACAATAGCACCCATGAGTACTTAGAAAAGCTGAGAGAATTTCAATCTAAGCTACACCCCGAAATAAAACAGTTATTAGAAGAACAAGTCACTAAACGCAATGAGAAACTTAATTCCACTAGAGAAGACCCCGAAGAATGTCATGAAGGATCAATAGTTTATAGAAAAGAATGTCGACGTAATAAGATCACTCCTAGATTCTCGAAACATAAAGTCAAAGAAAATAAGCATATAACCATAATCTCAGATAAGAACCAAAAACTCCATAAATCCAAAATAAAAAGGAAACGTAAATTTCAGGTTAGCACTAACAACACAAGGACAAATAATGGACATACAGGACCTAACGAATAGCAACGGAGCCTTACCCATCAAACTAGGAAACGCACGACTAATCACCTCTTATAGTAATTTGATACACATAGTACGACTGAAAAACTACGAGGAAAACATCGAACGTATACAAGAGACACTCACAGCATTTACAAACATAACAGAACTCAACCCTTCCGTAAAAATCACAAAAGCTAAACTTACAGAAGTTCACCATAAACTGTTAAATATTATGCCCAACAAACGAACGAAAAGAGGACTGATCAACGGACTCGGTACAATAATAAAAACAATAACAGGCAATTTAGACAATAATGACGCTATCCACATCAACAACGAGATCAACAAAATCCTGAATAACGAAAACGACATGAAAAATGAACTAAACCAACAAACTAGATTAAACGAACAGATGATTAAGAGATTTGACAATATAACAGACCATATCAACCAACAACAGACGACTATTACCGAGTACCTCAGCTATATTAATCGAAATTCCATCAATCAAATCCTAAAAGAAAACGAAAACTTGAAATACATACAATACTTAAATCAAATTAATTATAATATTGATTTACTTAACGATCATATCACTGGAATATCAGAAGCAATTATCTTTGCAAGATTAAATCTTATTTCGAGACTAATACTTAACCCAAATGAACTATCCGAAATACATTCAATTTTCGAAAACCAACAAGTAAGATTAAAACCAAATGAACACATCTACGAAATGCTAGGTCTACAGGCCTTTTCTAACGATTCAAATATCATCTTCAATGTCCGAATCCCTATCATCTCAAAAGAAAATTACTCCTTTTACCATGTCATACCGCTTCCGATCCTTAAAACAAAAACTATCATTACCAAACCCTATACCCTTCTCGATCCTAACCATATACAAAATCTCGACGATAAATGCCAGAACATCGAAGGAATATACTACTGCCATCAATCAACGCTTTGGAAGAAAATAGAAGAGAACAATTGTGTCGCAAACATCATAAACAACAAACCAGCCCATTGCGAACTACACGACCGGGAATTCGAGACGGAAATTTTCGAACCGGAACCAAACCACCTCCTGTTTTTAAACGTCCCCACCATCACCATCACAACTACCTGTGGTCAAAAGGAAGTGAAAATCGAAGGAACTATCCTCATACGATTCAACAACTGTGAAATCAACGCAAATGGCATCAACTACACAGCTAAACAGCTAACCTACTGGGATGAAATTCACATCATCCCAACCCTGTTCTCCGAGGTAAACTTTACGTCAAGCAGTACCTGCAGCATCCAACTTGATGAATTGAAAAAGTACCAATTCATCAGGAAGAACCCCACAATCATCCAAAATTACATTGAGCAGAAGGAATTCTACACCGTACTTACCATCATCTCGAGCCTAATCATCATCATCTTCATTGCATATGCACTATTTCGGCAGACATCTAACAGGCATCACATACAACAGGATATCCCATCAGTCATAGCTCCTGCCAACGAACCTGCAAGGATCCAGTTCCTTTGGCCGTCGCCATTAACTAAGGGGGGAGGAGTTACATGCACAGAAACCCTTACCGGCTAACAACCCCACATCCGCCATAGACAGCTAAGATCATCTTCACATTTCACATAACTTTAAATTCCCAGACTCTTGTTTGCGCTAAATTCATATTACACATATTTTGTCTTTCCCACACTTTGCTCGTTGAATAAAATCATAGTTCATATTACCAACACGTTCCCGCAAAATTGCACTTTTCGAAAAAGCAAATAATAAATTTTAATGAAATGTACTTTTAGTCTATAATTGGCGTTATTAAAATCGAGTCGAAATATCAAAATCTGAGTTTCATTTATTTTTTTTCTTAACATAAAGTCTATTAGACTTAATTCCCGCGTCTGGTACGGGAAAGGAACTTTGGTTTCGCATTGCAATGCATTCATGCGGCCACATCATGCATGCAAATGTTGTGTTTGTGTCCTCCGATCGTTTCGCTGACGCGTATAAGTCAACAAAATGATCCGAACATCACGCGAAACTGCTGACACCCGCGTCTGTGGCGATGCAAAATGTGGCCACATGAGACATGCATGCATCTATGATTTTAGCAACTAAGTCAAACAATATTAGTCACATAAGGTGACGAAATTAAATATCCACCTTTGCAAACACGATTTGTAAAATAAAATTTTCACTTAAGTCTAACGCCACTGATCGTGTGGACGGGCATTAACAATCCTGTTGACTATATGATACACAAATATTATAATTAGATTAAAAATCCGTAAAATAATAAAAATGTCAAGACTTTGAACTTACAAGAGTCTGAATGAGCGAGTATTTGAATTCAAATTAATGTGTAACGTACTCAAATCTAACAGTTTATTAGTGATCGGACGTCATTTTGTATTTGAGAGAAGAATAAAAAGAACGAAAATGTCGAATTAAAATGTACTCTTCGGTCTTTCCTTTCCTATAATTCTGATCGGGTATAGGACCCGGTACGGTGGCAGGCTATCACTACCAAACATGAGCCAGCCGCCGGGTACATAGCTAATCTTTCTTTGTTTCAGGTGACGTCGCGGGTTGAGTGGCCCAAGCAGAGTGCCTCTTTATGACATAGAGTTATGCAATCGAATTGCATAATTCTATGGCATAAATTGGTCACCGGGGTACTCCTCTTCTGATGGGAAGGCTTATACAAGTCAAGTTGTATGAGTTTTCCACTCAGAAGAGGAATACCTGGCCACTGCAACAAATATGGATTTAAATCCGGTTGGGTGGGTGCGAAGGGGCTCCATCACCACCCGGTTGCCCTTCTCTCATTTGTGGGCCATGAGCTTCGTCGGGTAACGACGAAGTTACCCTAAGTCCGCCCCTTTTTACATGTTCCACTTGTTTTCGGAACAAGTCCTTTTCTCTCGGTGTAGTTACCTACACTTTTTGCGACTTCGGTCGCCTCGTTTTAATTTGACTACCAGGAATTCGTGAGTGCGAAATTTATTGTAGCGGGTCCTTGTGCAGGGGGAATGAACCCGCCCCACGACACCGCAATGCTAGCCTGCCAGCGCATTCACGCGTCCCCAGACGAGGGCATTCTCGGCAGATATCTCCATCTTCTTCTGCCGAGGCAGCAGAACATCGCTGCAGTCCTTTACGGACTTTTGAAATATATAAATTCACTACAACTTAATTGCAAGCATCTGCTATGATGGAAAGTTGTGCTTTGGAATACCGTTGCGATTTAAAAAAAAATGAAGAAAACATTTTCATTTTTCACCACTTTACAATCGGAAATAAAAACGTGGCCTAATTCTATCTACAGCACTCTACTATATTTTTCTTTTTCTTTTGTAGCATTTTTAACAATTCCGGTAGCATTTAGTTATTTTATGAAACATCAAAAATTATCAACATTTAGTTTAACGCATATTTACTTTTGAATTCTTCTCCCAAAAAACTAATTCAATCAATTTAATGTTATTCAGCGTTCCAAACGTAAGCCGATAATCCTAATAATATATATGTATATGCATATCAACCCATAATCGTCGCTCGCGTACAACATTATCATTCCACCCGTAATAAATTTATCTGATTAAGCTCAATTTGAATATTGACATGAGTAAAAAAAACATCGTGTGTAGTAGATATTTGTATCTGATCGTAGAGTGCCTATCGTGAGTGTTGATCGAATTCAATCCGCATTTTAAATGAGCATGAGCACTCCGCAATGTTTCGTGCTACCATAGCTTATGGTAGTCTTTTTGGGGAACGCCTGAATTTCGCTTCGCGGTGGTTAATGCTAAACTTGATTTGAATTTTGAGTTTAAGTTGTTTTGAAGGTTGATCAGTTTTCGTATCGAATTCAATGCGAAACCATTACTGGTATTTTAGAAATAAGTAAGACATGTATATGGGGATGTAGCTCAGATGGTAGAGCGCTCGCTTAGCATGTGAGAGGTACCGGGATCAATGCCCGGCATCTCCAGGATAATATTCTTTTACAGATTTCTATTCTATGTGAACAAATTGCATTCATAATAGTTCTAAGAAATGTTCATATACTGCATCTTGAAATTTTTCTTCGATTCAAACGCTTGCAACAAGTAGCCAAAACAAACATTCATCTTGAGCTATAATTAGAAGCAATCAAGTGCGTTCATTGACAAATTCAATACTTAACCCATCGCGAGGACTTTCCTAGCACCACCATGAATCGCTCATTCCCCATTCAGCAGATGCAATGGCGCGCGATGTGTAGCCAGATCAGCAACATTCGAACAACCGAACCTAAAATGAATGAAAGATATTTGAATAATTCTAATGCGCTGCCTTGTTCCGACAACGAAACACGGACTGGTGGACGCGGGCGTTGCATGCCAATTTTCGTAGTTTCCGCCTGGGCGCATTGGCCGCTCATTTCCCATCTCGCGGGCCGAACTGCAGCGTCTAATTCGGTCAATGCTCCGAACTGCAGTCCACAATGCACCAGCGGGGTCTCACAATTATGAAAATAATTTCCGAAACAAATGACGGCTATTAGCCGAAATGGAGTGCATAAGCTGCACTTGGTGCATTCTAGAGCCAGGACCGGGACCGTTCCCATCTCTGCGTCCCATGCAATTTCGTAGTGCATATTGCGGTGCATTCTCCGGCAAGCTTCTGTTTCCCTCCGCGATTTGTTCTTTTTCTGTTTTCTTTTCTTCTTCGATTTCCCTTCAATCTTTTTGTATTTCTTTTCTTGTGGGCTGTCGGCTTCCTTCTCGATTCAATGGTGCGTCTTTCATGTCAGTCTTCCAGCAAAAACCACCGCAGCCTTCATACGAGCTCGTCCCAGTCCCTCTCTACGCGCAGCGGTGGCCAGTGGAAGCCAAAGTAAGACTGTCCATTGGCTTTGCGATAGAGGAACAGTCATAAATGGCGAACCGCGCAAATTCGGTCATTGGCACTCGAAATCCATGGCTGTGTTTCGTCAACCATTTCAGGCATTTCTGGCGGCTTGGGCTCAGACAACAAATTCGCGATTGTGCAGGGCTCGCATGTCGTTTGTTTTCAGACGCCGAGTATCGGTTGTCAGTTGGGCCGTTTGGCTTGGCCACCGGCTGCAGAGGGCTCGTCGGAGGGTGGCTGGGAATGGAACGGGAGCGGATGGACGGCAGATGTGCCTCCGGGGAGTGGAGCGACGGCGTGAGGTTTGTTTTGTGACTAGAGCCTATGATGAATGGCAGCCAAACAGGTTCACTGTCATACTTGGACAATTTTTGATGGATTCCATGCAAGCTGAAGGTAGAATGCATTCCGCACCAAGCAACGTGTAAAGTGAACAACACTATCAAATTGCAAGGTATTTGCATTCATTGGGACTTTTTGTGAGTCCACATCGGACATACATGCTTATGTGTAGGTACATGCGATTAGAAGCGCAGAAAAACTTGCGAAATGGTTCAAGGCACGAACAACGAATTTCCGAAATCCGCTTAAGAGCTGATAAAAAAGGAAACAACGAACCGAAATGCAGCCGTAAATAATAGTATTAATTGCCAGAATTGAAACTAGACAGGCGATAAATTGTGAGTTGTTCAATTCAAAGGTGTTTCTGGACATGAAAAAGAACTAATTCGTTTAACGAAACATCAGTTTTACGCTATTATTACAAGGTTCGACTTCGCCTGAAGTTTAATTTTTTTTGATTTGCGTGCACCGGAAATATTTCGGAACAATTACAGTTGAAATTCAGTTCCAAATTTAATGGAAACAACACAAAATCTTAGATTAACCTGTCAAAATTGGATTACTCCTGTATATTTGGGTGAATACAGTAGAGTCCGCATATAACGAATCTCAAGGGACCGGCTGATTTGGTTCGTTGTATCCGGAGTTTGCTATTAAGGCAATATGAGCACCAAAACAGCATATTCAATAGAAAATGGCGATTTTCGATTGAATTTGTAGAAGTGGTAGAAGTGAATGAAATGGTTTGTTCACATCTTATTTTTGTATTAATTAAAATACAAAATATTTCTTTTTGAACAATATTATGAAGGAAAGTTTGCGGGTAGTGCTTAAAAAGAGCGATTATCAAATGCGTTTTTTAAGTACACTGTACAAGGTAAACATGTTATTCTTCCACACATCGCTTCTTAAAGGATACAAAAAGGGATTGAATTGATCAAATTCTCGATTTTGCATAATGTTAGCGATTGAAACTGAGTTGAAATCCCTGTTTTTGATCGAAATTCGATTGCATTTTTAAGCACCTTAGTATCAAGATATAAAATATATTTCATCAAATACTACAAAGAATATGCTATTGAAATGCCATTGAAAGTAAAATATTATGTATTTCTTAATAACATCACACTGGCAAAGTTAGATAAACAGTCATTTTTTCTCTATGAATTCAAAGCCAGTACACTTGCAATCGGCAAGCAGTACGCACGTAGTTCCCACGTCTTTTGATTTTTTCATGTCCATGAGGAATTGAAGAAAATAAGGATGTAAAGTTGAATATGAGGATGGATAATTGAAATGCGATAATAGTATGTACCGTTTGTATTTGAGCTTTCAATAGTCATTTGTAGGTTGACTGTGAGTTTTTCACAATGGGAAACCGGAATAATTATACGGTCCTCTGCGAAAATCAACAAGAAAATTCGAAGTACAAATTTATGGAAAGCAAGGTAAGTTTTGTCTATCTTTAAGTTGCAAATCATATTTTCGTCAGTCCTTCTGTCTTATTTTATTTCTGAAGGAATTATGGGCATAGATTTGAATTCTTTTCTTTCGTTCTATGAAGATGCGTAAAACCTTTACAAAAAAGGCATACATAAACAAATCAAAAAGCTATATCAGTCAGTTTATGGCGGTATAAAAGGGCATTATCTCCGAAACCTTTAAATAAAGATGATAACTCATCTTTTTTTACTTCGAAAGTGATATATTTGCGATGTGGGTTTTTTTTTTTGTTTTTAAGAGTAAAAAGTGTGGTTCTTTGGAAAAAAAACTAAAAACCATTAGGTTTCAACTGTTTAAACGTTAATATTATGATGGGAATTGTAGGATAGGTATTTTTCCAACCGTCTGAACTTAATTTATTTTATATTCTAACGTTGCCACCGTTAAACACTACCCCTTATTAACAAAAAACAAAAACATTAGGTACATTGAAAAGTTTAAAAATGGAATATTGATAAATGTTTGCTGAATAAAAATTCTTTTTAATTTTTTCAATAAAATTTACTATGATCGTCACCTTTCAATCCTTAACAACTAGCGCTTAACAGGAGGAAATTCAGAAAATAATTTTTCATGATATTTAAATTTCTAAAAAAACAATTGGTTTTAGTTTATTTGATGAAATTTTGTGATCTCTAGTCATGTTTCAACCCTTGAAAACTATGCATTACTAAACAAGTTGAGTAAGCAGGAGGGTGCTCCTACCAGAAAGTCTTTGTAAACATCCTAGGGTTAGAAACAAGTTTTCTAATGGCGTGAATCGATAACTTGAATTATTCATCCAATACTTAGATATGAAATCGTTCAAATTTATACAAAAGATGCACAGTTTCTTTCATAAGCACAGTGCAGCCGCCATTTTAATCTAGCTTAAATGATTTTTCTGAATGCTCGGCCGATTGAACATGTTCAAGTTAAACACTATTCCTTAAATTTTCATGAAAATTGAAAGAAAATAAAAGTGCCTAAGTCAATTTTATATATATAGGGTTTTCCAATAAGAGGTGTTATTTTGAATAGATCTTCTGATTTAACACCTTGCGACTTCTTCCTTTGGAGCCACGTGATAGAGAAGGCCTATGCCAATAGCCCAGCGTCGATTCAAGATCACAAAGATGAAATTCGTGAGGCTATTGAGGACATAGGGTAACCACTTTGCGATTTGGTTATGGAAAATTTCATGAAGAGGATATGGTCCTGTAAGCGTGTCGTAGAGGTTATTTGCTCAATGTTAATTATTGCTATTAACGGCATATCTTCTTCTTTACAATGAAATAAACATTCGATCATTTGTATTAAAAGTGGCATTTTTCTTTTAATATCAAAATAACACCTTTTATTGGAAAACCCTATATCAACCATAAACACGTGTTATTGTTGGTGTAATTCCATATAATTGAAATGGCTATAACTCACTTGATTATGATTCTATCTCAATTAAATTTTGTGAACGTATATATCTTATGTTGGTCTGTATAATTGCGAAATTTCAAGAAGTTTAAAGGTACCGTTTTGATTTTATGGGCAAAAATGTAAAATCTACAAATCATACTATTATTAACAAAGTTGAGTGAATTTCGATTTCTAAGGTATTTGTTGCCCTTGTGCTCATAAAGGTCCACGTTCGCGATAATTTTCAGATTTTTCGGCTGAAAGGTGTCCAATCGCGAGGGGGGGGGGGACACAAATTTTGGGTACATTTTGCCTTCCCCTGGACCCCCTAATTCATAAAATGATTTTTTTATTTCAGATTCTAAAAGTTCTAATCAAGACCTTTCATTTGATACCCCACTCGATGAAAAAAAAAGGGTCAATTCGTTATTAGGGGGGACCTCCCTTAAACATTTTTTAAATTTTTTTTAAGGCCTTAACTTTTGAGAGATCATCATTTCTGACCTTTTCACAAAGTTTGAGCATTCTAGCTTCTATAGTTTCTGAGGAAATCAGCTGTGACGCACGGACAGACGGACAGATGGACGGACGGACAGACGGACGGCCAGACGGACAGACAGGTCGCGAAACTAGTAGGTCTTTGTAAAAAATTTTTTTACAAAGACCTAAAAATGAGTAACAATTGATTTTATATATGCGGGCTTTCCAATAAGAGATGTTATTTTATATTAAAAGGAAAAATGCCATTTTTCAATATAAATGATCGGATGTTTATTTCATTATAAAGAAGAAAGTATGCCATTAATAGCGAAAAATAACATCAGGCAAATGACCACCACGACCACGCTTACCGAACCATATCCTTTTCATGAAATTTTCTATAACCAAATCGCAAAGTGGCTGCCCTATGTCCTCGATAGCCTCACGCATTCCTTCTTTGAGGTCTTGAGTCGACGCTGGGCTGTTGGCGAAGACCTTTTCTTTCACCTGGCCCCAAAGGAAGAAGTCGCAAGGTGTTAAATCACAAGATCTTGGTGGCCAATTGTGATCACCTCTTCGAGAGATAACACGCCCCGGAAGCTTTTCCCGTAAAAGATCAATGGTTTCGTTGCTTGTGTGGCACATAGCGCCGTCTTGTTGAAAGTAAACGTTGTCCAAATCAATACCATCTGATTTCGGCCATAAAAAATCATTAATTATCGCTCGATAGCGCAATCCATTCACCGTAACTGTTGCTCCAGCTTCATTTTCGAAAAAGTAAGGTCCAATGACTCCACCGTTGACGAAGTGGAAAAGGGCCTCATCACTCAAGATGATTTTTCGATGGAGTTCCGGATCATTTTCATGCATTTGAAGGACCTAATCAGCAAAGACACGACGTTGTTGATGATCGACCGGCTTGAGTTCTTGTTTTAACTGAACTTTATAAGCCTTAAGACTCAAATCTTTATGCAAAAAATGGTGTAATGACGTTTGTGGAATGCTAGTTCCAAAAAAACGACGAGGGATGGACAAACCTGAGTTTTTTTCAACACTTCCGGCTAAAGCATCAATATTCTCGGCTGTTCTTGAGTGACGTGCACGGGTTTTATCCTTCACATCACTAAGTTGTCACAACAGCTCGAATTTTTACACCAATTTCTGTATTGCGGTCTAACAAGGTGCTTCACGACGACCCAAAAATGTTCGAGTTTTACGAACTGTCTCTGCCAAGTTTTCACCCTTTTTATAGTGAATTTTAATAATTAAAATGCGTTGTTGAAGCATGTATCATTCCAGTATTATTAATGGTGTAGTTTTTACTTGTCAAATGTTAAAAATGACAGATTCAAAAGTGACATCTACCGAAATAGTGCGCTATTCAAAATAACACCTCTTATTGGAAAACCCTATAGTTATATCAATATTCGTACGCAGGTACATTATGGGAGCAAACTTGTCTTTGCCATCGGAAATTGCATGAATTCACTTTGCGAGAAAAAAGTGCCTTTGATTGTTTCAAACTATGAATCATCCTCTGATCCAATGTTTGTATCTTCGCACTAGTGTTTGGTGGCATGAAACTGATTTAATGCACATTAAATCTTTCAGATCGGACTGAGCTGGGCAATTATCTAGTAACAATGAAATTTTGCGATTTATTTTGGATAACTCTTTATCCCACTGCCGCAAATGGTTCGCAAAAATATCAGCCGTCATCCACGCTCCAGAATTGGATTCATATTCGACGGGTAGATTCCTATTTTGGAAACGTCGGGGTTTTTAGATTTGCCAGTGCCAAGCAATTTCCTTTTTCAGTTTCCAATAGATTTTCTGCAGCATGAACCGTTATTCGCTTCTTTCAAAGCGTTCCATCTGAGCAGGATTCTCCTTTAAATTTAAGTGTCTTGTTGTGTCAAATTATGGGGGGTTTTTGAATGAATTTTCAAGTCTTTTTTCATCATGAATGTGATAATCTCGATCCCGCGGATCGATATTCCGCCCAGATCTGTCACCCCTATATTTAAATGTCCCAACCAGCTGATAAGGTTGTGTGACAGATCTCTACACCCTACGCCACTGACGTCAACGGGTATAGAGTGAATTAAAAAAGAAAACTGACAGCTCGCGGTGACTGCCCCGGGACATGATCGGCCGTTGGTAGGCGTCGCTGAATTGGTGTATTTAGTGGGGAATAGAACAAGTCAGGTCGTCCGGGTCTGAATTTGTGTTCTTGTCATATACAATTTTTATACACATGGTGAACTCGCAGTTAAAAAACTCTTCTGTTATTTTTCGTGAAATAGAAGAAAAATGTCATATTTTGACACAGTGACTACTGATGCAACCAAACATGTGTAGTTAGTGAATGGATTGATATTAATTCGACATCCCGGTCTCGGTTGATTGCGATTTGTCAGGAGGACTTGCAAGTTCCTAAGCAAGTGTTAATTGTTCAGCTTCGAATGATAATTCACAAGCCAAACAAAATGGTTAGCTATTAAAAATGGGTTGCACCATTAAAACTTGAAAAAACAGAATTTTCTCAAAATTTACATTTGAAACCGAAAGAAAAACCACTAAATTTTATGGAGTACGCATATAATTTATCTTATATCAGTAACATCATGGTGAAGCTATAATTTCTTACAAAGCTCAAAGTATACAAATCTGTGATAAGACCTGTGTTATGCTATGGGTGTGAAACATGGACCCTAACACAAGCATCCGCAAATACTATATTTTGAAAGCCTTTGAGCGACGGGTCCTGAGGCGAATGATCGGAGCGAAGCTAGACGAGGAACAATGGCGAATTCGATGCAACCATGAGCTGTATGAAATTTTTGACGAGCCGGAGGTCTCATCAATTATAAGACTGCGGAAACTGCAATGGGCTGGCCACGTGAATCGTATGGGCGAACAGCGGATACCCAAAAAGGTATTCGTTGGGAGAACTGAAAGCCGGAGGCCAGTGGGGAGACCGAGGAAACGCTGGACTGACTCGGTCGACGAAGACAGTTCATCGCTGCTCAGAGTTTAAAACTGGAGGACACGGCCAATGGACCGAGACAGTTGGAGACGCTATTTGCAGGAAGTGAAGGCCCGAGAGGGGCTGTAGTGCTAAGAAGAAGAAAAAGAATAATTTCTTACACTGAAGACGAAAATATAAGAAAATATATAGTTATGTTTATTAGTCGTGTTAACGGCAGAGAACCACAACTCAACTCGTTAAAAGTATAGACTGCTGAGGACCTTAACCAGAAAATGTTTATTTAGTTATAGCATTTTCTATAGCCCTGAATTTCTGAATTCTACGTTTATTCGTTATAAGGTAATAGTCGTCGTAATCGAATCACCCTTTTAATCACTTCTTGATAAATTCGCTGTGTTACGGGAGCCGCAGTTCAAATATTACTCGGTCCGTATTCTGTCGTTCCTCTTTGTGTACTGTGAATGACAACATACCATACATATACGAAAAGCTGCAAATGGTAATCAAAGCATCTGTGGGCGTGGCATCGAATTATGCATTGGCTGAAGTGGGTGTGTATCCATAATCGTATGAGGTATTAAACATATACACAAGACTTCGCAATTGAAGGTACTGCCTTAGTAGAACGAATTGGTTACACAGACTTGCAATTAGGCAAATCGAGCGAAAGCTTGAGTTATGTCGTTGCACCAGTCACAGAGAGATGGCATTACATTTTGAACTTTGATCATTGACTTTTTGAAATTATCTTCATTATTTTAGTCGGTAAGCAATTAAGTCAGCATAGTTATTCTATAAAAGAAAATTATGGAAGCAGGAAAATCAAGAAGTATTTCCCCATTCGCTGGCTGAAGGCTTGCGCCCGAGTTTATTCTATCCCAAGGCACTTAGCCTGGAATAAGTGAATTAAGAATACGTTCAACTACATAGTCAAGGCAGTATAAGTGCCCCAAGGTAGTTTCGCCCGGGGCCTGCAGTTGAACTAATAATTGATTGATTGATCAATCTGACTGCATACTCAAAGCGTCAGCCCGAGTATTAGCGTCCTAAGACGATCACGCCCGGGGTCTGCAGCTAAAGTCATATTAGATTGGTTTCTTTGAATTTCCTTTTCCCCCTGAATTACTAAAAAATATAATCAAAGTAAACACAAATCGAGTAAATTAACTGTTCCATTAATATTCCAAATATATACTTATGTAAGCATAAGTCCGCAATATCTTGTTCTGTTATAAATTAATTAGCTTTGAAGAATTCATTATAATTGTATTACCAAACAAAGAAGGAAATAAAACTTAACTCATTAAATAAACGAACACCTTTTCACTGATCTAATTGACAAGTATTAAGTAGCAGGTAAGTGTTATACAGGAATATCCCTCTCTCCCCAGGAGCGTTGATGTGTATATAGGATACACATCATATCAAGCTCCCAGTTCTTGCCAGTACACAAAGGATATGCACGTATGCAACAGCTGTATTTTTTTTCTTTCACGAATTCCCAACAATGCATTGATGAAAACTTGCTAAATAAATAAGGTTTCGATGAATGCTTACTAAGCTAACTAATGCGTGAAGAAGCGTTTTTACCAAATTAAAGTAAAAATCTGAGAAATTATACAACAGAAGTAAATAGTGCACATGAAAAATGTCAAGATTAATTCCTTGTAGCCAATTTATTTTACATAAATAAGTATTATTACCGGTAATGCATTACTGTGCATTATTCATTATTGTATCCATACGTTGTGAATGAGTTCAAACAAATGTTAACATAACGCATCAACAAGACTATAATTAAATTGACAGGTCTGCACAATTTTCATGATTTAGTTTAAGGATTCATACAGAATGACAAGACCTTAAGATTAGCTATTAAATTCTTTCAGACTAATAAGTTAAAATCTTGAAATTACATAATACAATGTCTGAGATTAGCCCTACGAGCATTAACTTTTTCGTAGAATTAGTGAAGTACCATATTGATTACAAATTCACCTTATCGGTGGTACTTAATATTTAAAAGATTTAAGACTAAATTAAATGAGGCATTTTGTTGAAAAGAACGAAGTACAAAAATAATTAATTATGAATTTCTGAACTTATAATTACGTCTTTCCTTTCCAGTAAACCCGTTCTCTTTCAGCAGGATAATACGGGCGACAGGTGAGTATGCCACCAAGAGGGTAGGATTCTAGTAATCCACGAATGGTCGGTTTCGCGTTGGGGTCGGTACGAGGTGCCATATTTTGAATTTTAGGGCATTTCAGGCACTGCGTCGGTAATATTTGAAAGTGCGTATTTTTTCAGTGGTTGCCTTTGTTCCTTTTCCTCGTAAGGAAGTTAAGTAATTTAAAGTAGAGTCGATGGAAGTTGTTCGACGTGTTTTAAATCAGGCATTTAAACTGGTGGTTGAGTTTTTGTAATTCAGACTTAGTCTGCTCACACAAGATCTGAAACTCCTCTCTGAACTTGCTAGCTAGCCAGCAGCCACCTCGAATAGACTAAGAGTGTCCGGACTTGTCGGCATGATGGGTACAGCCCGTTGTCACATTCCAAGACTTCACGTCTAGGGAGGGGTCGGTTTGGATGTCCTTCGGGAAATTTCAAACGAATGAACGTACGAGACGTGAGAAAATCACTACAGAAGTTGCATCGACACAACGTGATCGTCCTAATCCGGGCGGTCACCCGTGCTTAAGCAGTTGAACAGTAACCTGTGCTTGGATGCGTTAGAATTCGGCGAATCATGTAAAGGATTTTTAGGGTTTTGTAAAGCTATTTTCTAAAACCCTACTAAAATTGCGTCCTGCCTGTCCATCCATCCGTCCGTCCGTGTGTCACACCACTTTTTCTCGCAAACTACATAAGCTGAAAACATGAGATAGTTACGTCGCCTTGAAAGTTTCACCACAAAAAGAAATTTATAAGGTGCTTAAGAGGGTCCCTGCATATAGGGGAGTGGCCCCTGAAAAAAAAATTTCATAAAATGTAGGCAATATGGGTATCAAATGAAAGGTCTTGATAAGAACTTTTCAAAACATTTCGTGAAATGACAAGTTTTGCTTTGTGGATTGCAGGGGAAGAGAGAAATCTTGAAAAAAAAACATGGAAGCGTGACTTTGGTAGTCTAAGGGCAACAAATACCTCAGAAATCGAAATTCGATCAACTTTGTTAATAATAGTACATTTTATAAATTTTACATTGGGACCCTTAAATTTTCCAAAAGCTGCAATTTAAGTCTTTTGAAAGCAATTGTATGTGAGCTGAAAATTTTAACAATAATTGAACAATAAACAGCTAAATTACAGCCGGTTGAATATTTAACCATTACAACAACAACGCCTGATACTAGGGAGATACACGTTTGCAACCGACGTAGACACTACAAATATGTAGGAATTTTGATAAAAATTTTAGAAATAGTCCATAATATTGATGTGTTATCATGACAAATCAAGCGACGGGGTCAAAATAGTTGAAACGAAATGGCGGCGAATTTAAAAACATAATAACCATTATAATTTTTCCAACTCAATTTATGGAAACTGTATACTCGTATTAGTCAAGTTTTGATATGCAGGATATATTGTTTAATTTACTAATTGTTATACAAAATTCTTCTGGCAGGAGTACCCTCCTGTTAATTCAACTTGTTTCTATGCGATTTTTAAGGGCGTAAAATCGGATCTCCTGATGCCATCACTATATGAGTAAATATGAGATAGTCTAAAAAGTATTGAGCCATTTTTGTCACTAGATGGTGTTCATTGTCATATATCGGACAATACTAATCAGATTGAGTCAAACTGACATGCGCTTGAAAGGTGTCATTCCAGTGTACAGTTTTCAGATGGAGAGTTTTGTATTTCGTCATTCGTGTCAAAAGTTGTGTTCATTTAAAAATGAGTGAAATTTCTGAAAAAATTCGTCATACTATTTAACAATATCACTACGATCAAAGTGAGACTGCATCGCAGGCTCTTGAAAAAATTTGTGGTGTCTACGGTCAAGATACTTTTTCAAAAGCCACAGCCAAGAGATGGTTCGCCTACTTTGGTTCTGGTAATTTCGATGTCAAAGATTTACCTCGCTTAGGTCGATCAATGACTGAAAAAGTCGACAAAATCTTACAAAAAATTGAAGGAGACCGGCACATAAGTAGCCACAACATTGCTAAGAAACTGAGTATCCGTCGCCGAATAGTTTTGAACTATTTGCGTAAGGCTGGATACAGGAAGGAGCTCGATGTTTGGGTGCCGTATGAATTAACACAAAAAAATTTGATCGACCGAATTTCTGCTAATAAAACGCAACGAAATCGAGCCATTTTTGAAGCAAATCATTAGGAACGATGAAAAATGGGTAAGGTACGAGAATTTCGCTCGAAAAAGATGATGGTCAAAAACAGTTGAATCATCACAAATGACTTCAAAGTCAAGATTGACACCAAATAAGGTTATGCTGTGTGTATGGTGGGATTGGAAGGGAATCGTTTATCATGAGGTGCCAGAACCTGGCAAAACACTCAATTTGGCTCTGCACTGTCAACAATCAACCATCAGACTACCATTTGTTTCGGTCTCTGCAAAACTTACTGAATGAAAAAAAAATTCACTTCAAAAAGGGACTGTGAAAATCACTTGGCCAAGTTTTTCGCCGATAAACCACAGAAGTTCTACACAGATGGAATAATGGCTCTACTCAAAAAATGGCAAATGGTCATGAATAATAATGGACAATATGTACTTAAATAAAATCCATTTTAAATAATCGAAAAATGTCAATACTTTTTAGACTTACCAATATGTTTTTTTAAGATGAAATGTTTAAGTCCTAAAAAAATTAAAATGAAATTCATAGATGCCTATAGAATAAACGATGAGTGTCAAAATTGTATAAAGTTTTGCTTCGCGTAAAAATTAAAGATTTTTAGTAATTTAAGATGAAGATTTTAGCAACGGTATGAAATTTATTGCTGTCACCTTCAAACAGAAGTAAAATGAATTGCTAAAAATATATAACACCCCGTCTTCTTCTTTTCGTTCCACAAAAATGAGCAAGCCATCGGGTGTAGCTTCTTCTCTATTTGTTTCAGGTGCTTTCTCAACGGGGACAAATCATCGGTAGATCTTTGATCTGGTTGGGAAGGGTGCGAGGGGGCACCACTACCACCTAGATGCCCCACTCTTTTTGTGGGCTGTAAATATGACGGATTCGTGTCCAACCTCGCGCGCAGTCAAGTCGGAAAAGTCGTCACGTCTCTAAGCTCATGCCTTTCGGTCGACTACCTCAGCCTTCGACACCTGTCGAATATATCCAGTTGTCATGTTCCAGCAAATCGTAAGCGTGAAATTTTTTTGAGTGGGTTCTTGCGCTGGCAGAAAGAACTCGCCCCACGACACCGCAACGCTAGCTGCCAGCACGCTAACGCGTCGCCATTTTTAACTGAGCACCAGTTTCTCGAACGCTGAGGCAGAAGTCCTAAACGGACTTGTAACACTCGTGTAAACACGACGTCACATGTAATAAATAGAGGATTTCTATTCAAAAATTTTCGACTTTGAGCTTCTTTTGCTGCTGCCGGACTATCGACCCACCCAGCTGTGATGGGTACTAAATGAAACATTAAGTAATAAGCCCATTGTTGAATTTCATATAGGCCATATCATCTCGAATCCCATTACGGTCATGGAATGAGATACCCTAACAATAAATTTCAACACCAAGGTTTGAAGTTTTTTTTTTTGTGGTAGGGAGTTGAAGGCATTTACGCCCGCCGAGTCTGGCAGTCTGGGACTCCCATGGACGATACCCTTGGACTACCCACTAAACACCTCCCCTGTCAATCTGAGAACCTAGCCTGGAACCGTTTGACACATTACTTCGGGCCAGGTCGCCTTCAAGCTGGGGAGTCCCTTTCCTAGCGGGAGGGGAGAGGGGAAGAGGAAATGCCAGAAGAGCGATCCCCCAGCCCCAGCGCCTCTGGCTGCTGTGAGCCCCTCTTATATTTTAGGACTGCCCGAGCATAATGTGCCACCTGGTTCCATTTGTCAACCGATTCGAGCATCACCGCAACTATATTATCCGTGGTGAGCTCTCCCGTCTCCCTGTAGAGTTCCCTTCGTAGCCTTACCCATTTCGTACACGCAAAAAATGTGTGACAGGCATTGTCCTCCTCTCCTGGGCAAAACCGACAATCGGGAGACCGTGACTTACCGATCTTGTGCAGGTAAGACTGAAAACTGTGCAGGTAAGACTGAAAACTGCCCGCTCAAAAGCTGGGTCAGATAGAAGTCAGTCTCACCATGCCTTCGATTTAGCCATGGTCTCACATCCGGGATGAGGCGCGCAGTCCACCTTCTCTTCGTGCAATTCCCCCAAGACTGCTGCCAATCGTTGAGCGAGCGTTGTCTCTCCTCGCGGACAACCATCTCCCTCGCATCCTCGTTTCGGTGCAGGTAAATAGTGGGGCGTTCTCTAGCAAGGAGGGCGATAGGTATCACGCCTGCAATCACTCTCACCGCCGAGTCGGAGACTGTTGGATACGAAGATGCAATTCTCAGTGCTCCTCTTTTCTGCACCTGTGCCAAACATTTTCGGTATACCTCCTTGCTGAGAGCGTCGCCCCATACCTCTGCTCCGTACAGTAGCAGTGGCTCTACAGCACTCATCAAGAGACATCTTCTTGATGGGCTGGGTCCCCCTACGTTGGCCATAAGTCGACTCAGGGCCGATATTCCCGAAGCAGCCTTCTCAGCCGTTGCCCTGATTTGCTCAGAGAAACTCATCTTCGGGTTGATCAGTAGCCCCAGGTACTTCACCGCTGGCTTCGATTCGATTTGTATATCTCCAATACTGATCATCCTTACTCTAGGGATTCTCTTTTTTGTCAGGATGACCACTTTGGTTTTCTCCAGTGCTAAACTGAGCCCGCGAGTAGTCATCCAGTCCCTCACTCGGCGCATTAGCATACCTAGCCTAAGTTGCGCTTGTTCAACGGTGCGTCCAGCGACCAGAGCCGCAACATCATCCGCATAGCCGACCAAGCGTGACTCATCTGGCATCTCAAGTCTCAGTAGCATGTCGTAAGACACGTTCCACAGGTCCGGACCAAGGATAGATCCCTGGGCAACACCCGATGTAATTTCCATCCTTCGTTGGCCCTGTGTCGTGTCGTGGAACAGGCTTCAGTCCTTTAGGTAGTTCCTCAAAAGCCGCATTAGATATTCTGGAACCCATCTAGCGGAGTTGAAGGCATTCCTGACGTCGAGTGTCACCAACAGGACGATCCATCGCTTGGTGCGACTATATGCCTCTGCCTTTTGGACCGCATTCACCACCTCTGCAATCGCATCAATGGTAGAACGTCCTGCTCTAAAGCTGTACTGCCGAGGGGATAGGTCCCCAGCAGTACGAATCGCGTCAGTGAGTCTTCCCTTGATGAGTTTCTCTAGCACTTTCCCAGCCATGTCTAGCATGCATAACGGGCGGTATGCAGACGGCGATTCGGGATTTCCCTTCCCCTTGCTGATCAGCACGAGCCTCGCCACCTTCCATCGTACCGGGAAAACCCCATCCCGTAGGCAAGCGTTGAATGTGCTGAGCAGCAAGTCAGGACAATGGTGATAGACGAGCCGCAACACCTCAGCTGGAACACCGTCTGGACCTGGAGCCTTCCTCGCTTTCAAGGAGAGGACTGCCTCCTCCAGTTCCAGCTGTGTGAAGAGTGGGTACTCTGCTGCTGTTCCACCATGGACAGCGTCAACACGGACGGGATGGGCGGGGAAGAGTCCCCGCACCATCACGTCCATCTTTTCCGCGTCATGTATACAAGGCTTCCGTAGGGCACCAAGTTTCCCCATGACCAGCTTGTAGCCAAGGCCCCACGGATCCTTGTTCACATTGTCCACTAGGTCTTGCCAGCAGCGAGCCTTGCTACTGTTGATAAGTTTGCGAAGGCATTTCCTGGCCGACTTATATGCTGCCACCTGGTTGCATGCCTCGTCACGGTTCCGCGCCTGTTGAGCCTCACGCCGAAGCTTGTGACACTCCCTCCGCTTTTCAGCGATTTCAGTAGACCACCAGTACACTTGGGGCTTGCCGTGCCGGGGTCTTCGACGGGGCATAGAAGCGCAGCAATCAGTCGTGATTATGCTCATAGTAGAGTTCACCACGTCTTGAGCTGCCAGTTCTTCCGTCCCCTCCGGAGCTCCCTGCAGCGGCTCACCTGTGTTCTCAGATTGACAGGGGAGGTGTTTAGTGGGTAGTCCAAGGGTATCCTTCATGGGAGTCCCACACTGCCAGACTCGGTGGGCGTAAATGCCTTCACCTCCCTACCACAAAAAAAAAGGTTTGAAGTTAGACTGTTGTGCGATGGTTTATTATTATTCAAAAATGTTAATTTTTTTTTTTTAATTCGATGCTAAATTAGCGGTACACAAAGTTTTATTTCTCACGTATACGAATAACCAAGTGATTCACTGTGTATCTACTCATAAATTGGTTTTGGATATTGCGTCATATTTTTTCATAGCTTGTAACAAATATGATGCATCTGATGATGGATGCTCATGGTATAAAGAATAACAAGGTATGCTCGCTCATGAAAAAAGCTTTTTATGTGACGTCACATGGATTGGAGCTTTCAGGTAGAATGCATTTGTTAATGAATTTTATATGGATTTCAGGACTTGTTTGAAATAAAATCAGAGTTTTCTCATAAAAATCCATTTTCTTGCTTGATTTTTACCTTTGTAATTAATTGTATGCTCATACTAATATAAATAAATCTTCAAGTTCAAGGAATACATATGATAAATGCAATTGCTCTGCTTCGGTATAGGTGCGCATATTTAGTTAATAGTATGTTGAATATATTATTATCTGATCAGATTAAGGTACACTTATAGCAAATATTTTAAATACATTAACTAGTTTTCTCCTCTGGAATATCAATACATTATCTTTAATTATCCATACATTTCAATTTATTTATAAGCAACAAAGTAAGTGATGTGTACAAATTAAAAAAAATGAATTTTTTTCAATTCTTGAATTGGGAGACAAACGTTTCATTCAATGCGACGTTTTTCAGCAAGCATAAACGATTTTCAGGGGATCGTTAATTTTAAAATTTTATTCAATTCGAATTCAAGGACAATCAACGAGACACGTAACGTTCTGATTGACAAATCCCATCGAATTTTTATCAATTCAAATATTGCAAGCATTAGTTGCAGGCAATTTTATTTTATGCAGGTAGTTCGGTTTTACTACATATTATAAATATCACATTGCTATCATGGAGATGTTTCCCTCACTTTTTTATATTTTCCTTTATATTTAATCTTGCGCATGCCTAAATTCACTTTGAGTCGAGAATATGTTTTACATCTGTGAAACACTCCGTTGGCTTTACTATTAAGATCAATATCGGTAGATTAAGTTATTAAATTCTGAATATAGTGTTTTCCAATAAGAGGTGTTATTTTGAATAGATCTTGTGATTTAACACCTTGCGACTTCTTCCTTTGGGGCCACGTGAAAGAAAAGGTCTACGCCAATAGCCCAGCGTCGATTCAAGACCTCAAAGATAGAATTCGTGAGGCTATCGAAGACATAGGGCAGCCTTTTTGCGATTTGGTTATAGAAAATTTCATGAAAAGGATATGGTACTGTAAGCGTGGTTGTGGTGGTCATTTGCTTGATGTTATTTTTCATTTGCTTGATGTTATTTTTAACGGCATACCTTTTTATTTATAATAAAATAAACATCCGATCATTTATATTAAACAAGTTGGGTAAACAGACCTACGCTCATGTCAGAAGGGTTTTGTATTCAATTTACGAAATGCAGTCACCAGATCGAATCAAATCAAGAAACATTTTAAAGACGATTTTATTGGAGAAAATATGAAATACGAAGATCATACTATTTTTAAAAAAGTTGAACGAATTTTGACTTCTGAGGTTTTTGGTTTTGTTATACTCATAAATATCTCCCTTGATGATTATTTCAGATGGATGATGACGGAGGAAACACATTTTTCATGTATTTCTCCCCTGTGCCCCCACTGAAGCAAAAACTGACAATTTAACCACTGTTTTGAAAAGCTCCCATGTAAACTTTTATTTCATACTCATATCGGCTACGTTTGAAATTTTTCGTGTATTTCCCCTCCCTATGCGCCCCTCGAAGCAAATTTTGCCAAAGTAAGACCTGTTTTGAAAAGTTCTCATCAAGACCTTTCATTTGATACCCATATCGGCTTCTTTCAATGAAATTTTTTGGGGGGGGGGGGTCACTCTCCTATATGGGGAGACCCCCCTTAAATACTTTATAAAATTATTTTATAGTTGAAATTTGAAGAGATCACCACTTTACACCTACACACAAAATTTGATGTTTCTAGCTTAAGTAGTTTCCGAGAAAAACTGCTGTGACACACGGACGGACCGACGGACGGACAGACGGACAGACTGGTCGCGAAACTAGTAGGGTTTTGTAAAATTATTTTACAAAACCCTAAAAATGGCATTTTTCTTTTAATATTAAAAATAACACCTATTATTGGATTTCACTATGGGAAATTTCATGAAAAGGATATGGTCCTGTAAGCGTGGTCGTGGTGGTTATTTGCCCGATGTTATTTTTTACTATTAACGGCATACCTTTTTCTTTATAATGAAATAAACATCCAATCATTCGTATTAAAAAATGGCATTTTCCTTTTAATATTAAAATAACACCTCTTATTGGAAAAGAAATCAACATTTGCCGATCCAGCCGTCCCGATCCATGTGACGTCACAAAAGCTTTAAATGGCGATCCAGCTTTCGTGAGCGAGCATACCTTGTTATTCTTTATACCATGATGGATGCTTAACACTTAAATGAGAGGGAGAGAGTAGTAAATTACTTCAATTTGATTCAAGATCTTTCTCCATGTTCAGGACTCCAAATGTATAGATGTTTGCTAAATTTTTCAATGCAAACGTTATCTTTTTCTTCTTTTATTTATGATTTATTTCGACAAATATATATTTCGGGAGTGAGTTGCTTTCTTCTTCAGTGTCAATGGCTTTGATAATGAAGACGGCAGCAACTTCCTCCTGAAATATATATTTGTCGCAATATATCATTTATAAAAGGAACAAAAAATTGCGTTTTCATTTGAAAATTTGTCAAACATGTATTCAATTTGATATTACATTAAATTATTCCGTTTGATTTTGCCGACATCAAAGGAAGTACAAGTAACGAGTATTTAAAATACATCTTGTGGTTCTGGATGCTTAATCATCAAAAGTATCAATTCACAAAAATAGTATTTACTTCACTGGTTACTAATTTTTATCTTTTTCCATTACTGTTGATTCGCAGCCTTGTGCTGTCTATTATTCCCCATAAAATATTCAGAATTCGTGATAGATAGTGATCACTATGGGACAATCCTCAAAGTATGTTCCAGCTAATTACACATCAACAAATTCCAGAGCGTCATTGCATTATTCAGCCATTCATTCTTCGATACAAAAATTACACTGTGGGTTGCATCACACTTGTGGCCCACAAAAACGATTCTCTCGCATTGAAAATCCTAAAAAGTGCATCCCTGACGAGGAAAAATGAACATTGGAGCGCGTGTTCATGGGACATTCCCAAACCGATATTAGCATTCGTGACACACAAAACCTGTCTTCGATCAACAACACAACACACGAAAGTGCAGCTAAATTGCGAAAAACAAACCAGAAAAACCTCTTAAGGTTAATTGTGCATTGAAAAGCGAAGTTTTTCTATTTTCCCAAAGTTGTTCTATAACATTTGATTCTGTTTGAGCTGGAGCACGAGTATGTTAGAAGTTTTGTTGGGGAATAAAGTTGGTTATACACATGGTCAAGTTTGGTTAAACGCACACGAAATTACCACTGAGTAAAAATTAGCTAGTCACTGAATTAGTTTGCTCTTTGGTTTTCGAGGATATTGTTGGCTTGAGGATTCGATTGTTATTTATTTTACTACTTTTTGAATTTCGCAATAGTTCACATTGCTTTGAGTATGTCTTTTAGGCAAGCAAGTGCGGATGTTCTTGTGATCTACTTTCAAATTACGTACTCTATGCAAATAGTTAAAACAGATATTTTGCGCAAATTTTGATTTCACGACTGTTTGGAAACTGAAAAGTTGAGGCTAAGAAGTAAAAATTGAAGAAAATAGTAATCCCGTTTGAAAAATTTATGATTGGGCAGCCAAATCTGTTCAGGATAGTTAATAGCCACCCTGAAGTGGTTAAAACTTTGTCAATGTGTTAGAATTGATCACGCATGGAGAAAAAAATAGTCCATCCTGTTTAGGGAATTGTTTTCCTAAATTTTGTTTATTCCACGAGTTTCGTAGGCTAACGTTGCCTTGCCCTTGATAATTAGCAAACCCTGCAGATTATATTTTCCAGCCCTACCTTCGCCTTCGGTCTTGAAAACGATAAACTAGTAGCGCTTTATAATAGTTACTACATTCATTGAGTCGATTAATCGAAAAGGAAAGTTCAACCAGTCAGATCAAAAATTGTTTGCAATTAAAGAGCTTCAATGAACTTCAAAGCTCTAATGACTGTGCGGCAATATTCCAGACCGAAAATTTTAGTATCCCAAAATAGCTAAATGATTCTCCTGAGAAATAACTAAGCACATTTAATAGGCTGGAGTGCGCTCTTGCCAGAAAAATTTTAAGTCTGAATAATCAAATTACTTATAAATAAACCTAATAAGAATTTTAATATCATCTTCGGAATATGCAACACCGTAGACACTCAGTTGACTGCAATTTTATTTAATGATTACTGATATCAACAATTCATAGAAAAACAAGTTGGGTAAACAGACCTACGCTCATGTCAGAAGGGTTTTGTATCCAATTTACAAAATGCAGTCACCAGATCGAATCAAATCAAGAAACATGTCAAAGACGATTTTATTGGAGAAAGTATGAAAAACGAGGATCATACTATTATTAACAACGTTGAACGAATTTCGACTTCTGAGGTTTTTGTTATTGTTACGCTCATAAATATCTCCCTTGATAATTATTTCAGATGTCCATTCGCGAGGGAGGAAACATATTTTTCATGTATTGCCCCCCGGTGCCCCCACTGAAGCAAAAACTGACAGTTTGAGAACTGTTTTGAAAAGCTCCCATGAAAACTTTTATTTCATACTCATATCGGCTACGTTTGATGACTTTTTTTTCAGGGCCACTCTCCTGTATTGTTACCGATTAATTCCGCTCCCTGTGCGCCCCTCGAAGCGAACTTTGCCAAACTAAGACCGGTTTTGAAAAGTACTTATCAAGACCTTTCATTTGATACCCATATCGGCTACCTTCAATGAAATTTTTTTTTTCGGGGGGTCACTCCCCTATATGGGGAGACCCCCCTTAAATACCTCATAAAATTTTTTTGTAGTTGAACTTTGAAGAGAGCACCACTTTACACCTACATACAAAATTTGATGCTTCTAGCTAAAGTAGTTTCCGAGAAAAACTGCTGTGACACACGGACGGACGGACGGACGGACGGACGGACGGACAGACAGACGGACAGACGGACAGGATGCGATTTTAGAAGGTTTTTGTAAAATTATTTTACAAAACCCTAAAAAGTGGATGTTCTTGTACAGTTTTTGCAGGAATTCCGGATGTATAAGATGTATGATGATTTTTCCCGAAGGAAATCTATACTGACCTCTTATCGGTTAACAGACGTTAAGTCTTGGAATGTGCCAACGGACTGTACCCAATAGCTTAAAAAGTCCGCCCACCGTTGGTCTACTTTGAGGTGGCTGCTGGTAGGCTCGCTAGTTCGGATTGAGCTTCGGTGACAGTCTTCCGCGAGCACACTAAGTCCAAATACAAGTTTATCAGCCACAAATCCAACGCCCATTTAAAACATGCCAAAACAACCTCCATCAAAACGATTCTACTCTATTTTAACTGATTCATTTTCATTTATTTTGGACCGTGCGGCAACTCCAACGAAAAAAGAACAAAAAGAAAGTTCCTCAACCAAAATCACGCGTTCCCAAATATTCACCGACGCAGTGCCAGAAATAATCACTCCAACCCAAAACGGAATTAATCTACTCTAACTGAAAACGCAAAGCTAAGCTACAGCATCATAAACCGAAAGGAATCACAGAACCGACCAGTCGCGGATTATCAAAACCCTACCTCTCGGTGGCATATTCACGCCCGCCCTTCCTTTCCTTCTGATAAAGAACGACTACTTACTGGGAAGGAAAGCTTTTGTTTTTGTCTAGCAGTTCATATTTATTTGAAATTTGCTTTACGATAAAGGATTCTGAGTAGTTTTCATCGTATCAATTGTTACTGTTGAGCAATTCATTTTATTTTTTGGAATCTTAGTTGAAAAAATATTTCCTCTTGAATTTAGTAAATTTGACGCACAGTTTGCCAGTAAAGCTTTTGTAGTAAAATAGGTGTATAAAAATGTCCATACAGGACTGCAGCGATGGATTGCTACCTCAACAGAAGAGGATGTTGGGATCCGCTGAGATTTGCCTTGTCTGGGGACGCGTGAATGCGCTGTTAGGCTAGCGTTGCGGTGTAATGGGCGGGTTCTTTTCCCGATGCGGCTCCTATACCCGGTCAGGCCAAACGAAATGGAAAGACCGACGGTGTAAATTTAAAAATTCATTTTAATTTCTTTCATTAGTATAAAAATAATATTTATTAACTCTTATGTTTGAAAATCTTTGACTCTACCGTCAGTTGGATACTATGTACAACACTATTAGCGATTATTTGTATATTGCTAAAGCAGAGCTAATTATAAAAATTTTTTCAATTGGTATAAAACAGTTGATTAGATTATATAAATTAATAAACTTCTATTTTTCTTTTTTTCAAGTTGTTAAAATATAAATTTGTAATAGTTTCAGGGTAAACTCAAAAATATAAGTATGTTTTAATAATATTTTCTTAAAGCAAATGTCGTTTTCTCTAAAGCACCAAGTGTTTTCTTTTGCATAAATAAATTTTCTTCCACATGCATATTTTCACGATTTAATAAATAACAGATTGTGTACTGTATCAGAATGTAATGATAAAATTTCATTCTATCAATTAAAAATAAAACAGAAGAAAAGATAAACTTATTTGTTTGAATTTGCGATATTTTTTGACTTGGCCAGATATTAAGTTCTAATATTGCAATACTAGGATTATATGAGTGTTGTTTGTTTTCATTTGTTGTCTTAGCTTTAATACAAATTGCAAAAACTATAAAAGTTATAGCATCATTTGTTTGTGATAATTGTTTTATGAGTGCAAAAAAACTATTGATACCACTTGAACACTTTTAGGGACTAAAATATTAGCTATCTTCCAAGTTACTTTGAAGAAAGAAGTTAAGACAATTGATTTGGCAATAATAACTTTTTTAGTGGGCAAACTATTGAAAACCTTTCACTTTGCATCTTTCACCTATGTATCCTTCTTTGCATTTGCATGATGAATGCGAATAATTAGCCGCGGTGCAATAAAAACAACGTCCACTATGCCGACAATACAACTCAAAACTTAGATTTTGTTCCAGGATGCAAATGAAAACGACCACCAATCATTGCGATTGGATGATGTGGATTATGAATGATACGTATTTGACGATCTGTATATTGCGGTTCACCGTTTATTCCACTAATACCTTTTGCCAATTGCCAAAATGCACTGCTCTCTTCTAAACGATTTCTAGGAGAGTAGAGTGGTGCTAGCACCTGATAAATACCCCGTTGATGTGGCTCTAAGCACAGTATCACAATTTCCGTTTTTGATCGCTTTAAGAATTTCCGCAAAGTACGTAATGCTATACGCACTTCTAAGCCCAGTGGAAAGTTTCGTTGAGTCGTACTTATTGTACATAAAGCGAATGTTTTCAAATTTAAATCTTTTGCTCTGCATAGCACGTTTCTATAGCAGGAATACACTGTATGTTCGGCAGCTAAATCTAGGTACTCACCTGTCCTACACTCTCCTATATTGCCTAGAATTTCTTCTTTCAGTCGCGAGCCGGCACGTCTAAATTTACGATCCTATATACAATACTATTTCGTTCGATCAACGTTTCATTTATTGTATTCGTAATAGCATCAACTAGCAAAAGCGTTATATCACCATCCCAAATAATGAAGCGATTATAGATCTCTTTCGATAATGGGAACAGGCTAATCCGATGCCGTGGTCCGCTAACAATAATCGATGGGTAATCCGTTAAATATGATTTTGATGTGTTATCGATTGAGCCCCAGGTTAGTAGAGAGTCCATGTGTAACGGGAACAACCGTTGACGGTATTCTAACTATGATAATCCATCATGATCAAATTGATGAAATGCTCATCAAGAGGCCTCTCGCGGGGAATCATGCACTTTAGAATACGGCTCGAATGAAGGAAACAATTTTACGATAACGAATGCATTCTACACTGAATTTATATGAATGCGTTTTATGATCACTTTACTTGAAATTTTAATGGGAAAAAAAGGAACACATTTTGTTGAAGTTTTGTTAATGGGTGGGTATTTTGGGAAAAATTGAATCTTCCAACAACATCATCACTGAACTGGTAGAAATGCTATCAAAGTAATACACGACTACAGGGAAATTAAGCATTGTAGTGTTATATGTTTGCCGTTTAGAATTGCACCCGATTCGTTTTTCTAACCATGTTGCTTTCACTCGTTACAACATTTTATCAAAAGGAACTTGGAGGCAACCACAAATTCAACTTCTAATTGATTTCACGAGTGGGGTGTCGAGATCCTATATGCGGGACGGAAGACAAATGGAGCGGCAGATTGTCACTTTCAAAGGGTGTTCCTGAGCACTTCAAGCGGTAAACAAATCAATTTTCACAGCTGACATGTACGTTTTATAAATTTTGAAACGATTTAGAATCTAATTTAATCTGATTTCCCAAATATTCCCGACTTTAAAACGCGGCTAAGAAAATAACGCAGTCGTTCTACGCATCCACGCCGCGTCGCCATCCAAGTCAAACTCCACGATCCGTCCCAAATTTGTCTTTCTTTCGATTCCCGTGTACACGGTAAATCCATCAGCTGCTCGCTCAGCCTAGTCAGATTGCCTTCGATAATGTAAAACCCCGTTGGAGTGCACTAAATCTGTGTTCCCATGTTCAAAATTTTAATTGACAGATTTAACATTTGTCAAGAAAAATTAACTGGAGTAAAGAAAAATGAAAAAGATTCTAAATAATAATAAAAGTTAAATCTCATGAAGAATATAATTAAAGGGAAACGTTTAAATTTCATACAAAGGAAAATTGATATAAAATTACATTTAATGATAATAGTAATAATAAGAAAGAAAACTATTTTACAAATTACGATTATGAATGGAAGTAATTAAATATTTTTTCTGAATCTGCCATTAAATTTTTGGATAGGAGATTGGAAGGTTTTCGAGCAGTTTGCTTGTGGGACTGCTCGATTACTACACTTTGCATGCGGCTTTAGTAAAGATTTGTACTTATACACTAGATTGTATTCGCTCTAGGTCAATGCTATAGCGTCCTTGAAATTGATTTCCAAGTAGAGGAAGTGACTTTTTACAATCAAAAACTAAAAATAATGTCAAGCTAAAAATAATGTAAAGTTAAGTGAACCTAATGTCATTTCAATAAGTTCTCTTGCTATTTAATTCTACTGTTAATATTACCTTTTACAAAAAGATGTGAAATTTTTTACGAGTATAATTATGCCCTTATGAATAACTGGATATCTAGAGACAATAAAAAGGTATCTTAAAGTACATTATATGAGTTAATTATTTTTTTCTAGTTTAGCTTAATTTAAAATAGAGTTAAATTTTTTTTTCAACCTCAACATTTTTATCATGGCAAAGTTCACGGGCCAGCAATGTTTGGAAACTATTCAAAATCAATATCAATTACAATTATCGGTGAATCATCTTCAGCTATGAAGTTCATTTCTGGCTCAACGGTTTTGTTAATAAGCAAAATATCCGTTATTGGTCAGCGACAAACCCACATGTACTTCTTGAAACATCGTTGCACTTGCAAAAAATTACTGTTTGGTGCGGTTTTCAATTAACTGAAATAGTAAACAACATTTCTTGATATTTTTAATCTATAAATGTAGCTTTCGGGTTTACTTGAAACAAATGAAATAGCATCTTCCATTTACGAAAGAGCACTTTTCATTTCCGCAGAACAAAAACCACCCAAAAATTTATCATCGTCTTCTTCTGCCATGGAACATGCTTTGTGAGCCCATTTTTCGCATCTTAAACATTGGATCCAACCTTCACCGGCCCTAGAGTCTACGAAGAGAGCATTGCAAAAAATGAACGTTTCTTCTTTTTCATCTTAGCTAGCTGCTCCAAGCTTTTTAGAACCCGTAACATTTTTGTTTTGGGACTTAGTGTTATCAGCGGTTTATTTATAATTTTTTATAAATTTCAGGTTTTACTGAAGCTGCAGTTTGGAAATGTTTTTTTTGCATTTCCTCCTTCAGTTTCAGCATTTTTAGAGCTTCGAAAATTTGATGTTATCGATTCTTTTGTTTTCTTTATCCTCTCTAACTTTTCTTCTTGTTGTAATTCATTTTTATACGGGAATGATATTATCACAGCAGTTCTTCCCTTTCTCTTATCAACCTTTTTTCATGTCGAGGGCCTTGAGCTTGCAAAACAGGGAGAGCAAACATCGAAGAGATCGAAAATGTCAGTTTAGGTTGGTAGTGGGTAAGTTCTAAACCTTTGCCTCCTGAGGAAGTTGTAGGTTGGTCTAGCTTGAAAGTTGTGGCATTATCATTCTGGACTTCAGTGTGAAGAGGTCCTTTGATCAGGGTTGCTGTTTCTTCAAAGGAGGCTTTGATATTTCTGTTTCGTTCAATGTAGATACATATTTCTGAGCTGGGTTGAATTTGCTGCAAAGAATTACTGTTCGGCTTTTCCGGCATTGGATGGTCTGTCGTGACAATTAGTGCCAAAAATGGTCTGGGAAGATATCAGGATTTGTACGGACTTATACCCGTTTTACAGAGCACTTTTACAACAGTTTTAGCAACAACTGCACATGAAAAGGCTATGCTAACTAGTTTTTCAATATTGAAGATTATAACACAGCTTCCTGGATAATTAAATAGCCATTTTCAGACTTCTTGCTCTTAATATGTGTAATAACTTCTTGGCTTGGTATCGGAGAGGAACCTGGCATTCGGCACTATAGCGGCCCCCTAATCAAAGGTGACAAGTGCCTGAGTGACAGATCTCTGTCCGCGATCTCTCGTCAAGGAAAGCATGAGGTGATTTTCACAACTCGTGAATAGTACATAGTTGGTCGGAATAAGTGGAAATTGCGCTGTCCCTCGTGGAAATTTCATTGTCTTTGGTTGAATGTGTCTTGTGTGGTGTAATAAACATAAGCAGTCGAGCAGCCCCGTTATGATCAGGAGTGGCTGCTCTTGAAGAGATAAGGTGGTCACCCCGTCGAAACTGCTTAGTTTGTTGCTTTACTAGTGTAAAGTAAACTACATCCGTCAAGTTTCCATCCTTTAGGGAGAGATGATTGGTTCACTTCAGACACTTGAACATCTTTAGGTTTGACATTCCCCTTGTAATGCAACGACCTTCTTCGGAGAAAGAAACGGTTGCTTTTTGTGTAATGTTTGCGTTTGTCTCAAACCTCTGTGTCCGCTAACTTTAACGAGAAAAAACATTTTAAATCACTGCATAGTAGCTTAATTGACACAAAAGAGAACATTTCTAAAGATAATAAAAACTGATCGGTACGTCTCGTAGAGTAGAGTACGCGTAATAAATATTTTGTAGTGTAGCTTCGTGGCTCGACAAGAACCCGCCTCATATGTTCCCGCAAATGCTAGTCATCAAGCACGCGTACGTGGTCATTAAGCGAAGCTAGTTAATTGAGCTCGGTGTTTTTTATAGCTCGCTGATACTTGTGCCAGACAATCGGCACCCATGTCCTACACGGATATTTGCGAAACCATTACAGTGGTTTAGCCTACTCTTAAGTTGCTCGTGCTTGATCGTTCCACGATGAAAGTGGCATGACTGGGCATAAGTGGTATAATTCATTTCAGGCCGTTCAAGGGATGAAATAACCTGGGGAAGCATTGAATTGCGTTATTCAGATCACTGTCTTGACTGGCTGTGAACGTTTGCCATCCATCGCATGGGAAAGGACGCTGATACGGTGTACAAACGTCTGAAATGACTAAAATTATGCCCAGTACAGTGCTAATTTACAGATGAAGTACCAAATCTGTCGCAGTCCGTGAATATCTCCAGGGGTGGCTATAAGTTTGCGTGGCTATAGATTTGAATCGGGAAGACAGCTTCAGTACAAGTGTGAGTAATTATTTAAATCGATGCAATCGAATTCAACGACTGAAATGTACAGGTCGAGAAAGTACAGGGTCGGAAATTTGTTATTTCACACAAAAATCTGGTCAAGTTCAACAATAATGTGAGACAATTATTTTATTTTGTGAATTATTTATACATTTTTTTTATCAACGAAACGAACAATGCTTACGAACTATTTGAAAATCGTGTGAAACGTGGACTAAACCTAAATTAATATAAAATGAAGAACAAGGAGTTATTAGGAAATCTAAACTAGAACTCGCAAATCTATTGTGAATATTAACAAATAGGACTCACAATAGCACACAGACTGAACGTATAATGTTAACAAAGTGACTACGAAGATCGATCCGAAGTAACAAGTGATATTCAACGAAACAAATCATTTTTTCCAAATATATTAATGCATTCTTTTGTATAAACTTTTGGATTAGTAATTAGACAGAGTCACAAAGCAGGGAAATGAATTGATTTAAATAAATTCATTTTCCATATTATAGTCCAATACGATTCAACCACTGATACGATTAGAAAATCCTTTCTTTGAGTGGAAATTACCATTTATTTATGTAAATTGTTATATTTCCCTGCATTATTCGTGTACATAATGAAATCTTTGTGCTTTTTTTTTAAATTGAAAATATCTTCTGTTAACTAATATTAGTAAAAATGTTTGGTCACATTCATGGACAATGGTATAGTGACTACATGAAATTATTCTTAAAATAAAACTGAAGGAAGTGTGGTATTTTCCAGAGTTTACAGTTTTAAGCGAAGGCAATATCACAGGAGAAGTGCAGCACAAAAATGAATTAAAATTTCTCGAAAAATTTCTTAGCAAAACAAAATCGCATCAACAGGGGATTGGCTGGACCAGTTAACCGGGAGTGTTGTTATGGGGCATGGGAGCAAGTTTCTTTAATTTCTCTCATTATAGCTGCACTAGTCTGGATAAAACGGGATTGTTTTATCAAACAATCCCGTTTTATCCAACTCTTCCCTACAGGGTAATTCAAACCACCATATATTTCAATTTTTCTGATTAATTAGTCGTACAAGTAGACATTCGGGCATCACATTTTATCTAATTTAAGGCGCAGTCCCCCTAAAACTGCAAATTAACCTCAGAAACTTTACAAATATTTGCAAAAAATTTTTAGTTAGAAGTCAGAATGAACATTTGGCTATTGAATCAACTCATTAAATTTTGCAAAAAGTTTATGGCAAAAGTTATTGAATTCAAACAAAAAAGCATGTTTTAGTAAAAAATTTAGTAAATCTCGGAAACTACTTAACGTACCGAGTTGATCCTACACCGCAGTTCAACCGCCCAAAATCTGCTTGAGCAGTTTGCGAGGGACATGAAAGCCGACTTTTTGCTGCTGAGTGAGCAACACCATAATAAAAGTCCTGCATTATGGCACTCTGATGAACCTGGTACTGCCGCTATCTGGGTTCGGAACAGTGACTTTCAGGCGGAGAGTTGTGGAAGGGGGGATGGTTTCGTGTGGGTTCGGTGCTCAGGGATTACCTTCTTTAGTGTGTACCTAACGCCTAACGAGTCGATATCATCTTTCTAAGCCAAGCTTAATGCTTTGGAGGGCGCTGTCTCGAACGCAGAGGGCAAAGTGCTCGTCGGGGGCGACTTCAACGCTAAAGCAATCGAATGGGGCATGCCTCAGACGGATCCGCGGGGAAAACGAATCCTGGAAATGGCGGCCAGGACGGCCCTCGTCGTACTAAACTCCGGAAACACGCCGACTTTCCGCCGTATTGGCTGTGAGGGAACCATGCCGGACGTGACATTCGCCTCGGAGTCCTTGGTACGGAGGATACACAACTGGAAAGTATTAGAGGACTACTCAGCCGGTGATCATCAGTGCATTCTGCTAGAGATAAGTGATGCTTTCTCCCGACGTCCGTGCTCTCGGCCTTCTACAACTGGATGGAACATCGGAAGAATGGACGTTTGTCAAGGTTCTCACAGCAGGTGAGCCGCTGCAGGGAGCTTCGGGGGGATGGAAGAACTGGCAGCCCAAGACGTGGTGAACTCTACTATGACCATAACTACGACTGCTTGCTGCGCTTCTGTGCCCCGTCGAAGACTCCGGCACGGCAAGCCCCCAGTGTACTGGTGGTCTACTGAAATCGCTGGAAAGTGAAGGGAGTGTCACAAGCTTCAGCGTGAGGCTCAACGGGCGCGGAACCGTGACGAGGCATGCAACCAGGTGGCAGCATATAAGTCGGCCAGGAAATGCCTTCGCAAACTGATCAACAGTAGCAAGGCTCGCTGCTGGCAAGACCTAGTGGACAATGTGAACAAGGATCCGTGGGGCCTTGGCTACAAGCTGGTCATGGGGAAACTTGGTGCCCTATGGAAGCCTTGTATACATGACGCGGAAAAGATGGACGCGATAGTGCGGGGACTCTTCCCCACCCATCCCGTCCGTGTTGACGCTGTCCATGGTGAAACAGCAGCCGAGTGCCCATTCTTCACACAGCTGGAACTGGAGGAGGCAGTCCTCTCCTTGAAAGCGAGGAAGGCTCCAGGTCCAGATGGTGTTCCAGCTGAGGTGTTGCGGCTCGTCTATCACCATTGTCCTGACTTGCTGCTCAGCACAATCAACGCTTGCCTACGGGACGGGGTTTTCCCGGTGCGATGGAAGGTGGCAAGGCTCGTGCCGATTAGCAAGGGGAAGGGAAATCCCGAATCGCCGTCTGCAAACCGCCCGTTATGCATGCTAGACACGGCTGGGAAAGTGCTGGAGAAACTCATCAAGGGAAGACTCACTGACGCGATTCGTGCCGCTGGAGACCTATCTCGTCGGCAGTACAGCTTTAGAGCTGGACGTTCTACCATTGATGCGATTGCAGAGGTGGTAAACGCGGTCCAAAAGGCAGAGGCATATAGTCGCACCAAGCGACGGATCGTCCTGTTGGTGACACTCGACGTCAGGAATGCCTTCAACTCCGCTAGATGGGTGGATGTTCTGGACATGCTGGAAAACTCTTTTCAAGTTCCAGAATATCTAATGCGGCTTTTGAGGAAATACCTAAAGAACCGAAGCCTGTTCCACGACACGACACAGTGCCAACGAAGGATGGAAATTACATCGGGTGTTGCCCAGAGATCTATCCTTGGTCCGGACCTGTGGAACGTGTCTTACGACGGGCTACTGAGACTTGAGATGCCAGATGAGTCGCGCTTGGTCGGCTATGCGGATGATGTTGCGGCTCTGGTCGCTGGACGCACCGTTGAACAAGCGCAACTTAGGCTAGGTATGCTAATGCGCCGAGTGAGGGACTGGATGACTACTCGCGGGCTCAGTTTAGCACTGGAGAAAACCAAAGTGGTCATTTTGACAAAAAAGAGAATCCCTAGAGTAAGGATGATCAGTATTGGAGATATACAAATCGAATCGAAGCCAGCGGTGAAGTACCTGGGGCTACTGATCGACTCGAAGATGAGTTTCTCTGAGCAAATCAGGCTGCTTCGAGAGTTTCGGCCCTGAGTCGACTTATGGCCAACCTAGGGGGACCCAGCCCATCAAGAGGATGCCTCTTGATGAGTGCTGTAGGGTCAGTGCTACTGTACGGAGCAGAGGTATGGGGCGACGCTCTCAGTAAGGAGGTATACCGAAGACGTTTGGCACAGGTACAGAGAAGAGGAGCACTGAGAATTGCATCTTCGTATCCAACAGTCTCCGACATGGCGGTGAGTGTGATTGCAGGCGTGATACCTGTCGCCCTCCTTACTAGAGAGCGCCGCGCTATTTACCCGCGCCGAAACGAGGATGCGAGGGAGATAGTTGTCCGCGAGGAGAGACAGCGTTCGCTCAACGATTGGCAGCAGTCTTGGGTGAATTGCACGAAGGGAAGGTGGACTGCGCGCTTCATCCCCGATGTGAGACCGTGGCTAAATCGAAGGCATGGTGAAACTGACTTCTATCTGACCCAGCTTTTGAGCGGGCACGGGTGTTTTCAGTCTTACCTGCACAAGATCGGTAAGTCACGGTCTCCCGATTGTCGGTTTTGCCCAGGAGAGGAGGATAATGCCTGTCACACATTTTTTGCGTGTACAAAATGGGTAAGGCTACGAAGGGAACTCTACAGGGAGACGGGAGAGCTCACCCCGGATAATATAGTTGCGGTGATGCTCGAATCGGTTGACAAATGGAACCAGGTGGCACATTATGCTCGGGCAGTCCTAAAATATAAGAGGGACTCACAGCAGCCGGGGGCACTGGGTCTGGGGGATCGCTCTTCTGGCATTTCCTCTTCCCCTCTCCCCTCCCGCTAGGAAAGGGACTCCCCAGCTTGAAGGCGCCCCACGGCGTAACAAAACGAAACCTGGCCCGAGGTAATGTGTCAAACGGTTCCAGGCTGGGTTCTCAGGTTGACAGGGGAGGTGTTTAGTGGGTCGTCCAGTCTCGCATGGGAGTCCCACACTCTGTGCCTAAATAGCATTCACCTCCCTACCACAAAAAAAAGTCATAAGTATATTCTAAAGATTGCTCCTACTTATGGTATGGTCCATTTCGATCACATATCTTTCTACCATTGATTTTACCTGGTGTTTTTGATTCTTTTCCATAATTCGATGTCTGTTTTAAATTCGTCGAATCTAACCACGGCTAACCTCTTCGTTTGTCCTATGTATGTTCTGTCGCGCTTTCTACACTCAATTTGGTATATGCTGCTTTTCTCCTGTTCTTCGATCCGATCTATTTCGTTACTCGTTAATAGATTATTGCCAATTCATGGAATCGCTTCCATATTGAATTTTGCGAGAATTTTCCTCAACTTTTCATACATTTCCGAAAGTACAATTCTAATTCTTCTGCACTCTTTCGAAATCGGTTTGAATGTTGTATATTTTCTTATATGGAGCTTTCTTCTGTTTTGGCGCAGGATGTTATTGATCATATTCGCTGTATACACATCTTTAAGGTTTTGTACTAAAATGAGAACCCTATTGAAATCACCACCTATGTCCTTCGGTCCGTCCGTCCGTGTCACAGCAGTTTTTCTCCGAAACTATAAATGCTGCGGCTATGAAACATTGTGGAAAAGCCAGAAGAGGTACATCTTGAAATTTTTGGGGTGAACATTTTTTTCAGAGAATTTCAAGGGAGGGCCTCCCCGTACAGGGAGATGACCCTTCAAAAAAAAATTTATCATTGGTGGTCGAATAGAGTGTCATTAGAAAGGTTTCAATGAGATCTTTTCAAAACAAATCTCGTTATCATAACCGAGCGGGCGATTGGACACTTGTCATCCGAAAGATATAAAGAAAACATAAATGTAGACTTATATGAGTACAACAACAACAAATACGTCAAAATTCGATCAAGTATGTCAGTAATAGTATGATATCTCAACTTTACATTTTCTTGAATATAACTGTAACGGTACCCTTAAATACGATAAAATTTAATGCATGAATGACTACAAGGTTAATCTGCTCTGAAAATTTCAAACCGATCGAATAGTATATAACGAAATTAGAGTGATTTGAATTTTCCTCTATTACTATGCAACAATATGCGCTGTATTACTATACTCGTAGACTCATATGCCTTTGGAACAATAAATGCTTTTTACCGACTCAGGTACAACAGGTTTGCTAGGATTTGCATGAAAGTTTCAGGAATGATATATATCATGAAAATGCTTGAGGTTTCGTTCAATGAATGACGTCAGTAATTGTAAAACAAAATAGCGGCAGTTTTGAATGAGCCGATTGCATAAATTTGAGTTATTTTTCCTATACTTTAACATTTACGGTATTAACGCTTGATTGAATTTATTAATCAATGGCTGAAGATTAGAGGTGAAACAAGTCGAGTAAGTAGGAGAGTGCTCCTACCAGAAGGGGTTTGAAAACATCCTAGTGTTAGAAAAAAGTTTTCGGATGGTATGAATCGATGACTTGAATTATTCATTCAATACTTCCGTAAGAAGTGATTCAAATTTATCTAAAAGACACAGAGTTTTTAATAGATGCCATTTGTCATGCTTAAATAATTTTTATGAATGCTCAGCCAATTGAACATGTTCAAATTAAGCACTGCTGCTTATATTTTCATAAAAACCTGAAGAAAATAAAGACTACCTAGGTCTATTTGAAATATACAAGTATATCAACCGCCAACACGTGTTATTGTTTTTATAATTCCAGACAATTGAAATGGCGATAACTCGCTTGGTTATGAGCTGATTTCCATGAAATCCGGTAGGCGTAAGGGCCTGATATCAACCTATAATTTGAAGGAGCTTAAGGGCACAGTTTCGATTTTTGGGGGAAAATGTAAAATTTACAAATCATACTATTATTAACAGAGTTGTATGAATTTTGATATCTGAGGTATTTGTTGTCCTGGTACTCATAAAGACCTACCTTCGTGATTTTCTTCAGATTTTCAGCTCAAAGATGTCCGCGATCGCGAGAGGAGCTGACATAAATATTGTTCGTACATTTTGCCTCCCCTGGGCCCCTGATGCATAAAAACTGCGAAAATCTTTCATTTGATACCCTACTCGACTACCTTTTATGAAAAAATTTTTTTAACGGTAACTTCGTTATAAGGGGAATCCCCTTAAAAATTTTGAAAAATTTGATAAGACCTAAACTTTTGAGGGATCGCCACTTCTGACCTTTTCACAAAGTGTGTGCTTTGTAGCTGCTATAATTTCTGAAGAAATTTCTTGTGTTCCACGGATAGGCGGGAGATGGGCCGATGGACAGACGAACGGACAGATAGGTCGCGAAGCTAGTACGTTTTTTTAAAATTTCTTTCGCAAAGCCCCAAAAATCATGTAGGTACATCCAATAAAAAATAACTTAGAGGTTGAAACTCGTTGAACTTTGCTAATAATACTAGGAATACTAGGAAACTATTGTATATTGATATCATCAAATCGGATAAAATCAGCCATGTATGTATTCTTTAAAGGATCCTTATATTCCTTAAGTTTCAGTAAAATTTAAAGATGTTATAGCCAGCGATTGCAACAATCATATACGATTTTTCTATTACATGGGCTTTCCATCGAAACATACACTATACCTTTTGTCGGGTCTTATCCAAATTCTCAGATAAAATGAATAACAAAAATACATTTAAGATTAAGGTCAGTCAATAATTTTAGCAATATTCGAACAAAATTTTAACTGGTTAAGATCAAGTTCTTTAATAGTAAAGATATATTTTTTGTACACGTTGTGACAGTTTTTCATGAATAAAATTATAGTGATTGAAGGATGTTCATTATCTGTTTGGGACTACAGCGATGGTCTGCTGCCTCGGCAAGCGAAAATATTAGTGCTCGCCGGAATTGGCCCTTGTCTGAGGATGCACGAATGTGCTGACGGGCTAGCATTGCGGTTCACAAGAGCCCACCACAAAAAAATTTTGCATTCCCGAATTTGAAGATAAAACCTCGTGGTTCGACGGTGTCGAGGCCGAGGTAACCTACTGAAGGGATGAACTACTAAGAAGCGATTGACCGAACCTGATTAACGCGTACGGGATTCGAGAGGATCTCGTCGTTAACATTGTTATTTACGAGCCCCAAATAAGAGTGGGGCATCAAGGTTTCATTTAAATGAAAAATTCAAACAAATGTGATCCGCATGAACTTTTCCCTTAAATGAAAAATAAAAATGTTTCAGATTTATGTCAAGGTTTTATATGACTGAATCATATAAAACATTATCATATATAAGAAACCTGTACGAAAGGCTACTATACCCTGCAAGAGAACCTGTAACAAAGAAAAAGATTGCGCTCACCCGGTGGCTTGCTCGTGAGTGGAGGGGCTACCTAGCGTGGCGAGGCCCATACCCTTTCAGGGTCCCATGATGGAAAGACAAAATTTTCTTTTTTTTTCTACAATAAGTGCCACATACATCCTTTCCTCATTAAAATAAATAACGCAACTATTCGAAGAAACAAAATATCTCATAAATGGATAACATCATATTCCAATATGCCAGCTCTAAAGTAATAAATGATTATGGACGCAATTCCAGTAAATGAGAGAGCGAATGAAAAAAACAAACAAGTATTTCTGATACGTAATTCAAATTGAATAGTATACATATAGGGTCTTCAAGTGTGTTGTTAGTTTATTTTTCATATCAAAATTTCTGCAAAAATTGTCTTTGTTTTTTTTTTTGAATAAACAAAAGGGTACTTACCCAAACCTACTCCGACGAGCGCTTGTTGTTGGGGTGGGGTAAGGGGCCTGCAACCGCTATTTTTTTTAAATTTCTATTGAATGCATTCACTTTCATTTGTTTAGCTTATGAAAAATATAATAATCTGCAACACTGCCAGCCCCTCAATGCAATTCAATATAATTCAGATAAGAAGCACTAACTACTCTATACAAATTATTACCATTTTTACTCCCTTTACTACTCTCAAAAAATTATTACGAGTAACTTCATCATCATCGTCATTTGTGTCATAATCGACATTGAAATGTGGCTGACGATTTGGCAATCAAATTGGTGATTGAGCTAATGTGTCTGTATCTTATTTATGCTTTGTACATGATTTACATTTCCAATAATTGTTTCGATTTTTACGCTACAAAAAGTTATCCCCGACCAATAAATGCTTGTCACGTTGACTGTACATGAGTTCCATTTTACCATTGTTCCTGCCAATCATCATATCTAAGAACGGAATTGGGTCATGTTGTTCCGTTTCCATGGTGAATTTGATTTTTGAATGGATACAATTTATGCATTGGAAGGTATTTTTCAGTTCATTTCTAGGAAGTATGGCCAATATGTCATTTACATATCTTGCCCAGAATCTTGGCATCAAGCCTTCCTTATATGGTGTCTTCAATATAAACCATAAAGATCTCGCTAATCACTGGTAATAGCGGGTTTCCCATTGCCGTTCCTGATGTTGTTTTATAGAATTCGTTTCGGAACATGAAGTAATTCTCGTTCATACACAACAGTGCTAGCTTCAAATAACACTCACATAACACTTCACTTTCGCTTTCCACTCAGCTGTATTTTCAATGTTTAATAACCAGGTTTCAAAAAGATGCAATGCCTCCTTCACTGGTACACTCGGGAAGTGGTTAGAGCATGAGATGCATAAGCCGAAGGTCCCAGGTTCAAATCTCGTTGGTGAACAACGTTATTTAATTCAGGGGATTTTTCGGACTGACTAGAAATGTTCACTCAGTGGTGATATGTACTGATTCAATCAGATCATATCAAAGCTGAGCAGACACACAGGAGCATGGTACTAAACAAACTAACTATCTCTAAGCGAAGGCGCGAGAGGGGCTGTAGTGCTGAAAAAAAGAAACTATAACCTCGTCTGTTTTTACGCTTTCGGTATCCTCCAATTGCTTGATTAGTGCTGTTGAATTCTGGATAGATCTATGGCTTATTGGTGTTCTTAGACTTTCGATTTCTTTCGTTAGAAAGTTTGCGATTTTGTAAGTCGGCGAGTTCGAATCAGCTATTATTGCACGAACCTCCTCATTATTTTTGTGTATTTTTGGCTAGGCTCGTATGCGGGGAAGTGATGGGTTATGCATTCTGAGGTTCTGTTGATTTAGTACACTTTTACATTCATTAAGGGTTTTCTCCACCCTTTTGATTGACTCTGGGAGGGGGTTAGTTCTTAATTGCATAGAGTGGCCATTTGTTAAGCAATTGTTGACCAGTTCATCGTGTTTTGCTTTGCTAGTGATTACAACTGCATTGCTCTTATCTGCTTTAAGATAGTATACTGGCTTTGTTTTTAATTGTTGTAAGATTTTATGCTCGTTTTTTTTTTTATACTGATAGTCTTAGGTTTCCAATATTTTGCTTCTATTTTGTCTTATTTCTTCTTTTGTGTCAGTATGTAGATACATATTTTATTCCGGACTTAATATCTACAATGGTATTAACTACAGATTTTTGAGGAGCCAATGCACAGTTCAGTCCTTTATTGAATACATAGATTAAGTTCTTCGCTGGTGAAATTTGTGTCAGACCTATTTATCACATGGTTGGGTATAAGCTGGGGTGTATGTTTTTTTAAGGTTTTGTACTAAAATACAAAACCCTATTGCAATCACGACCTGTGTCCGTCTGTCCGTCCGTCTGTATGTCACAGCACTTTTTCTCCGAAACTATCCAGGCTACAGCCATGAAACTTTGTAGAAAGGTAAGAAGTGGTGACTTCTTGAAAGTTCAAGGGTGGAAAAATTTTTTAAAGGGGTTTAAGGGGGGTCTCCCCATATAGGGGGGTGACCCCTCAAAAAAAATGTTCACCATTGGTAGTCGAGTAGGGTGTCATTGATGAGTGCATACAATTGAAACAAGTCGAAGAGGCAGGAGAGAGCTCCTAGCAAAAGGGCTTTGTAATCATTTTAGGATTCGAAAAAAAAGGCCATGAATCGATGATTACAGTACAGAGGAGTGGCCCTTAAAAAATTTCATGAAAGGTAGCCGATATGCGTTTCAACTGAAAGTTCTCTATGAGAGCTTTTCAAAATAGTTCTGACAGTTTTTGCTTCATTGGGGGCAGAGGGGGAAAACACATGAAAAATGTGGTTCCTCCCTCGCGAATGGACACCAGTGATCTAAAAATCTGAAAAAAATTTATGGGTATAACTATAACAAATACCTCCGAAGTCACAATTCGTTCAACTTTGCTAATAATAGTATGATCCTCGAATTTCACATTTTCTCCAATAAAATCTTCTTTGACATGTTTCTTGATTTTATTCGTTGCTGGTTACTGCATTTTTTAAGTTGAGTACAAAACCCCTCTGACATGAGCATAGGTCTGTCTACCCTACTTGTTTTGATCTGGAGTACGATAAATATTAATTTAATTTCTCACATTGAAAGCCGATACTGATTTTTGATTGCCAAGGTAATATCTTCATTCAATCGCGCCATTACTTTTGCCAATTTCAAATGATGACTGTATGCTTCTAATATGAGCATATTTAGTTTTTTATAAAATTGCTTTAGGCTGTTTTTTATCAAATTCTTCTCTACTAAGCTTTTCTGCCTATTGTTTCGATCTAAATGTGTTTTTATTGTTACTTGATGGAATTTCGGGGTAATATGTAGTTGTAAACATGTTTTAAAGAATTGTATATCCTCTGATAAACTAGCTATACATTTTTTCGATTTCAGCAATCGGTTATATTCGGACCTAGACTTGATTGTCATATTATAAATTGGTGTTATGTCCATCATTTTCTAATGTGTAAAATATAAAATGAAAAGATTTGTTTTGGTTTCTTTAAACATTAGATTATTAATTTTTATTTCTGTATAACGAAACGTTTTCGACCACTATTTGTGATCTTCTTCAGTACAACGAACTAGTACATTCTGAAAACATGCTTATATACTAACAACCTTAAACTTAATTACCCTTGCTTTTGATTACCCTTAGCAGTTTTGAATCGCAATTGCCTTCATCGGTATTGATTCTAATCCCTGCAGGTACCTGCCGTTTGTATATTGACTCGAAAACATCTAGTTTATTGGGGCTATTCACACAATCGTTCCTAGCTTATTGTGTTGTTATTATTATGAAATGGCTTTTTTTGTATAGATCCCTCAAGCAGTTTGCATGAGCGGGCTGCCCGATTACCTCTACAATATAACTGCATATCGTAGGTTAAGTACAAAACCCTTCCGACATGAACGTAGTTCTGTCTACCTAACTTGTTAGTTATTGTGTCTATGATGTACTCTAATACCTTATTAAAATTCGCTTTGCTCATTGGTCCCGTCAGTACCATGCTATGGTACGCTGCCATTTTATACTTATGTAGAAGGTGGGAAGTACTAACAATTGTGCCTCGTGCAGTAGTTAATTTTCTATGTATTGAGACATCTATTCCATTATTGTTTCTTGCCAACAATAAATCAAGAAATGGTAGTATTTTATCAACTTCGACCGTGAATTTGAATTGCTTTTCAATTTCTGTACGGTTCATTATTGCAACTTATCCAAAACTTTGGAAGCATATTTTCACTTTCATTCTCCTTTTGAGTGCCTATATATAAATATATATATATATATATATATATATATATATATATATATATATATATATATATATATATATAAATATATATATATATTTATATATATATATATATATATATATATATATATATATATATATATATATATATATATATATATATATATATATATATATATATAAATATATATATATATTTATATATATATATATATATATATATATATATATATATATATATATATATATATATATATATATATATATATATATATATATATATATATATACAGTTAGACAAAAAAGTCTCCGTACGCTGCTTATTTTTCTGTATAAGTAAGAATACCGTTATATCAATATTTTTTTTATTTTAGTAGTTAATATGTTTTCTATATACTTATAATTATAAGATACAACAAAAAAATAAAAACTTATCCATTCGTTTCGATGTAGTAATTCAAACTGGTAGATTTATCAACATTTAACATAAAAAAAGTCTCCGTACGATATTACATCTTCATAAAATTATAAGAAAAAGGAATTTGGTAAAAAAAAAATTTTTAGTACTTAGCAGGATCCTCCTTAGCTTTGATGACTGCTGTCAATCGTCTGGGCATCAAAGAGACTAGTTTGGATGTTGTTTCGGATCCTATAGAGTTCCATTCTTTCTGTAGTTTGGCTTTAAGCTGTTGCCTGTTTTTCATTGCGTCTTTGCGTACACTACGCTCCAATTCATCCCATAAATGTTCTATTGGGTTTAGGTCGGGTGATTGTGGTGGAGTGTGTAGTTGCTTGGGTACATTATATAGTAGCCATTCCTTAAGAATAATTGATGTATGCTTAGGATCGTTGTCTTGTTGGAAAATGAAATCACTTTCCATGCCTAAAGCTGATATGCTTTTGCGCAAACTCGTTCTAAGAATGTTTAGGTAATCCCACCGGTTCATTGTGCTCTCAATGAAGTGCAATTTTCTAACTGCTGAAGCTGCCATACACCCCCAAACCATTACATTACCACCGCCATACTTGACTGTTGGAATTAGATGTTTGCAATTGAATTCCTCATTTGCTTTGTGCTAAACTTTTCCCTTGCCATCAGATCCAAATATGTTGAATTTACTCTCGTTGAAAAATACAACTCGATTCCAGAAATTAGCGTCCTTATTTTGGTGCATTTTCGCAAAGTCTAATCTCTTCTTGCGGTTAAGTTTTGAGACCAATGGCTTTCGCCTTGGCTTTCGACCATGGAAATTACTTTCCCGTAGAACATTTCTAATGGTTTCATCACGTACCGTTAAATTAAAGTCTTTTCTGACCTCGTCTGCTATTTTACATGCGCTGGTTCTGGGATTATCTTTTATTTTTCTTACTATTGACCGCCGCGCTATATCGCTTAAAATTTTTGGCCGTCCCGAACGGGGCTTACTTTTGAACGAACCGGTTTCTCCATATTGCTTAATAACATATTGGGCACTTGACTTAGGTCTACCAATTACTTTCGAAGTTTTACCCATCGACTTGCCTTCGCCATAAAGCTTTATGATCAATTTTCTCTTATCTACACAAATTTCTGTACTCATGGCGGAATCTTAGATTTTCTGAAGTTGATACAAATCTGCACGCGGCTGAAACTATACTAGCTATACTCCAGGAACAATTGTGAACTCTTGTTTGTGCAAAGCATTGTTTACATAACTATGTAAACAATGCAAAGCATTGTTTAAAAAATTTCGTACGGAGACTTTTTTGATATAAAATTTTGTAAAATTCATCAAATTGAATTACTATATATTAAAAAATTGATAAATTCCTGCATTTATTCCTGAACTTTGTTACAAAAGAGCTGTAGTAAACGTTGCAATCATTATAGTAAAAAATATTGAATAACATGAGAGATTTTCATAAAAATCAAGAAAAAGTAGCGTCGTACGGAGACTTTTTTGTCTAACTGTATATATATATATATATATATATATATATATATATATATATATATATATATATATATATATATATATATATATATGTATATATATATATATATATATATATATATATATATATATATATATATATATATATATATTTCCGCTATAATTGTTACATTCATCTACTAACAAATTAGCTATTTTATCAGTTGGCGAATGAGAGTCAGCAATAATTTCCCTCATTAGGTTACCTTCTTTATGTACTTTAGGCTGGCACTTCATTCGCGGTATTTTGGTTTTCGACATTTTCAAGTGGCTCACATCTCCTAAAGTTGTGTTAACTTCCTTCAATACTTTATCCACTCTGTTAATAGAATCTTGAATGGGATTGTTCCGAAGCTTAAAATATCATACTCTTGCTAAAAAATTTGAGTGAATTTTGACTTCTAAGGTATTTTGTACTCATGAAGAAATACCTCTATGATTTGTTTCAGATTTTTTGGTCCACAGGTGTCCAACCGGGAGGAGGGAGGACTCAATTTTTTCACGTTCTTCTCTTTCCGTTATCAATATTGCAATCTTAATAACAAGTATTTAAAGATCTCATAGAAACCTTTCACTAGATATCCTATTTAAGGGTTCACATCCTTACATGGGGAGACTCCTTTATAACCTTATAAAATGTTCTTCGACTATTGAACTTTCATCAATCATTAACTACCGAGCTGTTCACAAGATTTGAAGCTTCTAGCTTCTCTAGTTTCTGAGAAAACTTGCTGTGACGCACAGATAGACGGACAGACGGATAAGTTCCGGTTTTAATAAAGCACTGTACTTTTTGTTTTTTTTACAAAACCCACTTAGAAAAACAAATACATATCAACTTCGAATTGCCCCAATAAAAGTGAAATCACTTTCATGGAATCGGTGTCAAATCAATTTCCCCGTTTTGACATAATTTGCAGCATATTTTCAAAAAAATGTATAAACGGGGGAGAACTGATTCGGTATACATTCCATGGGATTTATTACATCCTCTTCAACGTATTTCGAACTTGGTGTTTGTTTTTTTTTCTAAAAGTTTCTTTAGGGTTTTGTACTAAAATACAAAATTCTATTGCAATCACGACTTGTGTCCGTCCACCCGTCTGATGTCACAGCACTTTTTCATCAAAACTATAGAGGCTAGAGACAAGAAACTTTGTTGAAAGCTCAGAAGTGGTGACTTCTTGAAAGTTTTTGGGGTGGAAAAATTTTTCAAAGGGGCTTAAGTGAGGTGTCCCCATATAGGGAGGTTTTGCTTCAAAAAAAAATTTTCACCATTGGTGGTCGCGATTGGACACCTTTCATCCGAAAAATCTGAAAAATTAGTACAACAACAACAAATACGTGAGAAGTCGAAATTTACTCAACATTGTTAGTAATAGTACGATTTATCGATTTTACATTTCTCGAATAAAATCTTAACGGTATCCTTAAATTCAATATAATTCAGTACACAAATGACTATTTATAAGATTGACATGTCCTGCAAGTTTCACAAAGATCAAATAGTATTTAACGAAGTTATAGCGGTTTGAATTTTCCTGTATTACTATGGAACAATATGCGCTGTATTACTATGGAAACATATAGCTATGGAACAAATGCGCTTTTAACCGACTCAGACGTTACAGGTTTGCTAGGATTTGTATGAAAATTTCAGGAATGATAGGTATCATGAATATCTTTGAGAATTGGTTCAGCTAGTGGTGGCAGTAATTGTTAAACAAAATGGCGGCTGTTTTAAATGAGAAGATTGAATAATTTCGAGTTATTTTTCCCCAACTTCAACGTTTCAGGTACATGCTTTTAGCACTTGATTTAATTTAAAGAATGACCGAAGATGATACCTACAATTAATATTCATATGTGAAACAAGTCGAGGAGGCAGGAGAGAGCTCCTAACAAAAGGGTTTTGTAACCATTCTAGGGTTCGAAAAAAATTTTCTGATGGCGTGAATCGATGATTACAGTACCGGAGAGTGGCCCCAGAAAAAAAATTTCATCAAAGGTAGTCAATATGAGTATCAAATGAAAGGTCTTTATGAGAGCTTTTCATAACAGTTCTTAAACTGAAAGTTTTTGCTTAAGTGAGGGCACAGGGGGGGGGGGGGAATAACAAATACCTCAGAAGTCAAAATTCGTTCAACTTTGTTAATAATAGTATGATCTTCAAATTTCACGTTTTCTTCAATAAAATTGTATGGATGCCATTAAACCCAACAACATTATTTATATATATTTAAGTAGTCTGATACAAGGTCCTAACACGCTGTAAGTTTGATGAAATTCGTATCCTATTCACGGAAGTTATACCTAGTTGAAACTTCTCCGAATACAACAATAACATACTATTTTGGTATTTTATGGACTTTCCATCGAACCAGACACTGCAGTTTTGATTTGCTCTCCTTAAAATTTTCAGATAAGATCGATAACATATGTAAATACTTTTGGGATTACATGATATGAGTGATTTTTGTTATTTAAAAATGGAGAAACAATGGATTTTATTTTAAACAAGCAAATCTCTTTGACATGTTTCTTAATATTATTCTTTGCTGGTGATTGCATTTTGTAAGTTGAGTACAAAACCCTTCTGACATGAGCGTAGGTCTGTCTACCCAACTTGTTCTATTTTCCATTTTTGTGCGTATCCAAATATTTACGCCCTAAAATCTGTACGTGCATTGCCAGTCTAATAGTTTTTAAGCTTGCACATGTAACCAAATCTGCATTAAATATCCGCTGACATTTTCCTTGTCTGCAGGCTCAAGCTATTAGATAACAACTCACAAACCACGCAATATACGAGTAGAGAAAAATCATTTATAAGAAATGTTTCAGAACAAGTAAGTGCTTAGCGCGGCGCAAAAGTGGAAAAGTCCAAGGCCACCATTGAAAATTTTTCGTCAGATGAAAATTCATAGCACTTTATTGACGACATGCGCGAATGATTGCTAGACAATTTCAGCGTGTGTACGTCGATTGCGCATTGCTTGCAAGCGCCTCGTTCTCGATGCAGTACTATCGTATATAGTACGCAGACTGTTCAAGAGGTGGTTGCATTGCATACATTATTAATATTATAAATTAAATTCGCAATCACTAATGATTGTGGCACCAGGAAATCGTGGTTGGCCTTGAGTTATTTTATATTGAAGTAAAAAGGCGCGATCTCAATCGCGTACACTAGGCCACGTTTAGCTAATTCAAGTATTTCAGATTGTGTAGCTAGTTATTAGTTGAAGAGTAATGCCAATTTGGATGAAGTTCAGTAGGTTATGTGGTCACGCCCACTGGGAAGCTTTGTAATTTTTTGAATGTTTATGGATTAGGAAGGAGAATTCAGGCATGAATTGTACTATATAACTGAGATTTGTAAACCTGTGGCTAAGCATTTCTCACATCGCCGAGAAAATTAATTCTCAACAGATAATTGATCTGGAAAACCCTTTGGACTACCCAGTTTGTTAATTTTAAACTTGACATTTTCCGTGAAAACAATTTTCGATGCATTAAATATTCGTTGATCCTAATCATTTTCTAATGGATGCGGGAATGGTGTTCTGCGAAAAAGTAGACTTACGAAACGAGTTTAATTGGTTGTTCTGAAGTGCTGATTAGCTGCTTTATTTACTAACATTAGCTAGACGAACCAGTCTATTCTACATACAATTTAGTAGAATTAAAATTCTGGATAGGCAATTATTTATTCTAATTTACTATTTGCAGTGGAATGTCGATGCGCCACGAGAACCTGGACAAGTATAGTTGATTTCATAAGGAAAAATTATTGCATGAACTAATCGGATGGTGTTCCTGGACATCCCAGATCACTATCAAAATTTAAAGAGTTTATAAACAGGGTTTTCCAATAAGAGGTGCTATTTTAATATTAAAAGAAAAATGCCATTTCTAACATAAATTATGAAATATTTACTTCACTATAAAGAAAACAGTATGTTGTTAATAGTAAAAAATAACATCAGGCAAATGACCACCACGAGCACGCTTACAGGATCATATCAGCAAAGACACGACGTTATTGGTGATCGACCGGCTTGAGTTCTTGTTTTAACTGAATTTTATAAGCCTTAGGACCCAAATCTTTATGCAAAATACGGTGTAATGACGTTTGTGGAATGCCTGATTCCAAAGAACGACGAGCAATGGGCAAACCTGGGTTTTCTTCAACACTTTCGGCTACAGTAGCAATATTCTCGGCTGTCCTTGAGTGACGTGCACGGGTTTTATTCTTCACATTACCAAGTGGTCCCAACAGCTCGAATTTTTCCACCAATTTCTGTATTGCGGTCCGACAAGGCGCTTCACGACGACCCAAAAATGTTCGAGTTTTACGAACCGTCTCTTCCAAATTTGCGTCATTTTGATAGTGAATGTTAATAATTTCAATGCGTTGTTGAAGCGTGTATCGTTCCATTTATATAAATGGTGTAGTTTTTACTTGTAAAATATTAAAAAAATGACAGTTCAAAGTGACATCTACCGAAATAGCGGGCCATTCAAAATAGCACCTTTTATTGGAAAACCCTTTATTTTATTAAAGCAAATAATGCAACCACGTGCAAAATTAATACGCACCCTACATTCATGTCAGTTTAAGCGTAATTTAGCATAAAAAAATTTAACGATTTTTAATTTATGGTTCTTCTAATTTATTTCAATTGAATAATTAATACTTAGTCAGTCCACCTTTCGATTTGATGACAGCAGCCAATTTTCTCGGCATTGACTCTACTAGCTTAAAATATTTTTCTGTGAATATTTGTTTCTACTCGTCGTTCAACTCAGCAAGTATCGATTGTTTATTACTGATAAAGTGTCTGCGGATGGTTTACTCAAAATGGATGCAATGTGCTCAATCAAATTGAGGTCTGGTGACTGTGATTGCCAGTCCAAAAGATCGATCCCGTTTTGAGCCATCCACTTCATGGTGTGTACTTATTTGTGGCAAGTGGCGTTGTTTTGCTTGAATTTTATGCCACTAGAGTTTGTATCGTTGTACAGTGGGCATTCTGGGTTGTATTCTTCTCCCACTCTTCGCCTGATATAAGCCACACCGCGTATTCTAAGAACCTAGGCAAAATAAAAATAAGATTTATTTTGAAATTTAATATTTTTCCTTCCAAAAAATGATTTCAAAGATAATTACGTATTTTGGTGTAAAACATAAAGTAAATAACAATGTCTCAAAGTTTGATCCTTCTGACCACAGCACGTTGGACCAATATTTGTCTGTCCAATCTCTATGTTTGAGGACCCACTCCAATTGATTTTTCTTATTGCGCTCCGATACCCACGGCTTCTTCCTTGCCTTGCAATCTTTTAATCCAGCTTTAAGAAATTTTTTAGGGTTTCGCGAGATAATTTAACAAAACCCTACTAAAATCGCGTCCGTCCAATCGTCCGTGTGTCACACCAATTTTTCTCGCAAACTACCAAAGCTAACAACATCAAATTTTGTGTGCAGTAAAGAGTGGTGCTCTCTTGAAAATACGACTACAAACATTTTTTATAAGATATTTAAGGGGGGTCTCCCCATATAGGGGAGTGGCCCAGGAAAAAAAATTCATCAAAGGTAGCCGATATGGGTATCAAATGAAAGGTATTGATGAGAAATTTTCAAAACAGATACTTATTTGACACTTTTATTTTAAGGAGTGCACAGGGAGGGGAAATGCACGAAAAGTTTGCGTCCCCCCTAGTCCTAGAAAATATCCTTAAACTTTGAAGTTTGATGAAAAATATAATGATATACACGGAAGTTATAGCCATTGAAAATTTCTCCAAGTACAACAACAATAACACATGATTTTGGTATTTTATCTGATATCAGTCATTGCAGTTTTGATTTGATCTTCTTGAAATTTTCACATAAGGTCAATAACATTAATATTTTTGGGAATTCGTCATTTGAGTGATTTTTGTTGGTTTACAACTAAATGGCGACTGTTGAAAATAGAAAAACAATGGGTTTCACATCTCTTTCACATATTTCTTGACTTTATTCATTGTAAGTAACTGCATTACTGAGAAGTTGGATACAAAACCCTTCTGACATGAGCGTAGGTCTGTTTACCCAACTTGTTTTCTTTTTCGAGAGAATTATGTCAATTCATTAGTTTATATTGAAAGTCCCAAAACCACCGAAAATTGGCAGCTATAGTTTTCTACGTTACTGAGGAAGATCTACAATACGAGTAGATGCACATATTTGTAATTAAGATATTGAACAAAAAAAAAACATTTTGTCCATAAAACTGAATTTCACTTCTGTTTTTAATCAAGATCTTTTATTTTAGATGAACATTTTCCTCACGGCAATTTGTGTCTTCGCATTAGCGAATTCGGGTAACACTGCTCCATCGCAAGAACTAGAAAGTAATCCATCCGAGAAAAATTTTGACTACAGGTTACCAACAACAGTATGGCCGTCATACTACCGAATCTAGTTAACTCCTTATTTGCTAGCATTGGAGCCAAACCGGTTCACATTTGATGCAGATGTCGAAATTGCAATTCGAGCGTCATCGCCGAATATTCGAAATATAACCATACATGCTAGGGATCTTACTTTCACGAATGTTACCATCAGAAGGAAGGATAGTACGAGTCTATTACAAATAGACAGGGTTACTGATTGGGATCGCGAAGCTCACAAATGCAAGGTTAATCTTGATTTTACAATGGACACCTCAATTGATTACGCTCTCAGGTTTTGTGTCATAAAAACGATATGCAATATTTCTCGGAGGTTGAATTTTATTAGTAATACAATCATCCGTTAAACAGCATTAAAAATACATACCCTTCGTTGAACAGCAGTGATAAAGCCCTTATTAACTTACATATGGCAAGAAAGATTATATCATTTTCAGCAGCCTTCAAGCCAACACTTGTCCAGTTCAACTAATATAAGCCAACTTCAAAATGCCCTAAAAGTGTGAAATAAATTTAAGGGAAACGATGCTAGTTCCATTTTTCACGATTTTCCACATTGTTGAACACTGTTTATGCTGTCACCTAAATCCTATTTTTATTTCCCACTTATGTCTAGTTGAAGCACCTACGACAGTGCATACGCATAAAACACATCATTATATGTTATTGAACGAACTCAAACAAAACATAGTTATTCAACAGACTCAAGCAAGAAATTTTCAAATTAGACGAGGTTGCTGGAACGGGCTTTAGTTGTCAACAAGTTGAATAAGCAGGAGAGTCCTCCTACCGTAAGGTCTTTGTAAACATCCTAGGGTCAGAAATAAGTTTTCTAATAGTGTGAATCGATAACTTGAATTATTCATCCAATATTTGGATATGAAATCTTTCAAATTTATGCAAAACATGCACAGTTTCTTTCATAAGCACAGTGCAGCCGCCAGTTTGATCTAGCTTAAATGATTTTTCTGAATGCTCGGCCTGTTGAACATATTCAAGTTAAACACTAACTTTTGGTGCATTTTGCCTTCCCCTGGTCCCCCGAATTCGGAAATATATTTTTTATTTCAGATTCTAAAAGCTCTAATCACGACCTTTCATTTGATATCCCACTCGACTACCTTTAGTTAAAAAAATGTTTAAGGGCTAATTCGTTATTAGAGGGGACCGCCCTTAAAAATTTTTTAAATTTTTGTTAAGACCTTAACTTTTGGAGACTATCACTTCTGACCGTTTCACAAAGTTTGAGCATTCTAGCTTCCATAGTTTCTGAGGAAACTAGCTGTGATGGACGGATAGACGGACGGACAGACAGGTCGCGAAACTAGTAGGTCTTCGTAAAAATTTTTTTACAAAGACCTTAAAAAGGTTCGTGACGGGTTGTGATATTCCTGTTAGAGGAAAAACAAATTACTCCAGTTGCTTCAACCCGACATAAGTAAGGCATGGCTGAATGGGTTGTCATCCGCACAACGTTTTAATTTGCCAGGTTGTTAGTGTTTTTCTTAGAAATTTTAAACGCAACAGTTGGCTATTAAGAACTTAAAAGGTTCGTTCTTACGCAGGTGGTGTAATTGTGAAATCAGAAGTGTCGGTGAACAGGAAAGTTTTGTACCACCAAATATTGTTCGTCCAAAGAACCATTCGAAGCAAATTTCGTTGTCACCAATGGGATCCAATCCAAGAGCCCTCAGCTTGTGCAGTAAGTACTCTAGCCACTTCACTACGCGGATTTCACTTTCAGTTTTATTCTGTATCATTCTCGCATTCGTTATGGAGTTTTCGGCTCCCCATTGGATGCGCTCTTAAGTGGTGGATAGAAGAACGCCCTAACCAATCAGTCAGAGGGTTGATGGGAAATAAAATACCATCCAAAACCGTAAAAAAATTAGGGGCTTGAAATCAACAAGTTGAAGTAGTAGGGCATCCAATGTTCAGGAAAACATCCTTTGCTGGATTGCTCTTTGCAGGAGGGATTGTCTTCCTGTTGTTCCCATTCTAGCCCCATTAGCTGAATTGTGAATTGATTTCGGTCACAACAAATTAATAAATCAATAATCGAAATAAGTTGAATAGAATTTGTAACATCTGAGGGTTTGAGTCAAATTTTCTGATAGCATGAATCGATGACTTGAACTTTTTATCCAATACTTACAAACGAAGGGGGGTTTCTTTTATAAACACATAAAGCCCCCATTTTGTTCTAGCTTAAATTATTTTTTTGAATACTCGGCCAACTAAACATATTCAAATTTAACACTATTCCTTAAATTTTCATAAAAATTCGAAAAAAATAACAGCGCCTGGGTTCATTTCAAATATGTATCAACTATTAACACATATTATTGCTGTTATTGTTCCATACAATTAAAATAGCTCTAACTCAGCTGAGTATGATCTAGTTTCCATAAAATTTGGGGAGTACAGGGGCCTTATATCAGTCTACATACCTGTTTAAGAATTGATTTTATGTGCAAAAACGTAAAATTTACGAATCATGTGAGTGAATTTCGATTTCTGAGATGTTTATTAGCCTTGTATTCATAAAGACCTACCTCCACGATTATGCTCAGAGTTTTCGGCTAAATGGTGTCCAGTTACGAGGGGGGTCACAAATTGTTTATACATTTATGCAGTGAAATAAGTATATTATAAATGTCCGTAAAGGACTGCAGCGATGGTCTGCTGCCTCGGCGAGAGAAGATGGTGGGATTGACCGAGATTAGCCTTATCTGTGGACGCGTGAATTTGCTGGCAGGTTAGCAGTGCGGGGCGGGTTCTTTTCCCGAGCCCAAGATCCACTACAAAAGAAATTTCGCATCCATGAATTTCGAGGTCCAAATGAATATCGACCGAAGTCGCGGATGAGGTAGCCTACTAAGGGTCAAAAATTGCTGACTCAGTGGAAAAATCGGGCCTGAAGAAAACCGACGGGCTTATGGCCCCTAAATACGAATGGGGCCTCCAGGTGGAAGCGGTGCCCCCCTTCCGGACCAAAATCCAAATGTAAGCGTGGCCATATATTTTTTATTTGAGTGAAAAAATCATACAAAAATAGCTGCATGAATTTTTCCTTTAAATGAGGCCTGCAAGAGCACCTGCGAACATATATTTTTTATTTGAGTGAAAAAATCATACAAAAATAGCTGCGTGAATTTTTCCTTTAAATGAGGCCTGCAAGAGCACCTGCGAACAGATAAAAAGTGGTGAGCTCGCCCACTCATTACAGTGGAGGGGCCAGCCAACGTGACTGGTCCCATACCCGGTCAGGTTCAAAAACCAAAAGGAGAGACCGAGTTTTTACCTAATTTTCCATTTTTCAATTCCTTGAATTCTTCTTGAACAAATAAAATAAGGTACTATTTTAACTAGACGTTAACAATACGAGTATTTCAAACGAAAGGAATTTCCTCCAAATACAATAAAATGTAAGTTATTTTGAATTTACTTAAAGCAAAACACATTTTTTTTAGTCTAAAACAAGTAAATATCTAAACGAAATGTCGGAATGGTAGAAATTCTTTATTTGACAATGAAAAAAAATTTTTTTGTTATTAATAAACAAACGAGGGTATCACCCAACATGCTCGTCGAGCGCCCGCTGATGATGTAGATGATGCCTGAAAACTTAATTGACGTGGGGAGGAAAATTTCAAATAACACTTTTGCACTGTATATAAATGAACTTCTTTAGTTAAATATGATATAAATACAAGCTGCTTTCGATCAATTACATCAACACGTGGTTCTACTTTTTGAATAAAACTCATATCAGACCCATAAACCTCATTCGCTTTCCTTATTAACCAACTTCCAAAAGAAAAAAGGTTATCAGTTCATCACGTATATTTTTGTTTTTTAAGGTTTTGTAAAATTATTTTACAAAACCTTACTAAAATCGCGTCCTGTCTGTCCCTTCGTCCGTTCGTCCGTCCATATGTCACACCACTTTTTCTCGCAAACTACGTAAGCTAGAAACATACGATTTTGTAGATAGATGCAAAGTGACGCCTTCTTTAAAGTTTCACCACAATAAGAAATTTATAAGGTGGTTTAAGGGGGGTGTCTTCCCATATAGGGGAGTAACTCCTGAAAAACAATTCATCGCATGTAGGTAATATGGGTATAAAATGAAAGGTCTTGATGAAAACTTTTCAAAACTGGTCTTAAAATGACAAATTTTGCTTTGTGGGGTGCAGGGGAAGGGGAAATGTACAAGAGAAACAAATAGTACATTTTATAAATTTTACATTTTGCCCTATAAAATGAAAATGGGGCCCTTGAATTTCCCAAAAGCTACAATTTAAGTTTCTTAAAAGTAATCTTATGTATTCACAATAATTTAGCAATAAACAGCTAAGTTACAGCCGATTGAATTTTTCACAATTACAATAACATTAACACGTGATACTAGGGAGATACACGTTTGCATCGGACCTAGACACTACAAATATGTAGGAATTTTGATAAAAATTTCAGTAATGGTTCATAATATTGATGCGTTATCATGACTAGCTAAGCGACGGGGTCAAAACACTTGAAACAAAATGGCGGTGAATTCAAAAACATACTAACCACAATAACTCAATTCATGGAATCTGTATATTAGTCAAGTTTTGATATGCAGAATATATTGTTTGATTTACTAATTGTTTTACAAAACCCTTCTGGCAGGAGCACTCTCCTGCTACTTCAACTTGTTTCTCACTGTATACATGCTTATTGATCTGCCTTTTGTTTCAGATGAAGCTGCAGTGAGGTCTACAGCAGTTTTTTTTGCGGTCCTGTAGAGACTGTCGGATTAACAATCGGTCTTCACGATCTGAAGTACGTTTTATCTGCCTGTTCTTTGTCTATTTGCATGAGTAACGACCTGCTCGGAAGGATTTAATGCATATCGACTGCACAACTGCCTTGGTCATGCAAAACTTTAATTTATGCGCGCGATTCTGCACTGTTTGTTAGACATGTTTAACGCAATAAATGTCACTCTTTAGGAAATTGGTAGGAAAAATTGCGTACAACATGTGTATACTTGTTGCAAGGCTTACAACACACTAAAATGTGAAACATAAAATAACAAATTCGAGCAATTATCGTCTTAAATCACACCTGGGTGTCATCAATATTTATTTTTGTCATATTTCCCACGATTAAACCGCCGATACAATTATAAAGCCATCAAATCTCTATCAAAGCACTGATTTTGGAAATAATCAAGAAAAGTAGTGGTGTCTAATATTTTTGCTCGTTGCTGTCTAGTTCAAATAACGACTTTAATTTTATAGAAGAAAGTAACAAAACCTTCCATCGGTTGAGTAAATAACATTTAAAAAAATCAACATAAAGTGAATGCTACTGAGGTATTGGACTTTTTGGCAAACATAAGATCAATGTTAGAAAAATAAAACTAATCCATAAATTTTATTGACTAACTTTTGTAGATTTGCCAAAATACAGGGTGGGCCATTAAGAAGTTTCTATTTAAAAATTTAGTGAAAGGAACAAAAAATGTAAAAAAACGAAAAAAATAATGCAATAAACTGAACAAAAATCAAAGGTTAGTACTGACTAACTTACATAATTTTGTGCGAGAAACAGCTGTCAGTGTCAAAATAACATGTGATTTAAAAAGAAACTACTTGATTGCCCACTCTATGTATGCAGCAGTGTTGAATGCAAACCAATTTCCCCTATGTTGAACATTTGGTTATGCATGTTTTAATGCGCTTGTAAGGATATAGTGCACGACATTCAGGCTTTACAATTAATCTGGTTTATCGTGTGTCTTGTGTAGACATCTCTTGGTATTTTTAGCTACTACTAGTGCACAACAATAACGTTTGTAGTTATAAAGAGTGGCCCAAACAAAACGGACGGTATTAATTGTAAATAAAACAAAAAGTTTTCAAAGAATTATGTTAATATTTTTTATTACTTATATCCGACGTTCCATATTTTCAATGACTCTGAGACATAATTGAGATTCAATTTCGTTAATGTGCTGAATTATCTCATCCTTTAGCTCTTGAATTGTTCTAGGCTTATTGACGTACACTTTTTTTTTTAATTATTCCCAGAGAAAGCAGTTCAACGGTGTCAAATCACATGATTGTGGCGGCCAATTAACATCGCCACAACTTGAGATAACACGTACATTGAATTTCTCGCGCAAAAGAGCCATTGTATCCTTGGCTGTGTGGCAAGTGGCACCACCCTGTTGGAACGACATATTGTCCATATCCATAACCTCAATTCCTGGCCACAAGAAGTCCGTTATCATCTCGTAATAGCAAACGCCATTCACGAATCGAGGTTGTCGGCTCTTATGCCACACTATCGCGAACAACAGCAATGTTTTCCGCAGAGTGAACTGGGCGAGCATGCACAGGTGATTTCACATTTCCTACAAGCCCGGTTTGCTGAAACTTATGCACAATTTTCCCGATTGTGGACACATTTGGTCGATTATGCTGACCAAAAAAATCCCGAAGTGCACGAAATGCATTTTCATTCAAACGCCCATTTTCGTAAAAGGCTTCCACAACCTTAACTCCATGGTTAAATTTTTCAAACACTGAAACAAAGAAATTTTAAATTAAATTGGGCGAAAACTTGACGTTAAGGTGTGACTCACAATTAACTTCTGGCATTTTGGTTGGACCACCCTTTATTTATCAAGCTTTGTTGATAATTTGTTGAAAAATATAATAGGGGCACCGGTTAATTCATACGGTTTTCTAACAGACGGCGTAACTTGATTTTTATTCCAGCGATTCATCTTTCCAAATAAGTGTTGGAAAGCTACTGTCATATAGTTTCAGAATTAGTATGTGTCATTTAGCTGAAGCGAAACAACAATGCTTTTTTTACTCTGAAAATGTCGAATTTTGTGCCGAATAAAGTGTTTTTGCGGGGAGCACTTCTTCATTGAAGAAAAAGGCTGCCGAAAGTCATCGTATTTTGGTGGAAGTGTATAGTGTGCATGCTCTAGCTGAGCGTACGTGCCAGAAGTGTTTGCACGGTTTAAAAGTGGCAATTTGGACTTGGAGGACGATGAAGGGCCCGGACAGTCAAAAAAGTTTGAAGATCACGAATTGGAGACATTGCTCGACCAAGACCCATCCAAAACTTGCAAAATCACTTGGCGCTGCTCAACAAACCATTTCCGATCATCTAAAAGCAGTTTTTCACAATAAAGCTTCAATTTTCGAGAAAAAAACGCACGAATTAACCGGTACCCCTGTTATTTATATATAAATAACTTGAAGTAGCAGGAGGATGCTCCTACCAGAAGGCTATTGTAAAACAATTAGTAAATCAAACAAGATATCCTGTATATCAAAACTTGACTAATATACAGATTCCATGAATTGAGTTCGAAGAATTATTGTGGTTAGTATGTTTTCGAATTCGCCGCCATTCTGTTTCAAGTGTTTTCACCCCGTCGCTAGATTAGTCATGATAACACATGACTATTACAAACCATTTCTAAAATTTTTATCAAAATTCATACATATTTGTTATGTCTAGGTCCGTTGCAAGCGTGTATCTCCCTATTATCACGTGTTAATGTTGTTGTAATTGTTAGATATTCAATCGGCTGTAACTTAGCTGTTTCTTGTTCAGAAAACTTAAATTATTGATTTTGGGATTTTATAGACAAAAAAGCAAAATTTATAAAATGTACCATTATTAACAAAGTTGATCGAATTTCGACTTCTAAGGTAATTGTCTCCCTTGTGAAGGAAAAATTGTCAGTTTAAGTACTGTTTTGAAAGGCTCTTATAAAGAAATTTCATTTGATATTCATATCGGCTACATTTGATGAAAGTTTTTGCTCAGCGGCCACTCCCCTGTACTGTAATCATCTATTCATGGCCTATTTTTTCGAATCCTAGAATAGTTACAAAGCCCATTTGCTAGGAGCTCTCTCCGGCTTCCTCGACTTGTTTCACCTATGATTATTAATTGTAGGTACTCATCAACAGGCATTCATTAAATTGAATCAAGTGCTAAAAGCATGCGCCTCAAACGTTGAAGTTGGGGCAAAATACATCAAAATTATTCAATCTTCGCATTTAAAACAGCCACTATTTTGCTTGACGATTACTAATACCACTAGCTGAACCAATTCTCAAAGAAATTCTTGATACCTATCATTCCTGAAATTTTCATGCAAATCCTAGCAAAGCTGTAGTATCTGAGTCGGTAAAAAGCGCATATTGTTCCATAGTAATACAGCGCATAATGTTCCATAGTAATACAGGAAAATTTAAATCGCTATAACTTCATTAAATACCATTCGATCTTTGTGAAACTTTCAGGACAGATTAATCTTATAAATAATCATTTGTATACTGAATTTTATGAAATTTAAGGGCACGGTTAAGATTTTAATTCAAGAAAACATAAAATCGATAAATCATACATAAGTTGAGTGAATTTCGACTTCTCATGCATTTGTTGTTGTTGTACTCATAAAGGCCTACATTCATTGTTTTTGTCAGATTTTTTTGGGTCACAAAATTTTCGTACATTTCCCCTTCCCCTGAACCCTCGAAGCAAAATTTGTCATTTTAAGACCTGTTTTGAAAAGTTCTCATTAAGACCTTTCATTTGATACCCATATTGCCTACATGCGATGAAAACTTTTTATTCAGAGGCAATTCCCCTATATGGGGAGACCCCCTTCAAGACATTATAAATTTTTTTTCGTGTTGAAACTTTGAAGAGGGCGTCACTTCGCACTTACTTACAAAATCTTATGTTTCTAGCTTATGAAGTTTGCGAGAAAAAGTGCTATGACACACGGACGGACGGACGGGCGGACGGACGGACAGACAGATAGACAGGATGCGATTTTAGTAGGGTTTTGTAAAATGATTTACAATACCCTAAAAAGAGTGAAGTAGCTTTATTAGCACACGACTTGTGCTTATTTAAATATAACAGCCACACAAAAAAAAAAAGTGGGGTATACTTTCGATGTCATATGGCTTATCCATGGTATTTTGGCCTGCTGAGCACGAATCCGGGTCCAGAACTGAGCTATCACGCCCTGATATTTTTCTCATCTCAAAAAATGGGTTAAAAACAGAGAAAATCGTGAAAAATACACTCGTAAAATTCGGAAAAAATTTATTTTGACACTTAAACTTATATTCATTTGAATTGAGACCTGCTGAGCATGAATCCATAACCAGAATTAAGCCACTATATCTTGATTTTTTTCTAACCTCAAAAAATGGGTTAAAATCGAAAATGGCGGAAAATACACTCGTAAAATTTGGAAAAAATTTATTTTTAACCTTTAAGCCTAACCAGAATTGAGCCACCATGTCCTGATTTTTCCCAACCTCAAAAAATGGGTTAGAAATAGTGAAAATTGACGAAAATACATTGAAAAACATTTTTTTACCTTTTAACCTATATTTATGCGGATGTGGACCTGTTAAATATGAATCTGTGATCAGATTTTGATCATCACATCCAGATTTTTTCCTAACCTCAATAAATGGTTTGAAGCCAGTAAAATTCGGGTAAAATACATTGAAAAACATTTGCTTTCACATTTTAACCTTTATTCTGTTAACCTCAAACCCTGGTCAGGTTAAGCTAGCCCCCCTAGCCCCCTTATTTCTAAACCTGGCGCTGTTGAAATCAAATGCCTCATAATACAGAACCACCAACAAATACTTTAAAACCTGAGACCTGTCATCTTATTACCAAATTATCCGTTTTCAATATCCATGTCCAAAAATCCTAATGATTCATACCTTTATACCCAATAACTTACATCAGCAATAATAAATCTAAATACCAACTACCCTAATGCCTAAAATCTGATGCCTAATAAACGTAACTCATAACCACAAAATCACACCCAACACCCGAGTTGAATAACTTGAATAACCTAAAACTTTGAAACTCAATACCCTGATTAAGTGACCGAATATTACTGCCTATCCTTTTTTTTTATGGCTATATATCGTTCTCTAATCCTCAAAAGATCTTTTTACAGATTTTAACTCCCGTTTAATTTCTTAGCTTTGCATTTCTTCTTCTTCTTCTTAGCACTACAGCCCCTTTCGGGCCTTCGCTTCCTGCAAACAGCGCTTCCAAAAGTCTCGGTCCGTTGACCGCGCCTTTCAATTCCGAAATCCGACCAGCGATGAACTGTCTTCGTCGACCGAGTCAGGTAAGCGTTTCCTCGGTTTCCCCACTGGGCTCCAGCCTTCAGTTCTCCCAACGAGTACCTTCTTGAGTATCCGTTGTTCGTCCATACGATTCATGTGTCCAGCCCATTGCAGCTTCCGCAGTCAAACAATCCTCGAGACCTCCAGCTCGTCAAAAATTTCATACAGCTCATGGTTGTATCGAATGCGCCATTGGTCCCCGTGAAGCTTCGCTCCGATTAGTCACCTCAGGACCCGTCTCTCTTTTAAGTGACCAGCAATAGTCAGCCAACATATGGTCATTCCATCGTCCTTGATCTTGGTTTTCGATGACTTTAATGTCTTGGTGAAAGCGCTCTCCTTGTTTTTCGCTGTAGTCACCGAGATTGTCGGGGAAATCATCAATATGGGAGTCTAAGATATGTAATTTTAAACTCATTAGGCATCTAATTTTCCAAATTCTTATCCATTTTCTTAACTATCTCTTTGTACTTAGGACTTTTGTTATTTACTAAAAAGTTTTTTGCGAATTCTTTAAAACTTAGCCAAGCAGCTTTTCCAATCTTGTCCTTTTTTGCAACGAATATTGTGTCCTGAAACAATTTCTTATTACATTTTCTTCACCAGGAATAAATTACTCTCTTGCTGGCCAAATCCTTTTTTATAGTGGTTCTCTTTATCTCTACTGTTCCAAAGGCATAAATAGCAGGGAAAAATCATAAAGCCAGACTGTTGGCCAAGCAATATCTTTAAGATTTTGAGATCTCCGCAGATTTTCCAGTTGTGATCAGCATATTTTATTTTTTGTAAAAGCTTCTTCATTTTATCATAATGTTCTTTTATAACTGTGGAAATTGCAATTGGAACAAGAGCATATACGTTATTGTTGTGCAAAAAAACTGCCTTGATGCTTCACTTAGAAGAATTTATAAACAATCTCCAATCAACAGGATTATAAAGGTTTCCCTTTAATTCATTTATTAAGCCTTTAATATTAGTACAATATGCTATTGACAAATCACCATCAACTTTGAAATATTTGCGATATTCTTGGTTCCTATTTCTGTAAAATGAAACTTTAGCTTCTGGCTTGAGCAGATTTCTTTTCTTCAAAAATGAAGCAAGATGCTCTGCACCATCTTTGGCTATGTCTAAGTCTCTAACTAGATCGTTGAGTTCTGACTGTGGTATGGGTATTGGTTGTCGTTTACGATTGTATGCTAGATACATATATATACTATATATATATATATATATATATATATATATATATATATATTTATATATATATATCACTACTATCTACACCATTATCACGATTATTTGAGTCGTGAGTCGATTCGTACTCATCATAATCTGATAAGGTAGAATCATCTACTTCCATCGCATTACTTAGTTCAGTAGATGAAATAGCTTCAATTGGTCTTGTTACTGTCAAAACATCTGTATAAGTCATGCTTCTTTTATTCTTTCGGTTATTACCAAATTTGTCATCTACAATATTCATACAGAAGAAACATTCACTTTCACAGGAAGGTCTATTCAATATCGCAGGTCTGGTATATTTCACGGCCTTCTTATGTGAGTCATACAATATAATTTTGCAAGAATTGCAAATAATGTGGGGGACCCAATCTGTATTTTGGTGCAGTAACTCTAGACCAAAGGTTTCTTTATAAAGATTCTTAATCTCATCTGTTATAGCTATTCGCGTTTTGATAAATACATATTCACAACAAATATAACAAAACATATCAAATTTTTTATCACAGCGATGAACTGCCCTTTTAGCTTGGGATTTTTTTCTTGTAGCACTATACTCAACATGAGCCAAGTTACCCACAGGTGAAGAGCTACGGTCGCTGGATGACGACGACTACGGGGTCGTTTTCACACCCTGACCAATCGCCGATACTGGGTTTCCGAGTCCCTGCATCGTAATTCTCTTCCTTATACCTGCCATGACGGCATGAAACCCGTTATCCAGGGACTTAGCTGGATAGTGGAGCAACTCCGTTGCCCACCGACACCGTGTGGAGGTGCCCTGGATGCAGGTAGAGAGCGATATAACCTTAAGCTAGTTCCATCTTTCTGAACAACGGTGATTGGTTTTATTTGTTCGTTCCTGGTAGTTGGTTTGTGATTGATTATAAGCATAAACTTTTCTTTCTACAATTAGAAAGATATTTTATATTGAATAATATTTTATTATAAATTCAAACACTACAATATTATAGAACAAACTAAACAAATTAAATTATATTTATTAATTAACTTTCTCAATACAATATTTGAGAAAGAACTGAATTCGTTGAATGAACTGAACTTACTAAATTTACTTCATTAATTTATAATCTATATATACAATTCCAAAAACAATATAGGTAACTAGATTTACATTATTTGTTTAATGTGTCAAAAATATAGTATTTTTATGTAAAGTATATTTTGTGAATGGAATGAATATTTTTGAGTTATTTTGAATTAAATATAATATAACCGCCACAGAACTTCCCCCCTAGTGAAATATTTATATATCGCGATAAAAGGAAAACTACTTATGTGGGGTTAGTTAACTGTTACTGATTAATTTTTTTTAATTTTAATGTAAAATTATTCTTTGAGACTTATTGGAACGTTTGCCATTCATAAATATCTTGTTATAAATCTTGTTTTATTTTTACTTATGTCAAACGATACTTTTTTGGTCTCTATATTTTCATTATATTTTATTACTTTTTTCTTAATTGCGGAAAAACAAGGTTTTATCCGTCTACCGAAATATTACACGCTTTATTATTAATCTCAATAGTGAAATCTTTTTCTTTTCTTTGCAATATCTTAAAGGGACCTTGGTATGGTGGTTTAAGCGATGGACGAACTGAAAATACCCTGACTCGAACTTCGGTGCATGTACCTAAACTTTTAATAATTTTTGTGTTATTATTACCATGATTTGCAGCCGGAATAGGTTTGAAAACCGACATAGCAGTTTTCAGATCTTTAACAAAATCGTTTTGTATTTGGTTATCAAATGATGGAATTGAAAAATCACTCGGAATTTTGATATTTTCTCCATAAAGTAGCTCTGCTGAAGAAGTATTAAGATCTTCTTTGATTGCTGTTCTCAAACCTAACATCACAAAAGGTAAGCTCTTGGTCCATGAAGGATTATTATGTGTCATAATGGCCGCTTTAAGCGTACGGTGCCATCTTTCGATCATACCGTTAGCTTGAGGATGATAAGCTGTAGTACGGTTGCGCTTAAAACCAAGAGTTCTTGCTAGTTCGCCAAATAGTTGTGATTAAAATTATTGACCTTGATCAGTAACTATGGTTTTAGGAACTCCAAAACGTGCAATCCAAACACTGCATAAAGCTTCCGCACAAAATTGAGCTGTTATATTTGTCATAGGAATGGCTTCTGGCCATCTTGAAAATCGGTCAATAATTGTCAAGCAATACGTGAAACCTTGTGAATAAGGAAGTGGTCCGAACATATCCATATGAATTGCTTTGAAGCGTTTAGATACCAATGGAAAAGTCTTAATTTCACTTTTATTATGCCTTGAAATTTTGCAACGTTGACAATCTAAACAACTTCGAGTCCAGTTTGCAACATCCTTATTTAATGAAGGCCAAAAATATTTGCTTGCAATAATGCGACGAGCAGTTCGTATTCCAGGATGTGCTAAATTGTGAACGGTTTTGAAAACTTGTTCACGAAATTTTTCTGGAATGTAAGGCCTGATAGGTTTATCAGAAGTTTCACAAAAAACCTCAATATCTGAATTTGGCAAATTAATTTGACTAAACTTGAATTTCGAATTTGTTCTCAAGTTTGTCAAACATTCATCTACAATTTGTGCTTCTGAAATAGGTTTGAAATCTATTGTACTAGGAATTTCTATTTGAGAAATCCTAGAAAGAGAATCAGCAACTACATTCTCTTTGCCAGAAATATGTCTAACGTCTGTAGTAAACTCACTAATAAATGTTAGTTGACGTAGTTGCCTTGGAGAAGCTTTAGCTGGGTTTTGCCGAAATGAATATATTAATGGCTTGTGATCTGTGAACAGCGTGAAAGAACGACCTTCAATGTAAAATTCAAAATATTTTACTGCTTGATAAGCCGCCAACAATTCACGGTCATAGGTACTATAATTTTTTTGAGCTTGATTGAGTTTCTTAGAGAAGAAACCTAAGGGTTGTCAGTCATCATTTATGCGTTGTTGGAGTGCTGCACCAATGGCAATATCTGAAGCATCGACAAAAATCGCTAAAGGAGCATCCATGTTAGGAAAAGCTTATACTGCTGCTTCGAATAATAATTGTTGTTTTGAAAAATTAAAAGATTCAATAGCTTCTGGAGTCCAGTTAATTTTTTTTTGTCAGACTTTTTAGCTCCTATTAGATAACTGTTAAGTAATGCATGATGTTGAGCCGCATTGGGCAAGAAACGACGATAAAAATTTATCATGCCTAAAATTTGAATTGAAGAATATCTTGACACTTGTCTGGAGCTGGACGAAAGCCTTCAGACGAAATGAAATGACCAAGAAATTTAATCTCAGTCTGTAAAAATTTACATTTGTTAATGTTAATTATGATCTTGTAATCTTTCAAAAATAATTTCCAAATGAGCTAAATGCCCAGAAACTGATTTAGATCAAATCAGGATGTCGTCAAGATATACAAAACAAAAATTTAGATCTTTCAATACAGAATTAATAAACCGTTGGAAAGTTTGCGCAGCATTGCATAGTCCAAAGGTCATTCGGGTAAACTCAAAGAGTTCAAACGGTGTGCATATAGCTGTTTTTGGAATATCTTCGGGTTCGACTGGAATTTGATGGTGTGCCTTGGTAAGATCTAAAGTTGAAAATGTTTTGCAATCGGTCAGAAAATGAGGAATATCCTGAATATTAGGAATCGGATAACGATCTGGAACGGTTATAACATTTAAACGTCTGTTGTCTCCACAAGGACGCCATTCACCATTACTTTTTTTACCATGTGTAATCGTGAGGGCCGGAAATTTCCGCAACTGTATCGATTAAAAGATTCTTCTTTGAAGAATGATCGAGAATTGAAAGGCGGCTAGAAGAAATACCTCTTAAGTTTGCCGCCGGAGACAAGTGGATTTAGTTTTTTGAATTATTGAAAGTCTCCTTAGAATTTTTGTTAATAAATTTGCATGGCTCAAACACTTATGTGCATTGACACCAAATTGAGCATGATACCAACAAAATCCTCTATCTTTTGAACGTCTGTTGGATGAACTACGTGAACGGAAGCCTTGAAACTGGCCATCATTCCTTCTTGGATTTATAAATCTTAATGATTCTCCAACAGCCTTAGTAAGTTCTGCAATTTGATTTTCTAACTATGCAATTTGTTGTTGAACGTTAGGTTCTGATTTGGAGGAAATTGCAAATGAAAATACTGATGGTCTATTTGAAACGTCAAAAATTTTATCGCCACTTGATGCCAGATCATTCAAAGAGCTTGACCGGTTACATGCTAATATTGCTTGCATGTTTTCCGGTAGTCTTTGAAGCCATAATGATCTTAAAAGATCATCACCAACTTTATCCCCCCAAGTTGTTTCATCTCACGAACAAGTTGTGAGGGCTGTCTATCTCCTAAAGTGAGATTCGAAATTAATTGACTTAATCTCGTATTCTCACTTGCTGAAAGTCTGGAAATTAAAGCTTCTTTTAAAGTTGTGTAGGGAGTAGTGGATGAAGGATTATTCACTAGATCAGTAACTGTCCTAATTGCTTCAGGATCAAGAGCTACCAGAACATAATTGAATTAAGTCAACTCTGTCGTAATCCCAGCCAGAGCAAATTGAGCCTCCGAACGCTTAAACCATGCTTCAGGAAACTGCTTCCAAAATGAAGGTAGCATTACTGCTACAGCATTTACTGTAGAATCCCCTGAAGGACTCGCATCATGAAAATTATCTTGAGACATAATTTAATTTATTATGATATAAATATTCCTGTAAAAATAAATCCCTAAGGGATCTGGGTGCGCTACGCTGGATATATCCCCCCCTGTCGCAGGATATATCCTACCCTTAATCTGCGATCTAATCGTTAAAATTTACAGTTTTAAAAATTTAAAAAAAAATATTTGAAATATTTGAAAATTCTGGTATATATGTGTGAATGTGTGTAGAATGTAATGTTGTATATAAATTTTCTTACTTAAATTCCTTCTATGATATTCGCTCCTCGCTCGTCGTTTTCCACTTTTGATGTCTTACGAGTTCGGTGATTGGAATTTTCTGCTGGAACTTTTCGCCTGTTCTCGGTTCATTCGCGGTACTAAATCAATGGCTGCCTGCTGATTTGATGATTGTTTTGCTTTGCTCTTAAGGGTCTGTTCGGATGCTGTAACTAAATTCGAAATTGCTCACAATTCTGATTTGCGTTTCGCTGGCAGGCGGGCTGACACACGACCATAAATGTACCAACAATTGGCGAATGCAAATAAAATTGCGATTAGACCTTTCCGCCTGTTTTTCTGCTCTAACTAAATAATATTTCTACCGTCGCTCGTAATTGACACAAGAATTTTCATCTATCAAGGTGTGAGTCAATCGCACAAACCGACTCAATCGCCACGAAAAATCAGATTCCTTCACTTTCTTCGCAATTCGATCTTCCACGACACGCGAGTCGCAGCTTTTGCGAGAGAATCTCACAATTTTTTCTAAAAAATTCTAGTCTGGAGGCCTTGAACTAGTCTGCCTTTGCCACTGTCATTCAGTGCCAAATTCTCAGTGATGGTTGCCAAATCTGAGACTGTTGTGTTGATTCCTTGCATAGAATTATTGATAGCAGAGAGATCGGTGTGGTTCTCCCGTTCGCGTAGTATAGCACTGACACCAACAGGACTTTCCTTTGATTCTAAATTACTTCCTACAATATGTGACTTTGCCGAAGAGAGAACGCTCTCAGCTATCGCTTCGACAGTTTGCTTCTGTTCGTTTTTTTATATTTGCAATAGCAGCTCAGGCTTAGATAGCGTGGTATTGCTCGTCCTTCTTAAAGGTTACGACGACTTCCGTTGCAAGCGCACGTGTTGAATAAGAACTCGATTATCAATAAGAGGCGCTTGTGCCTTATCGGGGTCACCAATTGTTCGTTCTTTGTAGTTGGTTTGTGATTGATTATAAGCATAAACTTTTCTTTCTACAATTAGAAAGATATTTTATATTGAATAATATTTTATTATAAATTCAAACACTACAATATTATAGAACGAACTAAACAAATTAAATTATATTTATTTATTAACTTTCTCAATACAATATTTGAGAAAGAACTGAATTCGTTGAATGAACTGAACTTACTAAATTTACTTCATTAATTTACAATCCATATATATAATTCCAAAAACAATATAGTTAACTAGATTTACATTACTTATTTAATGTGTCAAAAATAAAGTATTTTTATGTAAAGTATATTTTATGAATGGAATGAATATTTTTGAGTTATTTCGAATTAAATAAAATATTGAATTACAACAATGCGGCTTGGAAAAGCATAATAAAACCAACTATCACGCAAAAACCGCGTGCGCCATATTTGATTTAAATTTATTGTCAATAACCAAATCACCTCAACATCCCCAGTATATGAAATTTAATGTAAGTTACTTGTATTTCAGAAACTGCGTTTGCATCCTAGATCTGCCAATACCCGTTAGTATAAATAAAGGTTTAGATGTGATAACAATTGTTTTTCGAACTTTTACGAGTGCATTTTCCTAGATGCTTACTGTTTTTAACCCATTTTTTGAGGTTAGAAAAAAACCAGGACATGATGGCTCAATTCTGGTTACGGATACGTACTCAGCAAGTTTCAATTCACATGAATATAGGTTTAAATGTTAACAATAATTTTTTTCCGAATTTTACGAGTGTGTTTTCCACGATTTTCTCTGTTTATAACCCATTTTTTGAGGTTATAAAAAAATCAGGGCGTGATGGCTCAATTTTGGACCCGGATTTGTGCTCAGCAGGCCAAAAAACTACGGATTCGACATATGGCATCAACAGTATACCCTACTTTTTTTGTGTGGCTGTGTATTTTATGCGAGATATATTATTGGAAAATATGTCTAAATGCAATATTTTGGTCCTTCTTCCAGTAATCTTATGGGTACCGAGTAGTTCATTGCAGTCTACATGTAATAGTGGCTCCTACATGTACGATCATTATAAGTCGACACGGTTTTTTATGGGGTATTTATTAACTTTATATTTAAGTTTCATCTATGAAACCCTTAAGGTTATACTATATACTGTTTTACACTTTTTGATTTTAAGTTTTGATTACTTCACATTCCAATCGTTTTTTAGGTCTTTGTAAAAAAATTTTTTACAAAGACCTACTAGTTTCGCGACCTGTCTGTCCGTCTGTCCGTCCGTCTGTCCGTCTGTCCGTCTGTCCGTGCGTCACAGCTAATTTCCTCAGAAACTATAGAAGCTAGAATGCCCAAACTTTGTGAAAAGGTCAGAAGTGATGGTCTCTCAAAAGTTAAGGCCTTGACAAAAATTTATAAAATGTTTAAGGGGGGTCCCCCCTAATAACGAATTGGCCCTTAACAATTTTTTTTAATCAAAGGTAGTCGAGTGGGGTATCAAATGAAAGTTCTTAATTAGAACTTTTAGAATCTGAAATAAAAAAATCATTTGATGAATTAGGGGGCCACGGGAAGGCAAAATGTACCCAAAATTTGTGTCCCCCCCCTCGCGATTGGACACCTTTCAGCCGAAAAATCTGAAAATTATCACGAATGTGGACCTTTATGAGTACAAGGGCAACAAATACCTTAGAAATCGAAATTCGCTCAACTTTGTTAATAATAGTATGATATGTAGATTTTTGCCCATAAAATCAAAACGGTACCTTTAAACTTCTGACATAAGATATATATGTTCACAAAATTTAATTGAGATCGAATCATAATCAAGTGAGTTATAGCCATTTCAATTATATGGAATTACAACAACGATAACACGTGTTTATGGTTCATATAGGGTTTTCCAATAAGAGGTGCTATTTTGATATTAAAAGAAAAATGCCATTTTTTAAAATAAATGATCGGATGTTTAGTTCATTATAAAGAAGAAGATATGCCGTTAATAGCAATAACTAACATTGGGCAAATAACCACTACGACACGCTTACAGGACCATATCCTCTTCATGAAATTTTAAATAACCAAATCGCAAAGTGGCTGCCCTATGTCCTCGATAGCCTCACGAATTTCGTCTTTGAGATCTTGAATTGACGCTGGGCTACTGGCATAGGCCTTCTCTATCACGTGGCTCCAAAGGAAGAAGTCGCAAGGTGTTAAATCACAAGATCTATTCAAAATAACACCACTTATTGGAAAACCCTATATATATTTAAAATTGACTTAGGTTCTTTTATTTTCTTTCAATTTTCATGAAAATTTAAGGAATAGTGTTTAACTTGAACATGTTCAATCGGCCGAGCATTCAGAAAAATCATTTAAGCTAGATTAAAATAGCGGCTGCATTGTGCTTATGAAAGAAACTGTGCATCTTTTGTATAAATTTGAACGATTTCATATCTAAGTATTGGATGAATAATTCAAGTTATCGATTCACGCCATTAGAAAACTTGTTTCTAACCCTAGGATGTTTACAAAGACCTTCTGGTAGGAGCATCCTCCTGCTTACTCAACTTGTTTTACTAGTATTTTAGGCCTATATGTTTATTAATAATTCTTTTGACTAGTAGCAATTGGTACGACTGATAAATTTTATTTTGCTTGTGCAATTGCAACGAGTACGCTAGCACAATATGATTTCGACGATACCTCCTTTGCAGTAGAATGTCCACAAATTAGTGTACTTCTTTTATAAAAAAATTTACTTTTTTTTCAATGGTTCAAAATTTGAAATGCTATGAACTGGTTTAAGTCTATCTACTGAAATGAGGCATTTTTATTTTAATGACAAAGTATTCCGAAAGACGTATAAGTTATTATGAGCCTTCATCGCGAGGTGAAGAAGGAGCTTTGACTTTATCTATTCTGATGGAAACATGTGTGCACTGGTGAAATTCTTTAGTTATGTAACATTCGTTTGTGTCCGTTTTAGATCTTGAAGGAACTGCAAAAAATCTGTCAGTTAATATACGATGTATTGTCATTTTTGAGATTTTTCTGATAATAATTGAAGAAATCTGCAGGAAGTTTTAACGTTTGACCGTACATAATTTCGGCTGAACTGCAATTCAGATCTTCTTTAATTGTGGTTCTTATTCCTAACAAAAACCATTAGAAGCTCTTCACTCCTGTGAATGGTACTATACCTTACAACTAAAGAGTCCTTAAGACTCCGGTGAAATCTTTCTAGCATGCCATTTAATCGCGGATGGTGTGCCGTACTTCTTATTCTATTTATGCCTGAAAACTTCATGAGCTCTCTAAATAAATTTGACTCAAACTGTACTCCTCTATTGGTGGTCATGATTTCTGGTATACCAAATCAACCGAAATGCCCTGTAATCAACTTTTCTGCAATAGTTTCGGCAGTTGCGTTGACTATAGGGTATGCCTCTGGTGAACGGCTAAATCTGTCTACTACTATTAGTATGTAAACGTTATTCTTTGATGGCGGTAAGGGTCCTACAATATCGACATGAATGCGTTGAAATTTTTCTGAAGTTATGCAAAATTATCTAATGGGAATTCGGTGTGCTTAACTATCTTAGATTTTTGACAATTAATGCAAGATTTTGCCCATTGATTAACTTGTTTATTTAAATTAGACCAGTAGTATTTCGAGGCTACTGACTTTCTTGTGGCTCTAATACTCTAATACTCTACAACAGTTGTAGGGTTTTCTTATATTTTGAAATGCTAGGAGAAAATAATTGCTATAGTTCAGAGTCTTCTTTTTGCACCTTTGCTACTGCTTTCACATCGAGGGATGACTGCATTTCCCATGTTTTGAGTTTTTCTGTTCTTGAAACATAATCTGCTACGACATTACTTTTTCCTGCTTTATGCCTAATATCGTGTGCATATTGGGCTATGTAGTCCAGATGCCTAAACTGTATAGGATCACGTTCTGCTTTCGCAAATATTGCACCTGTTAGAGCTCTATGGTCTGTGAAAACTCAGAAGTTTAGTAGCAAGATACTCGTGTACTGCCAATAACTCCCCATCAAAGGCAGAATACTTCATTTCTCTTTTTAACTGTTGAAAAAAATTCTAGTGGTTCCCAAACAGAGGTTTTAGCTGCTGAATAACTGCTCCAACAACTACATTTGATGCATCGGTTGTAATACTAATGTATCCTTTCGGTGATGGATGAACTAGTAAGGCAGCATCTGCTTATGCCTTTTTGGTTTCTTAAACTGCCTCTTCACACTCTCTAGGCCAAGGAAAATCGTCTTTATTTGCCTTTCTCTTCTTTCTTGCATTGTTAATTGAGGAAATGTTGTTTCTAATTGGAGTTGAAAGTTTCCATAGAAAAGTTTCCATAAATTGTTGCGTTTTACGAACGGAGTTGAAAGTTTCCATAGAAAGTTTCCATAAATTGTTGCGTTTTACGAACCCACTACAGCGAAAGTAAATTTAAAATTGATTTAACTTTATTCTGGGAAGGATGAATTCAATCTGCCGATATATTTATTGTTGCTTAAAAAACCGATTGAAGTTGGACCGAAATGCATTCAAGCAATTTTATCGTAACTCCATGTTCAGTTAGTCGCTTAAGCAACATGCGTAGATGTTCCCTGTGTTCTTCAGATAACTTACTTGCCACTGAAATATCGTCTATATAAACGAATACGAGCGAAAATCTTTTACGGACCTCATTCATGAGACGTTGGAAGGTTTGTGTAGAATTTCCAAGTCCGAATGGCACAAATTCGAATAAACCAAACGGAGTCGTAATTACAGTCTTGTATCAACGGCGTTCTGAAATACATGCAAACATTTGAGTTCATCCTGATGTCCTCAATTTGATTTAAGATATTGACAGCTATCGATGCAAGGAGCATCATTCTTCAAGTCAGAGACGCTACTATTGACATCGAAGTTCAAAATCTTGAAAATTTACTGCCTGACTTGAATTTGATTCGAAATCAATGATTTTTAAGTGAATGCAAAAAGGTTGTATCAACCTTCCCTAATACTCAAAAGAAAAACGCAAGAGGTGTTTTGATGAAAATGAAGATGACAATGACAAGAGCGCAGACGATCAAGAGACCAATTTCAAAAGGAACACGTTCTACGTAATAATCGACTCGGTTATTGCGGGAACCTTCAATAAGTTCAATGCCATCAAGGATTTTGTAATGAATAGTTAGATTTCAAAATCTGTGAAGGACTGCAGCGATGGTCTGCTGCCTCGGCAGAGGAAGGTGAAGATACCCGCCGAGAATGCCCTTGTCTGGGGACGCGAGAATGCGCTGGCAGGCTAGCATTGCGGTGTCGTGGGGCGGGTTCATTCCCCCAGCACAAGGACCCACTACAAAAGAATTTCGCATTCACGAATTTCTGGGGTCACAAAAAGAAAGGCGACTGAAGTCGCAAAAATTGTAGGCGACCATTCAGAGAGAAAATGACTTGTTCAGAGAACAAGTGAAACAAGTAAAATTGGGCGGACTTAGGGTAACTTCGTCTTTACCTGACGAGGCTCATGGCTCACAAATAAGAGAGGAGCAACCGGGTGGTGATGGTACCCCCCCCCCGAACCCGCCCAACCGGATCAAAAGCCATAAATGTTGTAGTGGCCAGGTATTCCTCTTCTGAGTGGAAAACTCATACAACTTACTTGCATGAGCCTTCCCATCAGAGGAGAAGTACCCCGGTGACCAATTTACGCCATAGAACTATGCAATTCGATTACATAACCCTATGCCATAAAGAGGCACCTTGCTTGGGCCACTCAACCCGCGAAGTCACTTGAAACAAAAGGAGGTTAGTCGGTGCCCGATGGTTGGCTCATGTCTTGCGTTGAGAGCCTACCATCGTACCGGGTCCTATACCCGGTCAGTACAGAAAGAAAGGAAAGACCGATTTTATGGGATGGTTACGAATTCATTTTTATTTTTCTTCACGCAACAATTTCAAGATTGAAAGTCGATACAAAAATTCTCGAGCACAAGCAGTATCAAGTATGAATCAGATCGTAATGATTTACAAACTACTAATAACTCTAATCTTCTTCTGTTACTGTTTAAACATCGATGTAAAGAATTAAAGAGAAACAAGGGAACAGAAGTTTGGTTCTATTAATGTCAATGTAAGAGATTCATTTCCTCTATTCATAAAGTATGTCACACCCCGTCCCTATGAATTTTTTGCTTTGTTTCCTAAGCCCACTATTGTATGTAGAGGTAAAGTAAAGTGCATATAAGATTTGAAATATGTATAAAAACATTACATGTATATAAAAAAATTTGAAACGTCTATAAAAAAATTTTAAATCATTCAAAAGGGTACTTACCCAGCCTTTCCGACGACGAGCGCTCGTTGACGAGGTGGGATGAGTAAGTCCTGGCTTTCAAACTGGGCATCTACGGGTATATTATCTAAATTACTGGGCATGGGACACTCACAAAAAATTATGATAATCATCAATTTTAAAAATTATTGCCAGAATAATTTAAATCAGAGTCGCCAGATACAGTCACTACAGGTAACACTTCGGTAAAACGGTTGTAATGAATCATGCGACGCCGCTGTTGACCACTATCAACACACTTTGCTGCTATGTGGCTTGTCATTTTACGTTGGTTGCGACCAGTGCACATCCCGCGTCTATTTTGTCGTGGGATGCCAACAGAATTTGACAGCCACATGGAATTGAAGTGTGGAGGTAGTGGCCGCCACCCACGAGGTAGTCCCGGAGTGTGAAAAGTGAAACGGAAAGTGCAAGACCTGATTCCACGGCAATTATAGTGCATGGTGGCGATGTCGTAACATCGATAAGAAATTGCGATACGGAGGAGAAACGACGCGAACGAAGTTTTCAGTGCAAACAATGTGGGAAAACATTCAAACGCTCAAGTACATTATCAACTCACTTACTTATACATAGTGATACACGGCCATATCCTTGTCAATATTGCGGAAAGCGTTTCCATCAAAAGTCGGATTGCAGGAATTGGGAAAAGCCAAGAAGGATACGAGTACGAGCCAACCGAAAAGGAACAGACTATATGTGCAACGAATGGTGCCGTTTATTATGCCGCTACTCCACCGGCTCCGATAAGCAACATACCTAGGGATCAGTTTGCAGCAGTTTACCCACCAGCAGTTGTGCCAACAATATACACACCTTCAATGCCGTACCAGCCGTTTTAGCAGTACTACAGTGGGCAAATGAATGTTCCCACCATTTGGCCTCAGAACTACCAAGGTAATTAGATTTGCTTGTATAGATGATACGACAGTTAAATTGGAAACGTGGGATACGGCCGGACAAGACAGGTATCACAGTTTAGCGCTAATGTATTATAGAGGAGCGCAGGCCGCAACATGGATTTGTAAGGATTACCAGATTAACATTTGAACGACCCCCTGAACGATTACACAATGGCGATTTCGAAGCATTATTTTCTTTAATGGATTATGAATTTACTAGATCAATGTGGAATTATCCATTTCGAATAACGTACCGATTAATACTACATGAAAAAGAACTGCACTTTCATATCGATGTTTACAACCCTAGTAAGGACTTAACCTTTTCATTCAATTTACTCCTACATACCTACCTGAAGGTTCCCGAGGTGCGCCGATGCCAAATAACAAGTTTACACGGTTGTACATTTATTGATAAGACTCGAGATGGTGCTACCTACCAAGAAGGTCGTGAAGTTGTTACAATAGGCGAATGGACAGATATAATATATCAACATACACCACTAGAACAACTTATTGCGAATGTTGTCTCCGGACGAAAGGAGAGGCTGCCAAAATATAATTTCCTCAACACAGTCATTTGGAATCCTTGGATAGACCAAGCCCGAGAGATAGCAGATTTTGGAGACGATGAATATCCAAATATGTTAGGCGTTGAATCTGGACATGTTTCAACTCCAGTTATTCTGCTGCCTGGAACAGCCTTTGAACTAGCTAAACCCTACAGATTATTATCGAAGGTAACGTCAGCAGGAAATCAAAACGGAGTCACTAACCATCGAGGAAAAGGGGCGTTCAACCGAGCTAAAACGGATGAATTATAGATTTTGCAGTTTGTTGATTTCTGCGGTTCAACTTGGTACTGCAAACTGTCCGTATTCTTAAATCGTAAAACTCAACTATCTTTAAACTGAACTTGACTAGCTCATTAACTCGCTCCAATTTCGGCTTTGGCTGATTCCTGATGGAAATCAACTATGACATTGTCAGAATACATAAATCGGAATACGTTTTTTTTATAACTTTTAAATATACCTAAGGGGAAATCTGATTAATTAAATGCATGTTATAATTTAATCCCTCTACAGGTTCGGGTGCGGGAACTTAATTATCAAGAGTTGAAATAATAGTCTATTCATTATTTAGAAAGCAAATGGAAGCAATATTCCTTGAGAATACAATATGTGGTTAATAGATAGATAAATGATCAGATAAAACAAAGAAAAACTGAAAACTAGAAAAAATTGAGGATAATAGGGTTTTAGTTGTACTAAAGAGCAAATAGTTAATTTCTATTGAACTGTACAGTCAATATAAATATAACGAGTGGTGAATCAGAACTCTCACGTAAGGAAAAATTACCCTCCCTAATACTACTCACCGCTAAAACGAAAAAAAAAGAAAAAACTAAAGCAACTCCGAATGTAGATCGTCTATTCTATTAAAATAATTGCAATTGGCGAGAAAATTTCGGTTTGATTGTGTTATAATTAGTCACAGTTTTTTTGTGCCCGTTGAAGTTTTTAAAAGGGAAATTCTAGAGAATTCATTGTAGTGTAAATACGTATTGGAAAACTATTTAATATAAGAAATGCCCTGTTTTGAATAGTCGTAAATGTCTTAGAATACAACCTGCGTTGTATTCTTCCAATCGGCACCTTTGAATAGTTCACAAAATTCTGTTCATGCATTTGCTTAGATAATTTGTATATATTATTTTGTATTGCCTATTCATAAAGTAGATTAAAAAAATTATGAACTGCACGTCTGAGAATGAGAACTGTATTAGCCCAGCGCAAGTGTAATATCATCATGTTTGAATGCGAGGAATTAATCTTGAAAAGATCTCTTTCGATAAAATTTTAATACCATAGAAGGGTTTCTACCGAATCAACTGCAAAACTTAAGTGAGCTAATTGAGGCTTTCATTTTATAAAAAAAAGGAAAAAAATCCCTAACATTCCTGCTGTATAAATATATATATTTTTTGAAACTATTATCTTTCTATTCCTCTCTCTATCAGTCAATTTAAAAGTGGAATGCACCCATTTCAATGATATTTTTTTCATTTCGGAATTAACTTAATACTTCAAATCAACATGAATAAATTCAATGGCGTGCTTTTCAAAAAATTGTATATTTCTTTATTGTTAGCCGATAATTTTGATAAAGTGAAAGAAATCAACTTCCTTTTGTTTCAAAAAAAAAAAACACACAACAAAAAGAACACGTTAATTAAAACTGCAATTTAAGAATAAGAAGCTTTTAGTATAATTATTACAAAAGAAAAGAGAACAAGAATTAACGATTTAGATTTACTTGATAATATTCAACAATTATTTTTATTACTAAATCACATTAAGTTTTATGGTTTTTCTTCCGTGATAACTATGAAAATGATGAACTGAAGAAAATATTAAAACTTGAATAGAATTATTATAAAAAACATAAAAGTTAAAGCAGAGAATAAAAAAACTATGTATTGCTAACCTTAACAACGACTTTCCTTTCCAGTGGTTCTGCTTTTCAGCGGGAAATGAGGTGCAAGGTGGGTATGCCGTCGCGAGGGTAGGGTTTGAGAAAATCCACTAAGGTTGGTTTCGCGTCGCGCGCGGTACGCGGTACCTCAGTTGACTTTGGTTTTTCTTTAGCGTAGCTTTTTTCGGAATTACGTTAACGTAGTATATTTTCCGGTACTACGTCGGAAATTCGGGAACGCGAAGTAAAGATTAGATCCTTGTCTTTTGACTGGTTATAGGAAGAAATACGGAGTAACGTAAAGTAGGTTTCCTCTCCGTATGGTTTTGTTTTGTGACGCGTTTGAAAACGGGCATGTATTGATGGCCGAATATTGTAAATGAGCGTAACCCATTCGGAGACCCGCGACCGAAATCCTCTCCGATCTAGCTGGCCGACAAGCAGCCACCGCGTGAATGGGTTACGGTGCACGGATTGGTTGACCGGTTGGTACCATCCGTTGGCACTACTCAGACTTAACGTCTAGAACCGATGAGAGGTCAGTTCCGCGTTCGGACGTAGACGTAAAAACATTAAACGGTGCTGGAACCTTTAAAAATTATGTTGAATCTATGCAGTGTAAAGCCATTAGGTTTGATATAAACATTTCGCGAGCAATCGTTTCGATTCCATGCGTGATAAAATGCCCGTAATTTTGCTTTATAGGTAGGTACAGAAGACAGGGGATCAGATTTCAAGGCTACCTCCGCCAATTTTCACACACAATGCATTCGCAAAACATCATTGTTTTCATCGTTTACAAACCAATACCTACGTTTCGACCCTAGCAAGCAATTACGCAAATCACGCAAGTCTAAATACGAAAAGATACTTTCAAGTATGTGATCCGGCAACCGATTTATTATGGGTTCGTCAATATTTCCACTTCAATTTCCGCTATTCCGATTTGTGGGCTGACACTCGAAGGACTTGTAGTTTGGAGATCCGCCTGTCTGATTGTTACAATTTACAATCAATGCTCGTCGCAAAACACTTTAACTAGCCGTAACTTTCCGATAAGCACTGTGTAGGGGACGCGGTTTTTTTCAGCCAGAGTGTGGAGATAAATTTTGAACGGGAAGTTAATACATTTTATATTGAATATCACTAGGGTCTTAAAAAAATCCACTATTAGATGAGCCTGACATACGAATCGCAATCGTATGCACGCGTGACGGAAAGCCCGTAAGGAACCGCTCTCCAGCACAGTCGTCCATCCCCGTATCAACTCCATTGATAATCCACTAACGGAACTAAACGATTCAGCGAATCAAACGGCACAAACCAACAGGAAACCCGTTTTTCTTTTCTTCTCCACTGCTTTTCTTTTCTTGCCGATACCAATCGAAAAGCGGAAATCAACACTCCGTCAGATGTTCGACGAAGTACCTGACGCGAGGCGCCACACACGAATCACCTAAACCGGTAATCGCCACCAAACAAACGGGATCGCTTTACATGGAAATTCGAGGCTTTTTGCTGACCGTCACACATGTGTTTTGACGCCGAACGTCAACCTTTTCGCAAAAAATCGCAGATTCCTCTCCGCGCGACTACCCCGTCTCAAGATCTTCAGCCGACTTCTTCATACAAACTGAATCTTCAATATTTTACTATTTCAAACTGTTGTAACCTTTACACTTTAAATTCTTACTAAAATTCTTCTTTTCACACTCTCGAGCAAGAAACACAGTCACACTCAATGTTATTCGCACATAACCGTCAGGAACATTCATCCATTTAAAGCTGAAGCACGGTCAAGGTGTTCCCGTGATCTAGATGTTGGGTAATCCGTTATAAGAATACAAGCCAGTTGGCTATTTTCGACGATAAAGAAGATTTTGTTGGCTTCAAGAACTTAAGTTTTTCGAAATTCCACGTTCGACCGCTCGACGAACGTAACAAAACAGAATCCGCACCCGAAGGTTGTTCTTGAGCACCGTCAGTCTTTCCGTTCGATAATCGACCGAACAACACACACACACGACCGAGTGATCGTTCCTTCTAGCGGATCGCATGCAGGGCGACTTCCTGCTTCCCAAAGACGATTCGAGGTTTACGGATTCACGTCCAACTCCGGTGAAAAGCTCGGTTTTCCACACAAAACTTAAACGAGTTGCGATGTACGGTCACACTCAAAATTCGATATTTTTCACTTAGTCTTTCAATAATTCTGCAACAATTGCTGCACTATCTTGTATTCCCAGTTGAAATCCTTACCAGCTGAGCTAACTTACTCGCTCAAGCCCTGCACCTACCCTCCCGGCAACAGCATCCCAAATCACCCATTTCGAGCACTGCACACTTTTAAAGTCAATCTTAATTTCGCTTGTGCTATTGTGGCGTAAGTGCAATACCGGTTTTTGGAGTTGTTGCTGTGGTTTTCAGGTTTTGAGCGTACATAATTTGTGCGGCGGCACCTGAATGTAAATGTGCATCCACTGATGGGATGGCTGGAATACCCAGTTGCGTTGGGTAGATTGTTCTTTCTCCTGTCTTACAAGGAGAGTCTCTCACTGATAAGATTTGTTACTAACAATTCTTTGAGTGTAAATGTATATTTTGTATGTCTAGGATTACGATGAGCTGAGTGAGTAAATGTCTGTTTTAAATACTTTCAAGTCATAGTAGGATTTTCTAGATGAAAATGATTTGCTGGTTGTTTAGTAAATTAGTAGATCTGGTCTATAGTATGCATGAATTTTCTTAAACCCTTTGCCCGCGCCGAATTCGAATCGAGCATTTTTATTTATAGCCACATTTTTGGTTGTTGAAAAATTGAATTTATATTAATGTTTTAATGTATTACGTAGATTAATTAATAGCATTTTAGATTAAGTTTAATTTTTTTTAAGTTTCTCGAGCAGTTCCAATGCACAACCTGCTCGATTGCTACAATTTACATAATGGTTTTTCTTTTCTTATGGCTATTCACAGCGATGGATGAAACCGAAATTCGAAGTGCTGCCACAAATTTCGTCCAAAAACACAAATTGGACGTTTCTGAAGATTTAGGAGATGAAATGATCCATCTGAAACACATATACAAAGGTTACTTCGAAGAAGAGTTATCACCGTTTACATTGCTAAATGCGAACTTTGTTTGAAATCTGGAGTCGGTTTTTTCGAATATGTGTGTTGCCCTCCGTGTATTTTGCTTTATACCTGTTACTGTCTCCAGTGCTGAATGGATGGGTGTATATGGCCCGTAATTGTTTACCCCCGGGCCGCGATTTTCTCTCGACGGCCCTGCATGGACTGTACGAAATTTTCGACGATTCGGATGTCTAAGCGATTGTCAGACTGTGGAAGTTGCAATGGGCTGGCCGAGTGAATCGTATGGATGAACAACGGATTCCCAAAATGGTATTTGTTGGGAAAACTAAAGCGCGGAGACCAGTGGGGACTCGGTGAATGATGGCAGTTAATTGCTGCTCGGATTTCGAAATGGGAGGACTCGGTCGATGGACTGAGACAGTTGAAAGCGCTTGTTGAAGGAAGCAAAGACCAAAGAGGGGCTGTAGTGCTACAAAGAAGAAGATAAGACGACATGGTTTAACAGCTCATAGAGTATAAGCACCTCTTATTAGGTCACTGATATACCGCATAATTATTTCGGGTTCCTCTGCTTCCCCCGCCTGATTTGGTACCCTGCTCGACTATCTTTGATGAAAAAATATTTGGGGGTCGCATCCTTATATGGGAAGACCCCCTTAAAAATCTTACAATTTTTTCGCCTATGGAACTTTAATTACCCAGAATAGATTCCATTGCATTGATTTTCGTTTGATTTTTGATCAGTTCGAGAAAGCTTGATATCCAAGTCTAAAATTGGTGTAAGCCTGCTCAACGGTAAAATATTGAGAGAACTTTTAAGATTTGAACGGAATATTTTAAATTGGTTGCGGGAGAGAATGCATTAGAAAGAATAGAAGAAGTACTGTCACTAGCTTGAAATTTCCAAAAGAATCTTGCCTTGAAATACTTGTCCTGGAAAGATTTGAAATGAAACAATTTTTTCAAATTTTTGGTACTAAAATTCAAATTGTACACATAGAATGAGAGGATGTACTTGCACACAAATTGATAAAGCGGCAAAATTTCACCGACAATTTGTAATAAACTCAAAAATTTGATTACGTTACATTCAAAGCTTACTAGCACGAGAAACAAGAAACGTAATAATTATTATCAGTTGAGAGCTGCATTGACTAAAAGATGTCACAAAGGTGCAATGCCATGAGAACTATCGTATATTCACATATGAATATTTGTTTATGAGACATTCCTCATACATCAGCCAATTGGAGATTGTGTTCAAAATCGAAAAAAACCTTGAGCACTTGATAAGCAACTGTTATCAAATTCGCGCATGGTTTTGTCATCAAAAAGCCTATTTTTGCATTGTGATGGAGCACACATGTGTAAAACACATTCGTATGCTCAATGAAAACAAATAAAACATATTGTGTTATGGCTTAGCAGTTAGCAAATTCTCTTATCGGTCACCACATGTTGTCTGCAAAATCGCATGAATGCGGAAATTAAAACTATGCATATTACTGCCATACTTTTGGATCATGCATTTGTTTACATGCGTAATGGATGAATTATTTAGCGATTTGGGAGGGGTCCGGAAGAAATTTTTCAGATGACATGGGATCGTATGGGATAAATTTAGTAGAACAAACTTCGTAACGACCGCCTCTTCAGAAGATGCGTAATTTTCATTCTACATATGTACATATTACTTTTACAATACAAAATCTGGAAAGATTGACTAAATGGAATGAATAATTTACACGAAGAAGTGAAGTCAGTTTTAACTATATAACTCTGAATTGCCAAACATTCCTCGGATTTTTATGGGAATCATCGCATCAAATACAAAGAAAAATCTGAAGAAAACGTTAACCACATCAGATACTTTTACTAGCATATCGAAAATAGGATGGGTCTTAACTGGAGGGAATTAAGGAATGATTTAGTTTAGAATGTGAAGTTTGGATTGGCTTAAAATGGCATTTTACGCATATATGACAATAAGAATTAAGATTATATTTATATATATATATATATATATATATATATATATATATATATATATATATATATATATATATATATATATATATATATATATATATATATATATATATATATATATATATATATATATATATATATGTATATATATATATATATATATATATATATATATATATATATATATATATATATATATATATATATATATATATATATATATATATATGTAAGTATATATAATGGTGGACAACCACATAATTAGCAACAAGCAATCAACTTTTTACTTTTCCCTAATTTTATGTAAATAAAAGAAGAAGAAATACAAAAATAATCCTCTATAGTACGTTTCATGGCTATTTGGCACATTTTATTTGTAAAAAAATTTAGTCTCTTCAAAAAGAAATTGTTTGAGTAGCCTCATGTGAAGCCTTTGGCATTGATAGCTGTTTTACATCTGCATAGTATAGATTCTGCCACACGACGAATTTCGATGATAGGTATGGAATTTCAATCTTCAATCAGATGCAACTCGTTTCCAATTTTCCACCGTATTCACTCGATTTATTTATTTGCCAAACAAGGTTTAAAATTTATTTTATAATTAATTTTACGCTCTACATATACATCATATTTTTCACACATATTTGGTAAGGAAGATATATATTCACTATTACAAAACTAGGATTTAGCACTGAGGGGCTTGGATAAATTGGATTTAAATTGGGATCTAAAGACAGTTTGGGAGTAGAGATGACTCAGACTGTTAAAAATTTTGACACACCATAGACAGTAAGATGATTACTTTCTACCAGGAAACGCTTATGTCTCGTAAGTCTTGTGGGCTCTTTTACGGGAGCCGTAGGCCAAAAATTGCTCGGTCCATGTTCCGTTGTCCCTCTCTGTGTTCTGTGAATGACAACATACATATACGAAAAGCTGCGACTTGTAATCAAAGCATCTGTGGGCGCGGCGTCGTATCATGGATTAGCAAAAGTGGGTGTGTATCCATACTCGGCACTTAGCCCGGGATAAGCGAATTTAGAATACGTTCAACTGCATACTCAAGGCATCCGCCCGAGTATAAGCGCCCAGAGGCAGTTATGGCCGGGGCCTGCAGTTGAACTAATAATTGATTTATTTATTAATCTGACTGCATACTCAAGGCGTTAGCCCGAGTATTAGCGTCCCAAGGCTTTGTGCCCGGGGCTAGCAATTGGATTATTAATCAATTGATTCGTTAATATAACTGCGTGCTCAAGGCATCAGCCCGAGCAACAGTTAAAGCTTAAATAAATAGATTGGTTTCTTCGAATTTCATTTTCCCTCTGAATAACTAACAAATATAATTAAAGTACATATAAATCGCAAAAATTTTACAAGCTCAATTAATGCTCGAACTTTATACGTCTCTGTAATAAATTAATAATTATAAAGAATTCAATAGCAAAATATGTTATTAATATTTATATAGTCAATTAAACGTGTAATTATATAACTAAACAAAGAATAAAATAAAAATTAAATCACTAAAGAAAAGCACTTTTTCACTGATCTAGTTGACATGCATAAAGTAGCAGGTAAGTATTAGACATGTGTCTATATAGGATACACATCGTATCAAGCTCCCAGTGCTTGCCGGTATACATAGGGTATAGTGGTATTGTGCAACAGCTCATTCAATATTATTATGTTGTTTAAATATTGGACTTTAACGTTCAAATGCGAAGCAAGAGCACAATATGGTCCTGCGAGAGGCAAGTGATGTCATATTAAGTAAATACAGCCGATTATCTTATGATGACAAATTTTTAGGATTGTAATGGTTTCCTACTCCGTCTCGTTCGATCGCAATTAGAACCGACCTCTCATCAGTTCGAGACGTGCAGTCTTGGAAGTGACAACGGACTTTACCCTTCAGGTCAACAAGTCCGGTCACACTTAGTCTACTCCGTGGTGGCTGCTTGTAGGCTAGCTAGTTCGGAGAGGAGTTTCGGTCGCGGGTCTTACGCGAGCAGACTAAGTCCGAGTTACGTAACTCAGCCACCGATTCACATGCCCGATTTACAAACGCGTCAACAACTACTCATCCAGAACAGGAAACCTACGTTACGTTGGTTCTGGATGTGATCTCTCCACAGATCTCAAATCAAAACACTACAAAATCACCATAGGCGCGTTACCGAATCACCGACGCGGTACCAGAAAATAAGCTAAACTACCTCAAGTCTAAAATAACCACCTCAAGTCTAAAATAACCTACTCTAATCAAACAAGGGTACCGCGGACCGTAACCGACTAGAAATCAATCATCCGCAGATTATGAAAACCTAACCCTCTTCAAGACATACTTACCCTCGGTCATCACTTCCGCTGCAAAAGAAAGAGCATGCGGAACGGAAAGGCTTATGGCTTCTTTAGTGCTTCATGTTTAATTTAAATTATCTTTTCCTATGTACATAGCAACAAATCTAAAGAACATATTCAGCTCAAAATTATTTTTTTTTGTTGATTTGTTTGCTTTTTATAAATGGGGTATTTTTTTGTAACAATAGAATATATATTTATACATACTATAAATTTGATTCGTTCATATTTTCTGTTGAATTAAACATACTTTAATAGTCTTACAATGACTTTCAATAACATATCTTTCGTTTGTTTTTTTTATTTTATATTAAAATACAATATTTAGAGACGTCTCCTTTTTTTTCGGTCTGTGTGTATATAATTTAAATTTATATATATAAGTGAGCTTTACATCAAGCTTTGTTTTGGACTTTCTTTTTTATATTAAAATTTACTAAAATATTGTTTTCGGACTTTTGATTTCTTTGTTGTTCAATTTGTTTTTTTTTTGTTGTGAAAAATTCAAGTTGTATAAATTTACAGTATTTTATCACTATTGTTGTTTTAATTTTTACTGATTCATGCATTAATGTTACGGATTAAAATTAAAAAAAAACTGAGAGACTGATTTTACCTTATTTCATATTTAATGGCATTCAGGCAACATGTATGCAATTTGGTTCCTTTGATTCTGAGACTTAAAAAAAAAAATGTTATTTTGCGTTCTTCCTTTTTTTGAAAGTTTTTTTTTTTTTTAAATTCTGTTCTTCAATATTTAACGAAAATGAGGTTGAATCGTAATAATTATTTGATATTTTGCATATTATTTTTTTTTTCAATTAAATAATTACCATCAAATTTACTTTATTTGTATAAAAATGGGAAAGTTGCATGGCACAAATTGTTTTACTTTTTAAGCTTTGTATTTTCTTTGACTATTTGAATGCAATCAGTGGATGCGGAAAATTTCATTGTTTCAAAGTGTACACAACTAAGCCATTTATAATTCTTCACATCAACATTCATTGTACGTACCAAGTAAAATTAAAATTAATTATCCAAATATTATTTCTGACTAAAAATTAATCATCGAAAAAAAAGGAAACAATTACCAATTCTATATTGGCTGATAATACAACATAAAGTAATTAATGCGGTCACAAAACAAAAAAAAATGTGGAAAACTACATAATTAACTAAACCTAACGACTTAATAATGGTGCCCCATCATCTCTCAACAACCCAACAATCTGTTGTCAGAAATTCGCACTGAAACTAACGTGCGAACACTGAATGATTCGAATGGGTTTTTTTTTCACAAAAGCATGACATAGCACACTTCCAAAAGAATTAAAATTGAGGTGTGCACAATTCCATGTTTTTATAATGTATTTACTTTTCTAATTTTTTTTATGTATCAAAGAGATAAATTGGGTGAATTCTTGCAAAGCTGGATACCATAACGCTGCAAATTTCTTGTCTTTCCCAATATGAGCATGAGACGGTTAGATATCGTAGCTTTAAATCAAACCCTCTAAATTTGCTGCTGTGCAGTGAATTGATCAACAAATGCAAACAATTTTTCAAGCTTCAACACAGAATTATTCTAATCTTTAATCGAAATTCGATCCAAATCTTTATTTTATCTAATTATTTTGAAATTTCCCAAAATTCATTTTTAATAATAGCAAACGCCAAACGATGTACAAAATTTTTAACGGTTGCGACCGATTAATAAACTTTTATGTGGACCCTTTGAATGTATTTCAGTAACAAATGATTCATTTTTTTTTAATATCCACAAAAAAATTGTCTTCATTTATCGTTTATCAAAATTCTCATGTTACATTGTTGTAAAGAAAAGTGTCTTTTCAAATAAAAGGATTTCCTTTAATTTTTGGTGGAGAAGCGAGAACAGATACGTTCTTGTAAATTTTACTATAGAACTGAAAATTTCCAGACAAATTCATTCATTTGAAAACGAGATGGGCGAAATAAAATATTTATTTATAGTACACATTTATCGTGGTCAGCATCGTTATTTGTCTGCAAAATTGAAAGAGTTGCTATATGGATAACTATTCAAACCGTCACTCATTCTATTGAGTCGCAATTTGCATTTGAATGTGTGTGATTTTGTCTGTTTATTGAAGTTGTTGCTATTCTTGTTGAAGTTTTCTGTATTAACAATTTTCGATTTCACTGCTAAGTTCTTTTGCGCTTGGTTTAGTTCTTAATCGAGGATAACTTCTGAGCAACACCGTTTACAGTCTTTGATTTTAGAACATCGTTTTCGTACCTACTTCAAAATAGTCTACTTGCCATTCTCAAATTTTATACATCTTTACATACCTCGAGATCGCTTTAACTTCACTCCTTTTTTGGTCAATAGTGGCCACTTATCAGAATTGACTTTTTTCTTTCCGCCACCGCTGAAATTTCTAATATCGCTCGCTATGGGCGAAGTATTGTTCTCCCTTTCTTGTCTGACATCTCCGACCCAGCTGCTATAGTTTGATTTCGGTTCAGCTGTATAGAAGCATTAAAAGCCGAATAAGTCGATATTCCTAATTAAAATGACTTGAAATTCCAACAAGATTCACCGTCTCCTGGAAATAAATTTATATTGCGTTGTATATTCACGCCACGTTAATTTTCTTCGGACTTACCGCTAATCCGCTAACCCTCGCGAGACTTCTCACTCAACGCAAAGCAACGCGCGCTTTATATGCAAAGAATCACCAGTTTGCTACTAAATAAAATTAGCCAACCACTAGGTTGTATGTACTACCGTTTTGCAACTAGCCTAAATTCTGAACTTTAGTCGAAATTTTGTTGCTTGAAATTATCGTTGTCAATTCACGAAATACCGTTTTTTTTCTTTGGGCGACGATCTTGTATAAAAGTGATGCTTATGTATTCACTCAACGGACAGTTAACCGCGAACCTTCTGCCTCTTTGACATTTGGATGGCAACTGTGGGAGGCATTGCCAGATAGATATGCTTCGAAATGTATCAGTGTTTTACTTCAGCGGATCACATTGACAGAAAATATTTCTCCACAAATATAAATATTTGAAGAAAAATATTTTCGGTGCAATGATATCTGCACGAAAGATGAAGTCTGCTTGCACTTCGAAGTCATACATATCTGGCCGGATGCCAGGGTTCGGGATCGGAATCACTCCGATTCCCGGGCGTAGGCGTCACATTACAGGATCATAGAGTGATCTCAAAGTAAACAGTAAAAATTGTTCCTGAGCTGACTCGAACCTTTCTGAGTGAACGTCAAAGACCGGATTCGAAACAATATAAGCGTAATCGAGAATTGGGCGCACTTACGATGTGTATAGCGTTTTCGTTACCCAAAAAGTCTTGAATTCATTTTGCCCATCGTTTGATGAGACCTGGGAGTTTATTGGCTTTGCAGAGAACCTCATCGTAATGCAAATGAGAGCGCAGTTTCTTATCCAAGTGGACCCCATGATCTACTACGCTGTCCACCCTTGAACGTTTTTTTGTGTTGAGGTGATAATCAAAGATAAGACTGTACTTTTCTGGGAAAAAATTATTCTTCTTCTTTGTAGCACTACAGCCCCTCTCGGGCCTTCGCTTAGAGATAGTTAGAGTATCTCATTTTCATGACCGTATTGATTTTTTCGGAAGTTGGTTTGGTCAGTACCATGCTCCCGCGGCCTGCACAGCTATGATATGATCTGATTAAATCAGTACATATCACCACTGAGTGAACACTCGTAGTCTGTCCGAAAAATCCCCTGAACTGAATCACGTTGCTCTCAACGAGATTTGACCCTGGAACCTTCGGCTTATGCGTTCATGCTCTGACCCCTAGACCAAACAGACTTACTTACAGGACGTTTTTTATAAATTTACATATAGGTGATTTTTGTTGGACCACTCTAATAGAGTATTTATTTTGTTTTGTAGGAACAACTAATAATTTTGGGATGTTGATACATGATATAGTTTGAGATTTTCCGCGTAAAATAAGAGTGGTATATCGGATAACACTTCAGATAGCTCAGATATAAAAATGTTGAAGAGAAGAGGTCCAAGGTGACTGTCTTGAGGTACACTGGAATATACATGAATTTCATTGCACACATATCCCTGAAATTTAACGGTTTGAGTTTGATTTTTAAAATACGAGTCCAGCCAATGAAGCAAAGAACCAGTGATTCAAAATTTACGTCATTTACGATTGAAGGCTTTTGGGACAATTTATTATCTCCAAACTGCAATTTCAAACGAGTAATAATTTTCGACGATTTAACGCCTTTCTTGGCTAAAAATTTCACGATGACGTGTTGCGCAACAGACAGATGTAGCTCCTGCTCAGTCGTAGCAATGCTGGGGACAGTACTGTGCATAGTACATTCACATAGTATCCACACCTTTCATTTACTCTGTGTTGCATTCTTTCTGAATTTTCCCAGAGGCCAGTTAGCTGAGCCGGGGCACGTCAGTTGAGCCGATGTCTGTCGTATTTGAAATACAAAATAAAAAGCAAATAAAATTTCCGACGCACGTGTTCTTTTACGCATTTCAGAACATGGGAGTGCTGCCAGATCCTAATAAAAAACTAAAAAATCGCAGAGAATGAATTTGTTTTTCCGCAAAGTTATTAATTTTTTGAGATCTATTAATTTTTTGAGATCTGGTAGTCCTGAAATCTCTCATCGAAGCACACGTTTATATTAGCGCCAATCCTCGCGTACTTACATATCTGCTACCAAAGATTTGCGGTTCGCTCGTCAGCTTGAGTTCGGATTTTTCCGGAGAATAGATTGAGTGTGGACACTATGTGAGTATCCTTTGGCACTGTGCACGGCCGCTAGCTAAACCAGAGCATGTGGACTAACAAGCAAGTTCACTTGCTGATCAGCTGAATTAAAAGAGAGGGGAAATGTTTGTATGAAACAAGTGATAAACTTGCACAAGATAGAGAGTGCATTTATCATCTTTTATTTCCATTTGAGATAAAACATGAAAGCGCTATCTACTTGGAACTAAGCTTTCATGCACAAAATCAGTTTGCTGTTATGTTGGCATATACGTGTACGTACACTTAAGAACGGGGAATCTTTTGGCCATCTGATCAAAATGAAAGATCATTGTCTTGCATTCGATTATAGTGCATACCCAAGGCAATATTTGCCGATTCAATCTCTTCTCTACATTTCTTCATGAAAGCGTTTTCAAACGCTTATAGAAAGTCAAATTGATCTTTGAAGGTTGAATACCATTAGATTGGGAATTTGTCCTATGTGAGCTTGCTTGATAGTTCATACCAGAGCGTATCTTCACAGCCAAAAATCTCTTATTCTCTAAAAACATTGACCCAAATACTGAAACGGAAATCAAAACCGTCCTTGAATTTGGTCATGGAGAAAACTATTCTCAATTGGAGAATAAATTCTATAAACAGGAAAAGGGACTAGCTATGGGTTCTTTTTTAAGCCCTCTTTTGGCAGATTTCTTCATGGATAACATCCGGTTCGTTTGTATTCAATGATCACTAACTCACCCAGCTTTTAAACTTTTGCGATAGCATACACCTATCCACCTCTCTGACAGCTGAGCTAAAAAATTATAGAAAAATTAATTTTCTAGATCTGATCATCACCAGAAACAATTCTGGTAGCCTAGAATTCAATACTTTTAGTAAACTCACTTTTTCTGATGCGACAATCCCAGCTGAACTCTGCCATCCCTGGTCCCATAAAATTTCAACATATTGATTAATGGTTGACCGTACTTTATCCATAGCTCTTTCCAGAAAATAATTGATTAACGGGATTCGAACAATTCAAAACTAGCTATTTCGGTTTTCCAAAGCAAGTCATTGAGAACGTAATACGGAAAAAGATAAACAACTAACCCTCTGTAATATTTACCCGAAAGTACCAGAAATAACCCCTGAGAAATTTGTCCCTATTTCATATTTTGGACCGTTTGTTACGAAATATAAATTAAACCCCGGACTCCAACATTTTAGTCGGAATATTATCAAGGAACCACTCCACGCGCTAAAATACTGGTGGGAAGGACTAAGCTAATGTTAGGGTAACCAATGTAAATTATTACCGTTAAGTGAGGTTGATTTTTAATACGTTCAATTAGAGTTTTTTTTTGGAATCATATTCTAAAATTTGCAGATTAATTGCGCATCCTGTTCAAGCACATCATTTAAGTGAAACCCAGGAAAATTCGAAGCAATGTAACTTATTAGCGTTAAGTAAGGTTAGGTATTAATTATTAAATGAAAAAATAAACAAAAAGGAAGCAGCTTCTCTCCACCACCGAGCTTCAATTCCGCTCTCACGACGAGGAATGGCAGTCGTGAAATTCTTGGCACACCCGATTATATTGCACCTGGAGCACTACAATATGAACCATCATCATTCCAAACTGATGTATGGCTGGTTGGTGTACTGGCCTGTGTATTGTTGACTGGATATACACCAGTTGGTGGTGATACAAAGCAGGAGACATTTTCTTTCTCCAAAAGTTCACACCCTTCCGTTTCATCTGAATGATCAGGGCAGTCTTTTTCATTTGGAGCATACGAGTGGTGGTGCTTTAAGCGAAATAAGTTGAGCGTGTATTGCTATTTGTGCTTGCTGTGGTAGCTTGTTTGTATTATGGCAAACGTGTATATTTGTTGCGAAATATTTAGTAGAAAGTACAAAAGTTGGTTCACAAAATTGTGAGTGTAGACTTGCAATGAAGTGTCGGGCAAACGTTGAGGAACGTAACATCAATTGTTTTTGATTGGTCGTGTGAGTTGCGCATGCTTCAAATAGGACCAACATCAACCCCAAAACGGCATACAGGATGTGTACTTAAGATCATTACAATAATATTACTATAAATAGTATGAAATCTGTCTTACTCGTACACCGGTTGCAACGTTCCAATGCCTTTTTGAACAACAGAGAATATATGCTTTTTACCAACTAGACTCCATATGATGGCGCAATTTACAATTACCACATTAATTGGTATCGGACAGACGGCACTCAGCATGCATGCTATGAACTTGATAAGCCCACAGCGGTAAAATGAGAATGATTTGATTACACCAAATACGTACATGTAAATATTCACGGCGCCAATAAAAGCGCATACAAAGTCCATTAGATTCAGAGAGGGGATTGGATAGAGCCCGGCAAAAATTATATTGGAAGTGGATAATGGCATTGTTACCCATGAGAAAACACTTATACCTAATAGAAGTTTGAGCTTTAGAGGGATCAGTTTCAAATGCATCACAAGCAGGATGTCTTGAAGCCAGCATTGCGTTGTTGCAAGAAGTTGAGCAAAGTGGATGGTGACTTCTCATAAATTTCACCTTCGATGAAATTAAAAAGTGTATCCTTGGCTGAATGCCCACATTGCAAAGAAACAATCTTCCGCTACTCAGCCATCCAATCCGTTATCGAATGAGACTTCCTTCTCAGCGCCGCACTGCGTCATGACGTAACTGCCTTGCCAACTGAACAATGGCTTATGAAGTAATTTGAACTGTAGTCGCACCTTTCCCATATCATCACTCACGCGAAAACTATCGGCTAGGGTTGGTAGCTAGTTAACTACATTCCCATTTGCGTATATTATTAAAACTGAAACTGTTTCGCATCCTTTTCCGTCGTCGCCAATTGGATAATTTTCATTTCCATCGCAGACGATTTGTGCGATAAGCAGGTTCTATTGTCAGCACAAAGAAACCATTTGACATTAATCATGTTCGTTACTTGCAATTTTCTTCATCCGAATGATCGGGGCAATCGTTTCCATCTTTACATCCAAATTCATCTTCATGACATACATTCGTGCTGAAAGCTTGCGACGCTAGGAATGCACTAACAACATACACAGGACTTTATTCTACAAGTAAAGAATCTTGCGGGTACCCGACTTCTTAGCACCGCGCTGGTTGAGACTGACAGTGGTATAAAGACAAATGGAAGAATAGCTGAAAACAAGAATATTTGGCAAATTAAGATGTACTTACGAAATCCTCCGGCTGTTCGTCCGACAAAACACGATATCTCTTCGCGGACACAATTACGGCGGACACAATTATTTTAAAACATCTCGCGATGACCGTAAATGACCGCGCACATAGTCACAAGCAACAAAACAATAATTGACACTTCTACCAAAACAATTCGGTAAGGTTGTTATGGATAATGCAGGACTGTGCGTGAAAGAAAGATGGCCACCAAGAAAAACTGGATTTGTGTCCGAAGTAAACGCTACAGGGTCGAGCAGCCGTGGTGAATGTTGTGGCCTTGAACTTGGGTTCTTCATTTCAAGGCAAAGAGCCATTGCGGCAAGTTGACAAAAGGGCCAGTGACGAAGGAAGCGGTCTCTTTTACGGATACTTAGCCAGCGAAGAAGGAAGGCCGGAACATCTTGCGAGCGAACAGATGAAAAATATTAGAAGGAAGGACGGAACATTTTGCTAGTCAACAGATAAAGAATAACAGGAGGAAGAAACGTTGAAGAAACGAATAAGGCAACGAGGGAAAATTGCTCGACGCAACCAATGAAGGAAGTCGCTTGAAGCAGCGGCGAGTTGAAGTGCGAGGATTCCGATCATCGAAGCGGCCCCCAATGTAGGGACTAAGGAAGTTGTGTAAGTGTGAAGACTTTGAATTTTATAAATAATAATTTCGCATGAAACCGAAATCATATTGATTTATAGTTTAATTTTCTTATACGAAATTTTCATGTTGTGTGAAGTGTTTCAGCTAGTATTTTTCCGCGTGGAGTGCGCGGTATTGGCGGAAGGCGGAGATTTGGCCTGGAAAGCATAAGAATCCTTTCCGTCGGGGATTTCAATCTGCGTGGATATTTTCTTTTGTGGAAGTTAGTTTTCTTTAGTGGAAATTTCTGGAAGTGGCGATAGGCGGCTCGACGAGCCGAGTAAAGCTCACCAGTGGTTATTCTAGTGGAAGGACCATTCCGGGGAGCCTCAAGCTCGCTAATAGGCTCCTGGGGACAATACTAGGGTTGGCAAGTGGCGCTCACCTACTCCGTCTCCACGGACTTGTCGGAACCCCAAGGCCACCAATCGGAATCGCTTCTTGTGACGTATCGTTAACATTTATTTAACGTAACGTGGTATCTGAAAATATTTGCAGAAATTTGGCTGGTGATAACCTTCAAAGTCAAAGTAAAAGTCAAAAGCGCTTTATTTAATACCAATCGTTATAAATTTTTAAAAGAACATAAAGCAAATTCCAAACAATAAAACTATGAAAAACTTAATGGCCCAAATGGCTCCCTAAATTTAAACGTTATCAGTTAAACACATTTAATGAAAAAAATACACTAGCAAATTTAAATTAATTAAGATTATAACATATTTTTTGATTCAATTGGAAAAAGGAGAAAAATTCAAAAATTACTTATGTTACTAACACAATAGTGAACTTATATCCTATTCCTAATATGTTACACCCTTATTCTAAATAAGTTCAATCAAAACAAAAAAAACGTTACCTTATATTGAAACCTATACCTTATTTATAATACAAATAAACAACAACACTAGATGTAGCAATAATGAGATGAATCTAAAAAACTAAGTAACGAGGAAAAGCACAAAAACAGTAAATAAACACGAATAATTTAGACATTGTCATTCAACCACCAATACCTTGATTGCTCCATCTCAGCTCGACCAGCCTCAACGAATCTAGCAAATGAGTATCTCCATTGGAATTGTTGGTCTCGTTAACTCAGATTCGGAGGATATTTTATCTTTTCTTCTTTATGTGATATATGATTGGGACGCCGTCAGAATCAAAAACATATCGATTCATGTCCAAATACGCGAATTTTTCTGGAGGAACGAAGCCAGTAGCGAGGCTAGTTACAATAAACTCGTCTGTAGGGTGAAACGGCTGTGAAATTCAAGGGTCTTCACTCACAGTTACAGATCTTGCGATATGATTCCGAAGAAGTTTCAATATGAAGATATCGACTCTTGTCACTTGAGCGGTTTGATAAATTTTTCTATTCGATATATAGTGCTTCCAATCCGTCTCAGGCTTTCTGCACAAACCAGTACATACACGAAGACATTTCCTTTCGAAAACTCTGAATCTTTCCATAGTACTAGCAATCTGGTTGTACCAGATCTGGCATCCGTATGTCAAAACTGGTCCAACCAGGGTCTTGTAACAAATAACCTTGACTTTTTGATCAATGCATCTGGAATGAAAGAGTCGCCGAAGAGCCATGACTACTTTTAGTGCTTTACTGAGCATGATTTTGACATGTTTAGTATAGTACAGATACTGATCGAGATGAACACCGAGGTATCGAACACAGGATTTATGTGGAATCTGTTCTGAACTACCCTCACCAGCCATGATGTGGAAATCCTTCCAATTACGTTTCAGGTCTTGACTGGTCCCCTGCAGCGTTGTCGGAAACAAAATTGTTTCGCACTTCTGCGCATTGATTTTCATTCGCCAATTGTCGGTGTAGAGCTGCACATCATTAAATATTTTTTGAAGATTGCTCTGAACTATTGTAGCTTTTCGGTCTGCCGTATAGATGATCAGATTATCAGCAAACGCTACCAACGATCGCGTTGGCGAGACATTAAAATCAAAGCTGTTCAATAGCTTGCGAATAAATATTGAGTAAAGCAGGGGCGCAGTAACTGTTCCCTGCTGTAGACCATTCAAGACCTTGAGCTCGCGCATTGTTGTCAGATTTCCATCAGTTATAAAAAATGATTTCCCGTATAACATATTGCACATCATGGCGACAAGGTGTCTGGGGAGCCTGTCCTGCAGAAGTTTGAAAACTAGTCCATCTAACCACACCGTATCGAAGGCTTTCTCCATATCAATGAGACATGCTCCAACATATTCTTTGTTGTTTAGTTCCCAACAGATGTCTGAGGTTACTTTCGTTATTGCATGTACGGTCGAATGCCTGGCACGAAAACCAAATTGGCAATTTGGCATCAACTCATATTTCTCAATGTGGGCGTTTAATGCTCTATTGAGTATCACTTCAAACACCTTGCTGATGTTAGGCAACAAGCCGATTGAGCGATAGCCTTTAGGGCATGAAGATTCTCTTCCTTTCTATAAGATCGGAAATACCTTAGCCTTTTTCCACTCATTTGGGAAATATGAATTGTTCAACATGTTGTTGAACAATATGCAATAATTTCTAATAGCAACCTCAGGTAAATGTGGGAGAACTTTATTTGGAATACCATCAGTACCACATGATTTTTTGTTGTTTATTCTGCGAAATATGAAACCCAAGTCTTCATAGCTGACAAAATAATCAATAAGATTCAAGCTCGTTTGAGGTCAGATGTTAATGTTTCATTGAAATGAAGAATTGATTGGCCGTTCAGGCTTGATTTGAAGTCGAAAACTTGTGCTTCAACGACCTCTGAAAATATTTCGTTCCCTCTCTCTAGGTTTGGCAGATGAACCAATTCAAAATGTATTCCAATCAGGGCAAGTTTCTGCAATCCATCACATATAATCCTGTTTCCATTTCTATCCGGAGTCGTAGTATTAATTTCGATACCAGCCCTATCGAGAAGATTTATCTCATCACTAGTGACTTCAAGATTCGATACCTTCACTCGAGACTTCCTGCGGAATATGCTATTCACTTTCGCGAACACGCCATCTGGGTCCTGTGGGCTAATACCCCTCAATTGTTCCACCCATTGATTGCTGACCTCACTCCTGAAGTATGAACGGATTAAGTTCCGGACATTCTTCAGGTGTGATTTTAACAAAGCCAACGAGGGATGGTTGTAGTCCAAAAATCGTCGATAAATATTGTTGACGCGTGTGAGAAGAAAGCTTTTCAATCTTTTCAACCTTGCGATGGTTGGTGTTTCATATCCTTCCATTTTGTTTCGAAGTTTAATCTTGGGAACTACTTTCTCAATTGTTTCCAATGTCAGTTTCTCTAACTTCGACAAATAGAGATCTATTTCATCGTCAGTTCGATTTTTGTTATTAGGAACCATTGAGCAAGCGTTGCCATCATCAGAAGGAGGACATTGCTTCTGGTACTACCGATTAAACTTCTTTTGAAACCTTCCCCAGTCTGTTGTTTTGAAATTCAACCGATGATTTTCATGTTGAACTGGAATGAGGAAGAAATCATCCCTTTGATGATTGATTTCCATTACGATTGCGTTATGGTCGCTATCGTAAGGAAGCACCAGCAGTTTTCGTTGAGGACTATTAAAGCTGAAGTCAAGTCTTACGTCAGCAATGCAGAGGTCCAAATATGAATTTGTCCTAGGGTATGTCGAGAACTCCGACCCATATAGGTTGCACATGTATTCAATTTGGTTCTCTGTTATCCATTATTTCAGGAATACACCTCTTGGATTATTGGTGGCGTTCAGCCATGATGTATGCTTGGCATTCAAGTCACTGGCAAGAATATAATAACTATGCAGCCTGTTCAATTCAAGTATTTCAAAAACGGAATTGAGTTCATCCTTAAACTTGAGAACATTTTGACCAGTTGCATAGGCAGAGATAACGAAGAGATTATCCCCACCTGGTAGTGAAATTTTGATGACGGATACTTCAAGAAATTCAAAGTTTTTGAATTTGACTTTTTCAATATTTCGGAAACAATAGGGTCGTCAAACCAATATCCCGGTGCCACCTCCCCCATCATCTATTACCCTATTGTTTCTTACGAATGCAAAATCTTTGAATTCCATGGAATGCAATGAATTGAGGTGGGTTTCAGTGAGAAGTATGATGTCAGGCTTTTGCTTAACAATAAATTCAAGGAAATAATCACGTTGATGTATAGCAACGATAGATTTCACGTTGATTGATATGAGGCGAAGCCTATCCATGGGAATATGACTGGATGACAAGTTATTATTAGGCATTTGAAAGACCTAAACGCTGAAAAGCAAAGTTAATTTTTGAATCTTGTTTGTCGATTCTCTCCGATAAATAATTAAGTTGCTGATAAATTTTGAGAAGCAGCTCATTATTGCCACTTACATTATTTACATTATTTCCAGCATTTTCTGCTGGTCCTCTAGCGGCTTGTGCAAATGATACTTTGGGCTTGACGAAGTTGAAAGGTATGATATTACGGTTTACTTGTGTTTGCTTTGGAGCAAATTTAACTTTTGCATCTTGATATCGGGAGCATCCTCGATATGATGCTGGGTGACCAAAAACACCGCAGTTAACGCAGTATAATTTTTCTTTAGGCTCCGTTTGAGCCAATTTGCATTTACCGGGAGCATGAACGTCTTTGCGTTTAACACAACGGTAGTGCATGGCACAATTGGCAGCCGAATGTCCAAATCTTTGACACCGGTAACACTGGTTGATTTCTCTTGTCTGGAGGCGTTCCCACCTCACCACTCTGAGATTCAAGTACCTTATTTGTTGAAGGGCACTTGGACTTCTCTTATTTGCAATTTGTACCAGGTAAAGTGGTAAATTCTTCCTTTCCATGGTCGACCTTCTTGTCGCAAAGGCTTTGACTGAAACAAAATCAATATCTGGTGCAGCTTCCTTGAGCACCTGAAGAAATCGACCTTATCCTCTCCGCAGTCCAAACCCTTCAACAAGAAGGTCTGATTTTTTTTATTTTTTGGAGTAAAGGTGAAGTGTGGAGCCTCCCCAGAAATAAGCGCATCTTTGGCTGACTTGAAATCAACCAGTGATTTCGTCCTTATAGTTAATTTGTCGGCATTAACTCTTTTGATTTCAAAATTGGCCAGTTTATTTTCGGCTGCTAATAGCCGAACCATATCTTTCCCAGTTTGTCCGAACACGTTGATTGGCGGAACTTTTTCTGTCTTGTTGGAAGCTTTTTCAGAGGAACCAGCAGAACTGCGGGCTGGTTTTTTCTCCTTATTTTTGTTCTTTAAATATTGAATAAAATTTAAGTCATTATCTTGATTAAAATTATCTCCGATGTTTTCTTCAATTTCCATATCTTCGGTTAATCCCTCCAGCGCTGCAAAATAGTTTTGGCTCTCGTTGGTGCCACCAGCACTTAGAGCTTCTTCTGGAATTGCTTGCTTTGTACTTTTCTTCGGCTTTGTTACCGGTTGCCATTGATTTTGCGGCTGCGTCTTTTAAGGCTTCATCCCTTTCTTGAAGAGATCCTTGAGGGACTGCATCTCTTGCCTTAGTTCATCATTTTCTTTCTGCAATTTGGCCATTTGTTGATTGTCCGCTATTATTTGCAGCTTGCACCCTCCATCTGCGGAGTTTTCTTCGTTATATTTTCTTTTGGTGATTATCGCCAGTTTCGTATTCGTCGTTTTCCCAGGTTGCCCCAACGGTGGGAAGCCGTCGGACTCCTCCATACCAGCGGCGAAGTTTTCCTTGGTAATTTGTTTTTCGTTACCAATCAAAGTAAAAATATTCGATAGAAATTTCCTTAGTCGATTACTTCGACAATATAAGATTTTTTCCGATAAAAATTAACTTCGGACTAACGTTTTTAAAAAATTAATTTAATTTTTGAAAACTTTTGACAGGAGCGATTTAAAAGACGTCGATATGCAAAGACCACTACGATCTATTCTGGTGATAACCTTCAAATTACATTCAAACCTAGCCAAAAAATTCCATTGCTTTGTTAAAATGCTAAACAATCTACAAATAAATTCAGTCGATCTGGGGACTATAAAATTACATGTGGTGAATGCAATAGTGCTTATATATAGGCCAAACAGATGGATCGTTCAAAGTTAGATTCGATGAACATTTTAAATCCTTCATTCCTCAAAAATCCAACTCTAAGGTAGCAAATCACTTCCTAGAAACCAACCAGCGATTCGCTTCCATTGAGGATCTTGAAATCCTCCACTACCTGTCCAAATCCCATAAACCGAATTGTTTAGAAGCATGAGACATATAAAGACATATCAGGACTAATGATTTTATGGTCCTTAATGTTCAAACGGTTGTTTTTCAAGTCCAGGCTGTTTGAGGTATTATAGGTAATTAGTTGATAGTTGTTTTCCATCGATCATTTTTCCTATAAAAACGTAGGTTTGAGTCGAGTTGTAGTACTGCACTTGAGAATGCTGACTAGCTCAACGAAACGGGTCGTGGAATAGGAAAAATAAAAACACTAATTCTAAACGATAATAAAATTTTGTATTTTTTCTGCTTATTTTTGAAGAAATGTATCAAAAAGTAAACTCTACCTTCATTGATATTTTAAAATCGTATGGATTCCCTTAAAGTCAATGATGTTCGACATATAATTAGTCTTATTCTATTACTCTGTAAGTTTGATGAAAATTGAATCATATTATGGCCATTTGAAATTTCTCCAATTACAAAAACAATACACAATTTTGGTATTTTATGGACTTTTCATCGAATCAGACACTGCAGTTTGATTCTTAAAATTTTTAGATAAGATTAATAACATGCATAAATATTTTTGGAAATTCATGATTTGATTGATTTTCGTTTGTATGCAACAAATGGGGACCGTTGAAAATGGAGAAACAATGGATTTTCTTCTAAACGTGCACATCTCTTTGGCATGTTTCTTAGCTTTATTCGTTGCTGGTGACTGCGTTTCGTAAGTTGAGTACGAAATCCTTCTGACATGAGCGTAGGTCTGTCTACCCAATTTCTATTTGATTCACTCCCGTATAAAAGTGGAAACTGGCAAGCATCAGTTTGTATCTTTATTACCAGAAACACTAAATTGGAGGACTATGACTAGTTCGGCTAACATCAGTTCGGTGAACGGGTAAGAGGCATATTATTAACTTAACAGCAAATTACACCATAGTAGCATGCATGACGTAAATGTCAAGTGCAAGTCAGATTCGCTTGCTGATTTATTTGTAACCACTTCTTGCCATTGCACTTGCTGTACTTGGCTGCAGTCTCAGCTTCAGCCTTAATCTTTGTCGTGAATTCAACTCCCAAACTAGGTTTCAAGCGACATCCGAGATTCACGCGGCGTACTCATATGCAGACAAGCCGGAAAATGGTGACATCGATAACACGGGGAAAAATGAAATGTACATTGGTGAGCAGAGTTTTGCAATTCAAATAAGCTGCAACGAAAACTCACAAATAATCTAAACCTGTTCATTTTTCGTCATTAGAAGTTGTAAACCTTTCATGGCTTAATAAACATTTAATGCCCTCCATTCAGATTGAGGAGTCACTCCTCTTCACAACTTTGACTTATGCAACTGTAAAATAACGACGCCAACTTGAATGTGAAAACAAAATTATTCTGCGACTCGCACAAATGCGAAAATATGAATTTTAATTGAATTTTTATTTGAAACAAGTTCACATTTGTAAACGCTTGAAACATTTTCACTTTGTCAAGTTGTTGCATTATTTCAATGAGCTTATTTCAGTGAAAAATTACGCATGAATAGTTTGCTAAAAGTGCGTCAAAATATGTTCAAACTTCTACTAATTTCACAGATTTGCCGTTTTATAAGCGTCACGCTCTGGTTGCAGTACTAATTTGCTATGAGTTTCATTTGCCGAAAAGTTATGTTCAATTATTCAGACAAAAGACTCCTTTTGCAAACAGAACTAGCGTAGCCGAACTCTATGAGTTTATCAATGAGCTTACTGAAATGAAATGCACAAAAATCACTTACGCATAGTCGTTTATCACGGGGCATAGACTACCACTCATTTATTAAAAGAGCCAACCTTGAATTGAGAATTTTGTAGAAGGTAAAAATTGTGAGTGATAATTTAGTTGATAGAAAGAAGCTTTTTGCTGTATTATATTATATATATTATATATATATATATATATATATATATATATATATATATACATAAATATAAATATAAATATATATATATATATATATATATATATATATATAAATATGTGTATATATATATATATATATATATATATATATATATATATATATACACATAAATATGCATATATATATATATATATATATATATATATATATATATATATATATATATATATATATACGTAAATATGTATATATATATATATATATATATATATATATATATATATATATATATATATATATATATATATATATATATATATATATATACGTAAATATGTATATATATATATATATATATATATATATATATATATATATATTTATATATATATGTATATATATATATATATATATATATATATATATATATATATATATATATATATATATATATATATATATATGTATATATATGTGGGATGTGGAATTTGAGGTAAATAAAACAGTGCTAATATGTTTAGTCGTAGTATAATGGTTATAAAACAAGAAATATAAATGATTTAACGAGTTCTAGTACTTAACGAATTGATGTGTCCACGTCCACGGTCAAAAGGCAAGAGAGCGATCTTGAGTGACTGCATCCAATTGATACGATGTGCATTAAGGTTAGTTTCAATACAAGCAAGACTTGGAAAGTAATTGTAACAAATTAATGCGCAACAAGTTAGTATTGTGAAGTTGTATGATATGAGTGTAGATTGAGGAACACAGCTTGAGATGGCTTATGTTTATTCATTCCCACACTCGGCCTCTCCTGATCATTCATCAGCCTCTGATGAAGGATTCCTGCCAATAAATGTATCTCCATCGTTGTTTGTCACATCCTCTACGTCATCTGTTAAATTTCGCTCGTCTCGTCTCACGTCATCTTCGTCATTTTCAGTATCGTCCGACAGGTCCGCTTCATTTCTTGGCCAACATTTCATTTTGTCTACACTAGATTCTGTAAGATTTGGAGCCTCGTGATTGCCTTCTTTTGCAAGTTTGTATCGGTCAAATGCCTTCACTGCTGTAAACCTATATGGACCTAGAAATGACGGATTTTCAACCCCGAACCGAACTGCACCCTTTCTATCGCAACTAAATCTCCAATTTCAAATTTTCTGGCCTTGTTTCTTTGCTTATCGTAGTATTTTTTGTTTTCACTATGCATTGCATCAATATCGCTCATCGCTTGTTGTCTAATATTGTCTCTGTTATTTTCAAACTGCTTCCTCCACTCCTCTTCTATGATCTCCATAATTCTGGTTTCTTTATTGGTCTTCATCTTGATTCCAGTTAATAGGCGAAATCGTGTTGTTTGTATCACTCTTTGAAATGTCGAATTCAGTGTTTGCTGTAGAGGCTTCAAAAACTTGTACCACTTCTCGGGCTGATCCATCGACAATTTCATTTGCTGCGACTATTATGGAATGGAGTCGCTCAACCAGACCGTTACTCCTCGGGACACCTACTGTAGTATGGATAAGTTGAATGTCGTGTTCTTTACAGTATTCTCTAAATTTTAATAATGTGAATGCGCCTCCGTGGTCTGCTACTATTCTCGTTGGGTACCCAAAAGTTTCTGCAATGTTTTCGATTTTCTGGATTACCTCCTCTGTATTTACCGTTTTAGTGGGAAACAACCAGGAATATTTCGTGAACCCGTCTATTATAACGAAGATATACCGATAACTATTTTTTGTGTTTTGCATCGGGCCAAGGTGGTCGATGTGGAATGTCTGCAATGGCTGGTCATCTTTCGGAATTCGTTCGAGATAACCCTCCGCTTTTCCTTTCTGCAAGTATGCATCTAACACAACCTTGTATTTGATTCTCTATCCTCTTAGAGATGTTTCGTATAAAGTATTCCTTATCCAGAATATCTGTCATCTTTCTTGCATGAAAGTGGCTCTATTCGTGCGTCTTTCTGATGATTTCTGTAATCATTGTATCTGGAACTATAAATAAAAGTTTATTATTTACGTTTTTACAAAGTATTTTATTATGAACAACGTAGTCTCTATAGGGTTCATCTTTCAAATTCTCGATAATCACACGCTGTCTGTTATCATTTTTTTGGGCTTTTCTTAGTTTCTTCAAATGACCATCGTTTTTAACTGCTCATCCACATGCTAATGGGGTTGCGGCTGAGAGCATCTACATGTTTGATTTGATTTGCACTTCTGTGCTCCACGTTATAATCAAATTCTTCTAGGAGAGGGGCCCACTGAGCGATTCGTCTCGCTAGATCTTTACATGTGTACATTCGAATGCCTTACAGTCGGTCACTAGTTTGAATCGCTGTCTAAAGAGATATACTCTGAAATTTTTAACTGCATCAACCACCACAAACACTTCCAGTTCTTAGCTGCAATATCGCTTTTCCGCATCCATGGTCTTCTTACTCATAAAATAAACTAGGTGTAGGGCACCGTCATCATTGCTTCTTTGTAAAGGAACCACTCCGTATCCTTCTCTGGAAGCATCTGTGTAACTCTGTTTCCATTCCCTATTCAAAAGCTTTCAATACTGGTTTGCTCACGAGCGCTTCTTTCAATTCTCTTATTGCTTCGAGGTGTTTCCGTTCTAGGTTGTCATCACTCCCTTTCTTTAATAAATCACTAACAGGCTTAGCTTTGATTACGAAGTTGCATATAAATTCCTAAAGTAGCTTGCCAGTCCTAAGAAGCCCTGCATCTGTTTCACCATCGTGGGGATCGGGAAATTCATTATAACCTTTGTCTTCCTCGCTGATGGAGATATGTGACCACTTCTGACTTAGAACCGTAAGTACTCGATTTCATTCTGCAATATCTGGCATTTTGACCATTTAATCTTCAATCCGTTTCTGGCAGCCACTTTCAGCACCTGCTAGAGTCTTTCTGCTCCTTCTTCGATTGTAGCTGATGGTATCACGATATCATCTAAATATATAATTACAATGCCATCTTTAATTAGATTTCTCAATACGTAATTTATGTACTTCTGAAACACTGAAAGGGAATTGCAGAGACCGAATGGAGCTCGAATATATTCATATTGTCCACTACTGGTCACAAATGCAGTACATTTTCTGCTGAATTCTTCCACCGTCGCATGAAAAAATCCGTTTTCTAAGTCGAGGGTGGTGAAAAACTTAAAATTCTGTTACTTGTCCACCTGATCTTCTTTGACAGGTAAAGGGTATTGATCCTTGTAGATTTTTTTATTGATACCCCGGTAATCAACACATTATTTGTGTGCTCCGTCTTTTTTCTTTACTAGAACAACCTGACTTGCATAATCAGAACTACTTTCTTGGATAGTGCCCTTTTCTAACCACTCCTTGATTTGATTCTGTATTATATTTTGTTCTATCGGTGGCAACCTCCTTGGCAATCTGTGTATCGGTAGGTCATCGGTCGTTACGATTTTCATTTGGATAGGTGAAAGGTTTCAACTTCGGGAACATAATTTTCTATTGATACAAGCATCTTCCAATATCTTCATCTTTTAAATGGGATAGGTTAGAAAACTTGGAAGTTTTATCCACCATAACTTCTTCAATTTCTGCTAAGAAGCATGTCTAACTGTAATCTTCGGGTTGCAATTTATTGTCAATGTTGCTCGACACTTTCTTTATACTTATATTCACTTTCCCTTCTTCAACTAAGATAACTGCTAACTGCAACAGATTCATTCCGATTATCAAATTCGGTATCATATGGGAATTCTTAACAACGTGTACTTCATCATTTTCAAAATTCTCTCCATTGATTTCGATGTCTAGCATACAAGAACCTCTCGTCATGATATTTGCTCCCAATCCTGTATAGTCAGTTGAGCAAATTCTTGGTAATATTTAGGATTAATCGACTTTAAATGGCAATCAACCATTAATTTTACATGATACATATCTTGTATTTGTGACAGCGACAGGCGTAGATTTTCCCGTTGCTGCTACCGCAGGACAGTTGTGTCTTTTATGTCCTAACTGATTACAGCCGAAGCACTTAGGACCTATTTCCTTGTTTGGGCAAGAATGGAACTCGTGATCCACCGATCCAGAGTTAAAGCAATATTGCTTCGGTTTTGAGTTTTTATTTCTCTTTGCTGGTTCTTTTTTAGACTTACTTTCTTCTTCGTTACTTTTAGTGTTCACGTATTTACTATTCCTGTTTCTAATTTTTTCGTAAATTTCAAGCTTTTCCTTAAATTCTTTAATTGTTTTTGCACCATAGAGAACACTTTTGTTACTCGCGTAATCTTTTATCCCGTGTATGACATATTCAATTATAGAAATCTCCTCTATATCAGCTTGTGACGCGATGTTAATCATATGATACAAATATTCGCAGAATGTTTCATCAGTTTTCTTTATTCTTTCCTTGAGCTTGCTGTGGACGTTTGCGCTAGATATTTTGGGTTGGAATTCTTGAGTCAATGCACTCTTGAGCTCCGGGTATGTGAGTGGCTTGGCATCGCAATCCACAAAAATCTTGGCTACTCCCGTCAATGATCGTTTACAAAATATAAACTTTTGTATTGCGCCCCAACCGAAGGTATTCGCATATTGCTCGTGCTCAAAGATCCATTTCTTAACACTCATTGTTTCGTCGCCGGAAAATTTACGTAGGATATTTTCGAAGTCGGTGTAATTACATTTTACAGACATATCTCTTTGTATATGAGTCATTCGTGTCTAAGTTCCATCCACACCAGAGTGAAAATCTACCAACGAGTGGCTGTTCTGTCAATTTTTATTCCTTCTTCCGCTCATTTCTAATCAAGAAATATATTTTAAATAAGGATTATACCCGCAACGCACCGTATCCGTGTTGATATATCAACTTTTTCAATTTGTTATTTATATGTTGGTACTGTTATGCAGCATAAAATGAACTGTTGAAGTTAACTGGACAATACCGTTAATTTTTACTATCAGTATCATGGGTTATGTCTTGTTACATGTTTTGTACACTTTTTATTGATATGTAATTTGGAGTCACTCACTAATCACCCCAATGCAATTTTCAGTTTCCAGTCACTTTTTATTATTTCAATCACTGTTGCCGGTCCAATTGATTCCAATCTCGGATGATTATCAGACTTTATTGACTCCAATTCGGTTGACTTCACATCCCGGACGACTTAAATTCTGGTTGATTTCAGAGCCCGGACGACTTCAGATTGGGCCCCCAAATTATGTGGGATGTGGAATTTGAGGTAAATATAACTGTGCTAATATGTTCAGTCGTTATAAAATATAATGATTATAAAACAAGATATATAAATGATTTAACGAGTTCTAGTACTTAATGAATTGATGTGTCCACGTCCACGGTCAAAAGGCGAGAGAGCGATTTTGAGTGACCGCATCCAATTGGTACGATGTACATTACGGTTGGTTTCAATACAAGCAAGACTCGGAAAGTAATTGTAACAAATTAATACGCAACAAGTTAGTATTGTGAAGTTGTATCATATGAATGTAGATTGTGGAACACAGCTGGAGATGGCTATGATGAGCTTATGTTTATATAAATGCATATATATATATATATATATATATATATATATATATATATATATATATATATATATATATATATATATATATATATATATTTTATATATATATGTGTGTGTATCACATGTATATATATATAAATATATATATATATATATATATATATATATGTGTGTGTATATATATATATATATATATATATATATATATATATATATATATATATATATATATGTATATATATACATATATATAAATATATATATATATATATATATATATATATATATATATATATATATATATATATATATATATATATATATATAAATATATATATATATATATATATATATATATATATATATATATATATATGTATATATATTTATAAATAAATATATATATATATATATATATATATATATATACATATACATATATATATATATATATATATATATATATATATATATATATATATATATATATATATATATATATATATATATATATGCATTTATAGTTTCAACTTCCCTCCTAGTCACAACTGAATGAGCGAACGTCTTAATTCATACTCTAAGATATAGATGCAATAGCAATACTACTGAAAGCGAGGTGCTGTTTTATCGACCGTGAGTCAAATTCATTCTTGTCATACCCGTGATAACATTTGACAATTTTATCCAGTGAATTTTGCTCCGGTTAACTTTGTCCAGAAACTGTGTATTTTGGTAAGTTTCCCATTTTTTCGTCTATGTCATTATTATGCAAATGTTAAGGAGTTTGGTGTTAGTAATGTGAACAATATTTACACATTTATTGTTTTATAAAATAAAAAAAACTAAAAATCGATATACTTTGACCCCATTTTCGGGTTATTGTGGCCCATGGGCTTATGGAAAAATGTAAGTATCTTCCTTTTTTCTAAAATTTTGCCGTAGATACAATTGATCAGCAGCGTTTTACATGCCATCTAAGTAGCAAAGAAAGCCCGGTAGTCGTCGATACATCGATTATAGTACGGCAGACTTAGAACAGTGTGTAGCCGCTATAAGGTGAACAATTCTGACATTAGGAGCTACCTTAAAAAGGTACAATATACTCAGAAGCTTGATCAAAAATAAATTAGTTAAAAGATGTAGGGATGAACCTGAATAACCGACTGTTTTTACGAAAGAAAAGGAAGATACGTTTTGCCACATATAGCAGCGCTGTCTGAATATAGATTTCCACTAACAGACTTCGATCTTAGAATGATTATTAAGAATTACCTTGAATATCAGGGTCAAATTGTGACAACAAGTAAACAACATTCCTGGAAAGGCCTGTCTGAAATCCGTTCTTCTACGAAACAGAATATCATCTTGAAGACTCTCTAATAACATCAAACGAGTTTGTAGTCAGGTTTCATTGCTTAATTCATCGAAAATATTAACAAAGCAAGAAAAAATGTTAGACCTGAAAGCATCTATAATTTCGATGAAACTAATCTTTGTGACGATCAAGGAAAAAGAAAGATCTTATGTAGAAGAGGAACCCAGTATCCAGAGACTATCATAATTGCTATAAAAATTAGCTTTACTGTCATCTTCTGAGGGAACGTTGCTGGCGAAACAGTTTCACTCTACGTTATATATAAAGCAGAAAATCTTTTGACAAATTGGACTGAAAATGATCCAAAAAGGGACCCCTTATAATAGGAAGAAAAGTGGATGGATAGATTGCGTCACATTTGAAGACTGAAGAAAAAGGAAGGGTGACAAGTTTTCATTGGTGACAACATTGCTTCGCATATCAACAAAACGGTCTTTTCCGAATGTGAAAAGAATGACATCTGTTTTATGTGTTTGCCACCACATGCTACTAAAATTCTTCAGCCATTGAACGTTGCTTATTTTCGTCCTTTGGAGTGAAAATGGCAAATATTACTAAATTGAAAAAACAGCTAAATGGGAAGAAAATTGCCGACAACATCTAAAGATCAGTTTCCAAATCTGTTGAAAAAGCGTTAAATTCATTAACATCAACCAAACAAGATTTAATTTTCGGTTTTAGAAAAACTGGCATATTGCCCATAAACAAAGAAGAACCCCTGGTGAAGCTATCGAGACAAGACCGTATTTTAAATCCAGAGCTTATTGGCAATAATTTCCTGGAAAAATTAGAACAGTTCTGGCTCGATACCACTTGCCCAGAAAATTGAACTAGGAAAAAGAAACTCAATATAGCCCCTGGTTGATCAGTCCCTGCTTCTGATGTTGTTAAATCAGGTCTTTCTGGTGTTCACATAGCCAATAATAAGAAAAGAAAGACGATGTCCAAAAAAAGAACACAGCGAAAAGTCTCATCTCCAAGCGACACTGAGTCCGCTATTACTCTGGCTTCCTCCACAGGTGAACACATATTGTTGTTTTATGACTCTGAAGGTAATGTTTCCCTGAGCAATGTGATTCAGCTACAAGGGTTAATACAAGCTGAACTGGACGTGATGACAGTCGAAAAAAGAGCAAGAGCTATTGCTAGAAACTTAAAACGGAAAAATGGCCATGCAAGGATACCCTAGTGTTGAAGAGAATTATACTGTTCTTCAAAGTGTTTATGTATGCAGTGCTGACTATATAGTTGCAGGGGATCATGTTATCATTTTCTTCTTCTTCTTAAAACTATAGCCCCTCTCGGACCTTCGCTTCCTGCAAATAGTGCCTCCAACTGTCTTAGTCCTCCGATTTCGAAATCCAAGCAGCAATGAACTGTCTTCATCGACCGAGTCAGACCAGCGTTTCCTTGGCTTCCCCACTGGTCTCCAGCCTTCAGTTCTCCCAGTGAACACCTTCTTGGGTATCCTTTGTTCGTCCATACGATTCACGTGTTCAGCCAATTGCAGTTTCCGCAGTCTTACAATCATTGATACCTCCAGTTCGTCAAAAATTTCATACAGCTCATGGTTGTATCGAATTAGCCATTGGTCTCCGTCTAGCTTCGCTCCGATTCATCCCTTCAGGACCCGTAACTCAAAGGCGTTCAATATATTTAGGGATGCTTGGGTTAGGGTCCATGTTTCACACCCATAGCATAACACAGGTCTTATCACAGATTTGTATTCTTGGAGCTTTGTTTTCCTGTGTATGCAGCTGGTATTCAAGATATTCAAATCTGGATATAATATTTTAATTCAAGCCTTATTTTTGAACGGCTTATTACATGTACAAATAAAAACATGTACAAATAATTCTGCGAGCTACTGTCGCAATTGTTTTCACAGTCATTAAGAACGTCAACAAATGAATTTACTCGAACCCACGAGAACCCAACAAGCATTATCAACATCTGAAAGTGAGTCACTGCCCATTCATGCTGGAATGTTCCCGCTTATTCACCAATGTCCGAGAACTGAGTTGAATGATTAGAGACCCTATATAAAGGCGAGCTGAATGAATGGTGGCATTTCATTCGACCGCGATAAAAACTTGCGATAGTGTGTGGAAAGCGACTTGAAAAGCGATCAAGTAATAGTGAGGTGATTTTGAGAGGACAATTGCGATAAGAAATTTATGGACAAGTGTTGGAATTTTAATAGTGAAAATTAAAATTAGTGAAAGTGTTAAATTGATCATTGTGCACTTTTGTAATTAAATAAACTCTTTTAACTTAAATTAAAAGACATTGCGTTTTCACTTTCCCGGAACATTAAAATTATTATTGGCCGCGAACCGAAAACACGCGACAGTGGTGTCGAGAAGTGAGATTAAAATTTTGAAAGTGAAAATTTGAATATTTTTAAAGTGCACAATAGTAAAATTTAAAGAAACATTGAAAATGCCACGAAGCCTAAACTTAAAAATTAATGAATTGACCATGTCGGAGCTTAAGGAAGAGTTGGAACAGCGAAACCTGGCTACGCAAGGTACAAAGGCCACACTGATTGCACGCTTGCGTGGCGCAATTGAATCGGAATGCGCGTATCTGGATTCAGGTGAGCCCTCAGATGCAGAAAAAGGCGCAGAAGGTGGTGAAGCAGAAACATCAAAACCAAAGGAACCAGAAAATGCGCTGATGCAAATGTTGATGCTGATGCAGCAAGAGCTGCGACAACAGTCATCTAATTTAACTGCGAAGCTCAATGAACAAGCGATCGAAATCAAGGCAGACATCACACAGAAGCTGGAGAAACAGTCAACTGAAATAATAGCGGAGCTCGGTCATCTGAACAAACAAATTAAAGGCGTCGAGGAAAAGGTTGACCAGGTCGAGGTAAAGATTTACCAGGTCGAGGAAAAAGTCAGCCAGGTCGAGGCAAAGGTCAGCCAGGTCGAAGAGAGAATGAACCACGAGATGGAAAAAGTGAAAAAAGAATTGGAAGCAGCGAAGGTAGTAGTAACCACTTCACCGGCCCCGCTTATAACCGCAGCGCAAAGCACATCCAGAAATGTGCAAGCACCAATATTCGATGGGCAAACGGTCTGGAGTATTTACAAGACCCAGTTTGAAGCTGCCGCAAGGGCAAATCACTGGAATGAACAGGACCGAGCAACTGCGCTGATTCTTGCTCCAAGAGGCCCAGCTGCCGAGCTTTTGCAGACGATCCCCGTTGAATCGCAATCAAACTCGAATGCTATAATGAATGCGCTCGACATGCGTTATGGAGACGATCATCTAAAGCAGATTTATCGGTCACAGCTAAGGCATCGGGTGCAGAAGTCTGGTGAAACCCTACAGCAGCTAGGCTTACCCAGCCTACGACCCAGAACATTGAGATGATGCAGTGACAGAAGCATTCATCAGCGCACTAAAGGACCCGGAATTACAACAAGCCGTGCGTCTAGCTCAAAAGCAAACGGTTAAGGATGCATTGGCTTACAGTCTGAACTTTGAGGCAGCAAAAAATGTGACTCATGCCACTGCCCGGGCTCGTGAGGTAGTGACAGACGAGTGCAGGTGTGAACGCGTGGAAATTGAGCGAGACCCGCATTTAAATGGTGCGCCTATATGCTGAAATTGCGGAGAGAAGGGGCACCTGCAAAGAGAATGCAAGAAGCGAAGAAAACCGAGCTATTGTCCAGGGTGTGCAGCTTGGAGGAGATCCAGATCGAGTCAGGAGCCCAGAATGGAAGCCCTTCAAACAGAGGGGTCGGGAAACATGTAAGAGCCAACTTCGTGGGGCAGGGTTTGGCTAGGAGGATCGACGTCCCCAGCACCACCATGTCAAGACTACATCGTGGAGAAGCGGACTTATGCCTTCCGGGACAAGTTGACGGAGAACACTGCACCATAACAATCGACACTGGTGCAACCCGATCGATTATCCGACCAGACCTAGTTCGACAGCAACAACTACACAAGGGAAGAATTGTCTCACTACGGACAGCTACGGGAGAAACTGCACCTGTTCATGGAGAGGTCAACCTCCAGATAAGGTTGGGAGACCTTTGTTCCGACATAATTTTCTGGTCGCGAACATTATGGATGACTGCATTCTCGGAATGGATTTTCTGCGACCACATGGAATCACGTTGGATTTGGGCAAACGTGTATTGAAATGGCAGAATGTCGAAGTACTGATGGAGGATCCCAGCGTCCAAATTCCCAAGATGAATGTAGTGGTATGCACTGACACTGATGTACCGAATTCTCCCGAAAGCATTGTATGGGCCAAGCTTGATGGTGATTCTGGAGACCAGCGATCTTATCTGATAGAGCCAACGAAGACGTCCGCATTGCGCAGTTTGATTGTAGGACGATGCCTTGTAAGATCTTTAAGGAATGGATATGCGCCGGTTAGAGTCCTTAACACCGCAGACTCAACCACGAGCATCAAAGCGGGAGAAGTCATTCCCTAGTGTTGAAGAGAATTATACTGTTCTTCAAAGTGTTTATGTATGCAGTGCTGACTATATAGTTGCAGGGGATCATGGTATCATTTTCTTCTTCTTCTTAAAACCATAGCCCCTCTCGGACCTTCGCTTCCTGCAAATAGTGCCTCCAACTGTCTCAGTCCTCCGATTTCGAAATCCAAGCAGCAATGAACTGTCTTCATCGACCGAGTCAGACCAGCGTTTCCTTGGCTTCCCCACTGGTCTCCAGCCTTCAGTTCTCCCAGTGAACACCTTCTTGGGTATCCTTTGTTCGTCCATACGATTCACGTGTTCAGCCCATTGCAGTTTCCGCAGTCTTACAATCATTGATACCTCCAGTTCGTCAAAAATTTCATACAGCTCATGGTTGTATCGAATTAGCCATTGGTCTCCGTCTAGCTTCGCTCCGATTCATCCCTTCAGGACCCGTAACTCAAAGGCGTTCAATATATTTAGGGATGCTTGGGTTAGGGTCCATGTTTCACACCCATAGCATAACACAGGTCTTATCACAGATTTGTATTCTTGGAGCTTTGTTTTCCTGTGTATGCAGCTGGTATTCAAGATATTCAAATCTGGATATAATATTTTAATTCAAGCCTTATTTTTGAACGGCTTATTACATGTACAAATAAAAACATGTACAAATAATTCTGCGAGCTACTGTCGCAATTGTTTTCACAGTCATTAAGAACGTCAACAAATGAATTTACTCGAACCCACGAGAACCCAACAAGCATTATCAACATCTGAAAGTGAGTCACTGCCCATTCATGCTGGAATGTTCCCGCTTATTCACCAATGTCCGAGAACTGAGTTGAATGATTAGAGACCCTATATAAAGGCGAGCTGAATGAATGGTGGCATTTCATTCGACCGCGATAAAAACTTGCGATAGCGTGTGGAAAGCGAATTGAAAAGCGATCAAGTAATAGTGAGGTGATTTTGAGAGGACAATTGCGATAAGAAATTTATGGACAAGTGTTGGAATTTTAATAGTGAAAATTAAAATTAGTGAAAGTGTTAAATTGATCATTGTGCACTTTTGCAATTAAATAAACTCTTTTAACTTAAATTAAAAGACATTGCGTTTTCACTTTCCCGGAACATTAAAATTATTATTGGCCGCGAACCGAAAACACGCGACAGTGGTGTCGAGAAGTGAGATTAAAATTTTGAAAGTGAAAATTTGAATATTTTTAAAGTGCACAATAGTAAAATTTAAAGAAACATTGAAAATGCCACGAAGCCTAAACTTAAAAATTAATGAATTGACCATGTCGGAGCTTAAGGAAGAGTTGGAACAGCGAAACCTGGCTACGCAAGGTACAAAGGCCACACCGATTGCACGCTTGCGTGACGCAATTGAATCGGAAGGCGCGTATCTGGATTCAGGTGAGCCCTCAGATGCAGAAAAAGGCGCAGAAGGTGGTGAAGCAGAAACATCAAAACCAAAGGAACCAGAAAATGCGCTGATGCAAATGTTGATGCTGATGCAGCAAGAGCTGCGACAACAGTCATCTAATTTAACTGCGAAGCTCAATGAACAAGCGATCGAAATCAAGGCAGACATCACACAGAAGCTGGAGAAACAGTCAACCGAAATAATAGCGGAGCTCGGTCATCTGAACAAACAAATTAAAGGCGTCGAGGAAAAAGTTGACCAGGTCGAGGAAAAGATTTACCAGGTCGAGGAAAAAGTCAGCCAGGTTGAGGCAAAGGTCAGCCAGGTCGAAGAGAGAATGAACCACGAGATGGAAAAAGTGAAAAAAGAATTGGAAGCAGCGAAGGTAGTAGTAACCACTTCACCGGCCCCGCTTATAACCGCAGCGCAAAGCACATCCAGAAATGTGCAAGCACCAATATTCGATGGGCAAACGGTCTGGAGTATTTACAAGACCCAGTTTGAAGCTGCCGCAAGGGCAAATCACTGGAATGAACAGGACCGAGCAACTGCGCTGATTCTTGCTCCAAGAGGCCCAGCTGCCGAGCTTTTGCAGACGATCCCCGTTGAATCGCAATCAAACTCGAATGCTATAATGAATGCGCTCGACATGCGTTATGGAGACGATCATCTAAAGCAGATTTATCGGTCACAGCTAAGGCATCGGGTGCAGAAGTCTGGTGAAACCCTACAGCAGCTAGGCTTACCCAGCCTACGACCCAGAACATTGAGATGATGCAGTGACAGAAGCATTCATCAGCGCACTAAAGGACCCGGAATTGCAACAAGCCGTGCGTCTAGCTCAAAAGCAAACGGTTAAGGATGCATTGGCTTACAGTCTGAACTTTGAGGCAGCAAAAAATGTGACTCGTGCCACTGCCCGGGTTCGTGAGGTAGTGACAGACGAGTGCAGGTGTGAACGCGTGGAAATTGAGTGAGACCCGCATTTAAATGGTGCGCCTATATGCTGAAATTGCGGAGAGAAGGGGCACCTGCAAAGAGAATGCAAGAAGCGAAGAAAACCGAGCTATTGTCCAGGGTGTGCAGCTAGGAGGAGATCCAGATCGAGTCAGGAGCCCAGAATGGAAGCCCTTCAAACAGAGGGGTCGGGAAATATGTAAGAGCCAACTTCGTGGGGCAGGGTTTGGCTAGTAGGATCGACGTCCCCAGCACCACCATGTCAAGACTACATCGTGGAGAAGCGGACTTATGCCTTCCGGGACAAGTTGACGGAGAACACTGCACCATAACAATCGACACTGGTGCAACCCGATCGATTATCCGACCAGACCTAGTTCGACAGCAACAACTACACAAGGGAAGAATTGTCTCACTACGGATAGCTACGGGAGAAACTGCACCTGTTCATGGAGAGGTCAACCTCCAGATAAGGTTGGGAGACCTTGTGTTCCGACATAATTTTCTGGTCGCGAACATTATGGATGACTGCATTCTCGGAATGGATTTTCTGCGACCACATGGAATCACGTTGGATTTGGGCAAACGTGTATTGAAATGGCAGAATGTCGAAGTACTGATGGAGGATCCCAGCGTCCAAATTCCCGAGATGAATGTAGTGGTATGCACTGACACTGATGTACCGAATTCTCCCGAAAGCATTGTATGGGCCAAGCTTGATGGTGATTCTGGAGACCAGCGATCTTATCTGATAGAGCCAACGAAGACGTCCGCATTGCGCAGTTTGATTGTAGGACGATGCCTTGTAAGATCTTTAAGGAATGGATATGCGCCGGTTAGAGTCTTTAACACCGCAGACTCAACCACGAGCATCAAAGCGGGAGAAGTCATCGGCAGCTGCCAGCCTGTTTCCACCATCACCTCTTTGGAAGCTACTCACGACCATCATTGGAAAAGGAGGCAAGACACAGACAAAGCCCGGGAATTCACGTCTGCAATTATGAAGCAAGTCAAATTGCCGGTGCAGCTATTCAAACGAGCCTCTGATCTGGTCACCAACTACAGTGACATCTTCTCAACAAGCCCGGATGACCAAGGCCGAACGAGTCTGGTAACTCACGTCATAGATACACAGGGAGCCAAGCCGATTCGACAAGCACCGAGACGTCTCCCTATAGCCAAACAAGGAGAAGTGAGCGCGCTGATCTCGGACATGAAAAGACAAGGCGTTATTGAACCTTCTGTCAGTCCATGGGCCGCGCCTGTAGTTCTAGTAAAGAAAAAAGGATGGTAGCACTCGCTTTTGTGTCGACTATAGGCAGCTTAACGACGTCACTAAGAAAGATAGTTACCCACTCCCACGCATCGATGACATCATGGACACTTTAGCCGACGCAAAATGGTTTTCTACACTCGATCTCAAGAGTGGCTACTGGCAGGTAAAAATTGACAAGGAGGACCGAGAGAAGACCGCATTTTCAGTTGGGACCGGATTGTGGCAATTTGTGGTGATGCCGTTTGGGCTTTGCAATGCTCCAGCCACTTTCGAACGCTTGATGGAATACGTGCTACGTGGTCTAACCTGGAAAACCTGCTTGGTGTACCTAGATGACATCATCGTCATCGGTAGAACGTTCGAAGAGCATGTGCGGAACTTAGAAGAGGTTTTCTCCCGATTACGACTGGCAAATTTGAAACTTAGTCGCGACAAGTGTAGCCTTTTCGCAGCTGAAGTAAAATACCTGAGACACGTCGTATCAGCAGAAGGGGTCAAGACAAACCCTGAGAAAATTGAAGCCGTGAAAAGCTGGCCAACACCAAACAACAAGCGCCAACTACGAAGTTTTCTGGGTCTGGTAACCTACTATCGAAGATTCGTCAAAGACTTTACCAAAAAAGCTAAGTGTCTCCATCAGCTAACCGAGAAAAATCGTCCGTATGTCTGGAACGAATAATGCCTGACAGCCTTTGAGACCCTGCTGGCGTATCCGAAACCCGGAAAAATGTTTGTAGTTGACACCGATGCAAGCAACGGCGGTATTGGAGCTGTACTCTCCCAGGGGATCAATGGCAAAGAAAGAGTCCTCTCTTATTACAGTCGAGTTCTTTCAAAAAGTGAGAGGAACTACTGCGTGACCAGGAAGGAGCTATTGGGTATAATAGAGGCCACCAAGCAGTTCCACAAGTACCTATATGGCCAGAAATTTGTTCTTCGAACGGACCATGCATCGCTGAGATGGCTACTTAACTTCAAAAACCCCGAGGGACAAGTTGCGAGATGGATCGGAAGATTGCAGTCATACGACTAGAAAATTGTTCATCGAAAGGGCGGAGTTCATGGAAATGCTGACGCCCTATCTCGTCGCCCATGTCCAGCTAACTGCAAGCATTGCCGACGGATTGAGGAAAAGGAACCGCCCGTTGATCTGCGGCTGATAACGGCCGAATTCGATGAAGGTTGGTCATCGGAGGAGATTCGAAATGCCCAGCCAGCCGATGAAGACATCGGGCCATTGCTTGTATGGAAAAAGACAACTGGACGACCTGAGTCGAAGGACGTTCCAACGCATGGCGCAACCCTGAAAAGCTATTGGGCACAATGGAACTCCCTTCAGGTGGAGGGTGGCGTACTCAAGCGGAAATGGGAAACGGCGGATGGCTGCTCCTGTAGGATGCAAACTTTACTACCCAAAAGCCGAATCCACGATGTGGTTAAGGAAATGCATCCTCGGGAGGCCACTTTGGTGTTAACAAGACCTTAGCGAAATTTCGGGAAAGGTTCTACTGGCTCCACGCTCGAGAAGACGTAGAGGACTGTTGTTGGAGATGCACAGTTTGCGCTTCCGTCAAAGGTCCAAAGAGACGACTGAGAGGACAAATGCAAACCTATAACGTGGGGGTACCATTTGAAAGTATTGCTGTTGACATCGCGGAACCCTTTCCTGAATCTGAATGGGGAAATCGATACACACTGGTTGTCGCCGATTATTCCAGCAAGTGGCCCGAGGTCTACCCCATTCCCAACCAGGAAGCAACTACTGTAGCCGAGCAGCTGGTGTTAAATTGGGTCAGTAGGTACGGCGTACCTGGCGAACTACATTCGGATCAAGGCCGAAACTTTGAGTCACTAGTTTTTGGCAAAATGTGCGAGCTGCTCGGAATGCGGAAAACGAGGACAACACCGCTGCATCCCCAATCCGATGGAATGGTCGAACGTTTCAACGGCACGCTCAATAAACACCTGGCCAAAATGGTTGACGAGAACCAAAGGGACTGGGACCGACATATCCCACTATTTTTAATGGCGTATAGAGCTGCTGAACATGCATCGATGGGCCAAGCCCCAGCCAAAGTCATTTTTGGAAAGACTATTCGTTTGCCAGCCGATATAAAGTTCGGAACACCCCTGAGAAACCCCAAACGGTCTCAGAGTACGCAAGTGATCTAAGACAACGGTTGAACCAGATACATCAGACTGTGCGAAAACACCTCGAATCGGCTACTGACCGCATGAAGACAGGGTATGATCTAAAGGCTAATTCTACTGACTTCCAGCAAGATGCCTTGGTGTGGCTTTATAACCCGCAACGGCGAAAGGGTAGGTCTCCAAAGTTGGAACATAATTGGGAGGGACCATACCGAGTTACAAAGCGAATCAAAGACGTCGTATACCGAATACAGGAACATCGTAAGCCGAGAGCTAAAATGAAAATCGTGCATCTGGACCGTCTTGCCCCATATTACACCCAGGGAGAATCGACTACAAATAGCGACACATCTTATCGGGGCGAAAAGAACTGAGGTGGGGGCAGTGTTACATGTACAAATAATTACATGTACAAATAATTCTGCGAGCTACTGTCGCAATTGTTTTCACAGTCATTAAGAATGTCAACAAATGAATTTACTCGAACCCACGAGAAACCAGCAAGCATTATCAACATCTGAAAGTGAGTCACTACCCATTCATTCTGGAATGTTCCCGCTTATTCACCAATGTACGAGAACTGAGTTGAATGATTAGAGACCCTATATAAAGGCGAGCTGAATGAATGGTGGCATTTCATTCGACCGCGATAAAAACTTGCGATAGTGTGTGGAAAGCGAATTGAAAAGCGATCAAGTAATAGTGAGGTGATTTTGAGAAGACAATTGCGATAAGAAATTTATGGACAAGTGTTGGAATTTTAATAGTGAAAATTAAAATTAGTGAAAGTGTTAAATTGATCATTGTGCACTTTTGTAATTAAATAAACTCTGTTAACTTAAATTAAAAGACATTGCGTTTTCACTTTCCCGGAACATTAAAATTATTATTGGCCGCGAACCGAAAACACGCGACAGTATTTTGTCTCTTTCATGACCAATTCTCGTTATTTTGGCACCCAAATACACAAATTCACTCATACTCTTATTCTCAATACTTTATTCGCCAGGTATTTTTCCTCGACTGCGGCATGCGCTGTGTTATATTCCATTGACTTGTAGCCTTACTAGTTTTGATTCGCTGTCGAATTTCAGGAAGAGTTCCTTGGCGGTTTTTAATGACCGTGACAAAATTTCGATGTCGTCCGCATAGGCTGCTACTTGGCTAGAGTTGTATAGTACGAGTAATATACTTTGCGTATCAAAAGGTAGCTTTCTTATGACATAGTCCAGAGCTAAGCTGATTAGCAATGGGGCCAGACCATCTCCCTTCTTTAGTCCAATATGTTTGTCTAAGGCATCGGTGAGTTGGTTATTGATGCGGACTTGGGAAGTCGTTGATGTCATTGGCATTTTGGCTGAACGAACTTATTTGGCTGGGTTGCGAATGCAAAACTTTATCCGGTACAGTATGTTATGATCAATACTGTCGTGTGCTTGCTTAAAGTCAACAAAAATTTGATGTACGTCTATGTTCAACTCCGAGCATTTTTCTATCGTCGATCTACCTGTTCTAAAACCACCTTAATAGCCCCCAATAGTACTGTTGGCGTATGGTCCAATTTTATTTTCTAAGATCTTTGAAATTATTTTGTGCGCTGCACAACGCAGTGATATGCCTCCATAATTTTTGCACTGTAGCTTGTCACCTTTTTGTGGATATAAATATAATTGATTGGCTCCACTCTTTCGGCATATGTTTTTGTTGCCAAGTGTACTGGATGCCTCTGTGAAAAGCCTTATGAACACTGGTGCCACCATATTGAATGAGTTCCCTGGAATCTCATCGACTCTTGGTGCTTTATTATAATTTTGTTCTTTGATGGTGTAGCAAAACTTCATCCAGTGTTGGTGGGGGCCAATGGAAGCTCTCCAGAAACATCTCTAGGCTCCAATGTTCTGGAGCTGTGCGGAAAATTAAGGATGTTCTTGAAATATTTTCCCCCTTTTCTCCTTAACCTTGATTTCATGAGCAAAGATGTTGCCAATATCAACACGAAAAGTGGCTGAAGTTCTAAAAAGAATAAAATCCGTATGCGACTTGCCAAAAATCAACAAAGAAGTAAAGGTTGGACTATTTGAACTAAAGGCGCTCCTAGACCGCATAAGGCATTTTCGGAGGAGATGGTTCAAGGCCAAAGAGGACCAGAGGGCCAAAGAGGAGCAGAAGGCTTAATAAGCGCTGAAGGCTGAGTCTGAGGGGCATGCACAGATAGCTCCACCATCAAACATCAATGAAAGGATGGTGTCCAGCCCAATCGAAAGAGATCAGGGTGAAAGAAGGAAGGGAGAGCAATTTCATGGATGCAGGATACCAGATCAGGGACTCCAGACAGTGGTGTCAAAACGAGTGAAGAAAGCTGCAAAGAAACTCCTTCAAAAAGACCCAGAAAATACAACAACAACAACAAGAAAAACACTTGAGCCCCAAGATGGCAGAAGTGCTGTGAGATATCTGGAGAAAGGTAAGGTCCAAAGACATCAACACTGCCATCAAAGCAGTACGGCCAGCGTAATCAGGTCATACACTGGTTGAATTTGAAGCACAGGCCGACATTGAAGAAGCGTTTTTTTGAGGCAGTAAAGAAAGTTCTCGGCAAAAATGCTACTGTAGCCTGGTCTAGACCTGGCGGCAACGATCAAAATAAGAGACATTGACTGCGTCACTAATCTGGCTAAGGTATAGGGGCTGTCAAAAAGGGAGTTTCCTAGCAATGGTAGGATCAAAGGGAGATTTACCCCAGAAAACCAAAGGGGACACCGTATGGCCATCATTAACTTAACTAAAACGGACGCCGAACGATTTTTAAATAAGGGCAAAGTACGAATAGGGTGGGTTGACAGCGGCATACTTCGAAGAGCAGCGCCTCTTCAATGTTTCGAATGCCTTGACTGTGGTCACACCGTACAAGTACCCAAAGGATCAAATAGGAGTTCCCTGGGCTACAAATGTGGTGAAATGGGACATAAAAGAAAAGAGTCTACAAAGCAGGCACATGGCATCCTTTGCAAGGATGTTGATCCGAGACCGGATCTTGGGCATGTCTTGGGTTCAGGGAAATGTCATGTTTTCCAAGAAGCCCTAGCTAAGGTGAAATTAGTACTTCGATGACCACCCTCCTCTAGTTAAACATACACCACAGTTCAAACGCCCAAAATTTGCTTGAGCAGCATGTGCGGGCATGGATACCGATTTTATTTTGCTGAGTGAGCAACACCAGGATAAAAGTTCGGCATTTTGGTATTCTGATAAAACTGGTACTTGCACCACCTGGGTTTGGAACAGTGGTTTCCAGGCAGAGAGTTGCGGATGAGAGGATAGTTTTGTGTGGTTTCGGCGCTCAGGGAACACTTTCTTCAGTGTGTACCTAACGCCGAACGACTCGATATCATCTTTCCAAGCCAAGCTTTATGCGCTCGTTGGGGCAGGCTTCAACGCTAAAGCAATTGAATGGGGCATACTTCATACAGATCCGCGAGAAAACGAATCCTTGAAATGGCTGCCATTGTGATGCTTGTCGTACAAAACACTGGAAGTACCTCAACTTTCCGTCATACTGGCTATTAGGGAACCATACCTGACGTAGCATTCGCAACTGGAGAGTATTAGAAGACTACTCAGCCAGTGATCATCAGTGCACTCTGCTTGGGATCAGTGATGTTGCCTGCTGACGTCCGTACTCTCGATTCTTTACAATTGGGTGGAACATTGGAGGAATGGACGTCGAGTGGTTCGTCAAGGTGCTCACAGTAAGTGCTGCGCTGGAGGAAGATTCGCAGGGGAGGGAAGAACTGGCGGCTCAAGACGTGATGAACTCAAGTATGAGCATCATCATGACTGCTTGCAATGCTTCTATGGTCCAATGAAACCCCCGGCACGGCAAGCTCCCAGTTTACATGTGGTCGACTGAAATCGCTGAAAAGCGAAGGGACAATGTGAACATAAATCCGTGGGGCCTTGACTACAAGCTAGTTACGCGGAAGCTTGGTGCCTTACGGAAGCCTTGCTTACATTATACGGAAAAGATGGACGAGAAAGTGCGAGCACTCTTCCTTACCCATTGTGTCTATGTTGACGCGGTCTATGGTGAAACAGCATTTGAGTGGGCATTCTTCACACAGCCGAAGCTGGAAGAGTCATTCCTTTCATTGAAAGCGTAGAAGGCTTCAGGCCCAGATGGTGTTCGAGCTGCGGTGTTCCAACTTGTCTATCATCATTGTCCTAACTTGCTGCTCAGTACATTCAACGCTTGCCTACGGGATGGGGCTTTCCCAGCACAGGAGAAGGCAGCGAGGCTCGTGTTGATCAGCAAAGGGAAGGGAAATCCCGGATAACCATATGCATACCGCGCGTTATGCATGGTAGACATGACTGGGGAGGTGATAGAGAAACTTATCAAGGGAAAACTCACTGACACAATTTGTGCCACTGGGGGCATATTTCCTTGGCAGTACGGCCTTAGAGCAGGAGGCCCCGCCAATGATGCGATTGCAGAGGTGGTGAGCGTGGTCCAAAAGGTAAAGGCATATTGCCGCATCAAGCGGCGGATCATTTCATTAGTGAAACTCAGTGTTAGGAATGCTTTCAACTCCGCTAGATGGGCGGCAATTCTGGATACGCTGAAACGCCGTTCTCAAGTTCCAAAATATCTAATGTAGCTTTTGAAGGATTACCTGAAGGACAGAAGCTGGCTTCACGACACGACACAGGACAAACGAAGGATGGAGGTTACATCGGGTGTTGCCCAGGGATCTATCCTTGATCCAAACCTGTGCAACGTGTCTTATGACGGGCTACTGAGACTGGAGAGTTGTCATCTATACAAAATGGGAGCCCCTAGAGTAAGGATGATCAGTACTGGAGACATCCAAAGTCGAAACAAAGCCTGCAGTGAAGTACCTGGAGCTACTGATCGGCTCAAAGATGAGTTTTACAGAGAAAATCAGGGCAACGGCTGAGAAGGCTGCTTCAGGAGTATCGGCTCTGAGTTGATCAAGAAAATGCTTCTTGACGAGTGCTGTAGGGTCAGTGTTACTATACGAAGCAGAAATATCGGGTGACGCTCTTAGTAAGGAGGTATACCGAAAACGCTTGGAACAGGTACAAAAAAGAGGAGCACTGAGGATTGCATCTTCATACTTAACGGTCTCTGATTTGGAGGCGAGAGTCAGTGCAGGCATGCTTGCCTCATACCAGATATGAGACTGTGGGTAAATCGGTGGTGAGATTCGCTTCTATCTGACCCATATTTTGACCGGGGATTGATAAGTTGGCTATGCCTGTCAGACATTTTTTGCGTTCACCAAATGGGACAGGTTGCAAAGAGATCTTTACAGGGAAACGGCAGCGCTCACCCCAGATAGTATAGTTGCGGTAATGCTCAAATCAGTTGACAAAGGGAGCTAGGTGGCACATTAGCTTCAGGCGGTCCTAAATGATAAAAGAGACTCACAGAAGCTGGGGTGTTTGGACGGGGATCACTTCTCTGGCAATTCCTCTTCCCCTCTCCCCTTCTGCTAGAAGAGGGATCCCTCAGATTGAAGGTGCCTCATGGTGCAACAAAACGCGACCAGGCCCGAAATAATGCGACAAATGGTTCTAGATTGTGTTCTTGGGTTGACAGGGGAGGTGTAGTTTACTTGCTTGCGAGCATGAAAGCTCCACACTCAGTGCGTAAATGACATTCACATACCAAACACAAAAAATAAGCGTGAAAATTTGTAGTGGATCCTTGCGTTGGCGGAAAGAATCCTCCTCATGACACCGTAACGCTAGCTACCAGCATACTTACGCATCATCAGGGAAGGCAGTTTCTTACTTAGTAACAACTTTTCGCTCATTGAGGTAGCAGGCCATCGCTACAGTCCTCTGTGGACAAGTAATTCCATTTCAAAATACTACAGCTTTGATATACTTTTGACGTCTGGAGAACTAATCAGCTGGGCAAGCGAATTATATTTACTTGTGTAATTGTTCTGTGTCTTTAAATAGATTGTTGTTGCTTATTCTACTCATTTTTGCGATTCCGATACGGCTAGTTTAATTTGAATACCTAACACTTCCTTTCAAAGACAAGTTTTCGAATTCAGGTATGATCGTCGTAGTTTTTGGTGGAAGGTCAGGTATTGTCCGAGCTGCAAGTAATGACTGCCAAAAAAACCTAGAACATATCAGGCAACACTCCCAAGAATCTACCCCAAACAGCCACAATATCAGCATAAATTCAGAAAGTTTACAGAATGAACCATAAGTAAGCCACTGCACTACAAATGTTTTCGATTATCGAAAACACCTACGAAGATCACCTATGCTGATAAAGAGAAAACAACCCATCTACAATGAGTATTATAAAATTAACGAAACTAAGCTAAAATAGAAATGATAGGAGCTTTGTTCTGATTAATTCGAGTTTATTTATTCAAAATAGTCTCCTCTAGCCTCGATCTACTGTTTTGCGCGATCCAAACGCTTTTCGAAAGTGTGTTTCAAGTCATTGACTTTTGGATGCCCTCTACGGACGCAAAGCATTTTCCTTTCATGGCCAAATGCAATTTCCCGAATAGGTAGAAGTCACAGGGAGCCATATCAGGCGAATACGGTGAGTGATTGATGGTTAAAATGCGATTTCTAGTCAAAAAAAGCCTTTTGAATGTTGAATTCCGAGCAATTTTTGGTCATCAGTTAATTTCTGTGGAAAAAAACGTGCATAGACCTTTCGTAAGCCCAAATGATTGGTTTAAATGTGGTAAATCGATGTTTTGGAGATATTCAACTTCGATTCCATGAATTTCCACGATGATTTCGGCTCATTTTTGATAAATTCACGCACAATTTCGATGGAGTTTTCGGTGATCACTGATTTTGGGCCGCCCGTATTTTGTAGTCATTGAGCAGTCACACAAACAAACTGCTCGAAAACGTTCCAATCTCTTATTCGAAATTTTAAAGGCAGATTTAGAAAAATATTTAATTATTTCCTTTCATAATCGTAATTTGTTGTAGTTTTAAAATTTCTTTACCTCAGTTAAATTTTGTTTTTAAATATTTTTAAATCTGTAAATGAAATTTCGAATATGAGTATGCTGGTTTAGTACAGCCAACGGTGTATTACACGATGCAGTGTGAGCGTACGGAAGAAAAGAAGAAGTCTGATTTGAGATTTCAGTGAATAGTCTTTGTGTGTTATTTTTAAATAGTCAAATAAATAGTTAAAGATTTTAAATTTTGCTGTGTACACTTTTACAAGTGAAACTCCTCAGCACTTGGAAGCCGGCGTCAAGTATATACTCACGAAGGAACTTTTTCATAAATATTGTTATCTTCATTACTGGAAGGATGTAGGAATGTTAATGATTACCAATACCAGTGAAGTGCAATTAGAAACTCGTGAAGATCATTTATACGATTCAGATGCAGAGGATTCAACATATGAAATCAACAAAGCATTTACTAAACTAAATAACAAGTATGAAAACGAGTCCGCTTGAAATCGCCCATAAGTCACGTTGTTTTGGGGTTAGTTTGAATGAGTGAGGCGAGAGAATAAAAGCGATAAAAACTAAATTCAGTTTCATCATCCAAATCTATTGTGAGTGAAACTTAGGGAATAAGTGGCACCAGTCCAGTATCTATTGTTGTGTGTAGCGACGTTCTTTCCGAAGGGTCGTATTCGAGGAAAGTAGTATGAATCGCCATGGCAGCACGTTGATTGAAACTGGCGAGATAAGATTTTGAAGAGGCGGAGCACCAAACCTCAAATTGAAACAAAAGAAATGGACACCCTTCGGTGTCGACTCCGTGAATCTCAATTTGAGATTTATACTTGTTGTAGGATGCTCCAATGTCTTTATTTGGGATGCAGATGGATTGATGGAACTTTCACAAAGTTATCGAAAGGAGGGATTGCCTTTGAAAATTTTACACTTGCCTCTTAGCGACTCAAATTTCTGACAGTTGAGGATTCTGTGCTCGAGTACATCTATCTAGTTTCACCACTCGCAGTTTTCGGAGGACGCAATTTTGACCTTCTTGAGTCTGGTTAAATTATGCGCTCTGTTGTTAAGCTTGGATAATCACGACTCCACTTGAACTCAAAAGCGTCAATTCCAATGTGACAATGCACATGTCGTACGAAAATTCAAGTGAACGGCCATCATCAAACAATCAGCAAATAACCCGTGGAACTGGTCGGAAAGGGACAATCCTCGATGTTGACCTGTTGGCACGTTCAAAGAAAACTCCAAACCACGATTATAAGCAGAGAAACTCAACGGGAATATCGTTAAAGATAAGTATTAATAACGTTATAGATCAAAACAGCCAGGCAAGCGATAATATCGTCGTTCTGACCCCTAGACAATTTTAATCTTTCGTTTTTTTTACTAATGACGTACATATTTAACATTTGCCTCATTAATTCCATGCATTCATTTATTATCGCGTCTCTCCAGTCGATATTTTTATTGTGTTCATAAAAATTTCATGAATCGAAACTGGTCCCCGTTGTAGGGTGATGACCCCACCTTAAGATTACCCGTGTTTTATTTTCAAAGTATATTTTTCAAACACTTTCATCCCGCTATGTTCAGTGGAAAAGGGCAAAGTCAAAGTTGAGAATTTATTTCAGTTTTTTTAAACGATTCTCAAGAAAGTATGCTGGCTTCTTGCCAATTTCATTTGCATTCAAAAAGGAATGACGAAAATACAACAAATAATGTATTTCCTATTTTTTATATTGATTTAAAAATAAAATGGACTTCTCCCCCACAGAAAGCTCCTTCGAAAATTGACCAACATAAATAAAAAAAAAAAAAAATTCTACTGCATAGTCAACTACATAATGCAAATAATTTTTCTACTTAAAATTTCTCTTCACAATCCACAACATTTGAATAACTGATACTTGAATAAATACATTTATTCTTCCATAGAATATATACTTTGAAAGGATTGCTCAAATTGTGGTTAATCAATGATTGAATATAAATTAAAATATTCAAGTTGGATTATTTAAATTGTTTTAAAAATCATAAATTATGGACGAAATGTATTGAAAATAGAGCCAATTGTACCAACAGAAATCTACACTGCACAAATATTTAATATTTGCAAAAGAAACATTTTTTTGAATGTTAATATTAACAAAAAAAATAATATTTTTTTAAGGTTTTAGAATATTTCATAAGTGTTAAAAGAAACTTTTTTAAAGAAAATTTTAATAAGATTTTCAATATTCCAAAACTTTTCAAAAAAAAAATTTAATATTTTTAATAGTTGTCGCAAGAAGACGAAACAAATACACCAAAATATTTTACGACTTATTATTGCTCTGATATTAATTCAGTAAAATATGTTGCAGCTATTTATATTTTTCAAAGAAAATTAGAGTAATCTTAATAGAAGTGAAATTTTCAAACAATCTGTTATTTAAATTTGAAGATATTAATAATCAGTTTTCAAATCCTGTGGATAAAAAAAATTAAATAAAAAAAAACAAAAGACAAGAAAAGAAAACAGATCGCAAGAAATATGAATTGAACGTATTTTTTTTTAAATTTATTTTGTTAATTCCATTTAAATAATAAGTTAAAGAAAAAAAAAGACAAATATTTCATTTGAGACATTTTGCTAAATATACACTCTTGTTCATTCAATCAAATTAGTCACTTTGTCCAATGTGTTTTAATTAAAGTAAGTAAAATAATGTTTTTCTTTTTAACATTGGATATTGGATTCATCGTTTGTTTATATAATTTTCAAGAAAGGAAGCAGATAAATATATATAAACACATACACAATAATATTTTCGCCATAGTAAAACTTAAAATTAGTAAAAATATAAAAACAAATAAGTATGTTTCTGAACCTAGAAGGGTAACAACCTTCAAGACAAAAAAGAAAGAAAACGAAGAACACGCTAATGCTTTATTGTTTAACTTCGGGTCTTAAAGAAATACAATGAATTATTAAACGTAAACAGTCGGTCTTTCCATTTCGCGCGACTAGACCAGGTATAGGAGCCACATCGATGGCAGGTTTTTTCTCTGAAATGGGCTAGCCATTGGGCGCGCTCCACCGTTTTGTCGCTTGCCAGGGGCTTTTGACGGGTAGAGTGGCCTTCGGTTCGTGTACCCTTTTATGATATAAGGTTATGTGATTTCATTGCATAACTCTATAGCATAAATTGGTTACGTTTGTGCTTCTCATTTTAAGGAGAGTCATACAAAGTGCTTTTCTATGAGTTTTTCACTCAAATGGGAAACACATGGACACATCTCTGTTTGGATCTTGGTCCATTTGGGAGGGTGCGAGGGAGCAACATCTCCATCTGGATGCCCTACTCTTATTTGTGGGCCATAAGAATCGTCGGCTAACGACGGTCCCCTTAAGTCCGTCTGTCTTCCCCAAGTCCAGTTTCTCGTTTGTTTTGTCTGCAATTTCCAACCCTTAGCTGGTTACCTCCTTATTTTCGACTTCGGTCAACTTTTTTTTTTGACCCCGGAATCCATGAATGCGAAATTCTTTTGTAGTGGGTCCTTTTGCTGGGGGAAAGAATCCACCTCACGACACCACAACGCTAGCCTGACAGCGCATTCACGCGTCCCCAGACAAGGCCAATCTTGGCGGATCTTGCCATCTTCTTTGGCCGAGGTAGCAGATCATCGCTGCAGTCCTTTACAGAAACTTGAAATACCTACTTTCACTACAATGTTCATCGTCATTTATGTCCTCACGACCATCTCTGAAACGTGTAAGCTACTCATGAAGTCTGGCACGAGATAGACAATCATCGGCCTAAACTTTTTTCATTAATTCAAATGTTTCGGTAAATGTTTTACCGATTTTAAAACTAAATTTGGCATTAGCTCTTTGTTCGAAACTCATTTTTGTACCGATGACATAAACAACCGTCACTTTAGACGCAATAACTTCGCTTCCACTGAACCGAATATCACCAAACTTTCACTCGAAGTCAGGGAGGGATGTAAATAAAAAATTTGTATGACAAAAAATCTCTTTTATTTTGGAACACTCCTTGGATATAAAAACAAACAGGATGTGCTATATAAATACCAAGTTTTATTGCTATTACATAAATTATATTAAAAACTATACAATTTATTGGATTTTATTACAAACACACTTTACAAGGAGTCAATAGACGCAGGTTCAGTAAGTTCACTTGAAAAATCTAAAGAAAAAACATTGTAACATGTCTCTTTGAGTTCATAGAAGCCTTAAAGTCGAAATTTGTACAATGACTGATTAAATTTACAATTTATCCTATAAATTTATGAGTGGACCATTCGAATTTTTGAAAAATACCAGATAAAATCATTCTTTCCCCAGAAAATTTATTGTATGTTTGAATGTTTAACAAAAACAGCTCCTCGATATTATGCTTAGTTTTCAATTGTCCTGGATAAAATTTATTTTTTTGACTGTCCACACCCAGGCCAAGATTTTTTTAACTAAATCAATTCCCATCGTTAAAATAAAATGCAAATATTGTGAGTTTGTATACGACATTAAAAGGACTATTGTAGAAAATGCTCACAAAAACCTGTAGGCAGACACACACTTTTGATAACTGTACCGATTGTTCGATTATATTTAGTGGCTAAGCAATATATTCCCATAGCAATAATAATAATAATAATAATAATAATAATAATAATAATAATAATAATAATAATAATAATAATAATAATAATAATAATAATAATAATAATAATAATAATAATAATAATAATAATAATAATAATAATAATAATAATAATAATAATAATAATAATAATAATAATAATAATAATAATAATAATAATAATAATAATAATAATAATAATAATAATAATAATTCAGTGATAAATATTTTTTCACATAACAATTTTAACCTTTTAGCACATCCTTCTGCGGCAAAAAATTTGTTTTGTATGTTCCAAGCATTTGAGTTTTTTCCGTTACAAATGTCATTGTATGTTAACAAGCCCCCATTTCTATAAATAATCTCATCTTAAAATCACTTTGTAGAATAAAAAAAAACTAAATCCGGATGCTCCGTGGATTACTCAATACATTTTTGAATAAAAAACTAGAGCGTTGCAGGAATCTTCTTCGAATCAATAAATGCAAATACTTGTTTTTGTCGTTAAAAAAGAAAGAAACTTGATTGTAATCTGATTCGTACTATCAATATGGCATTAAACTAGTTTTTTTTATTCTCAACTATTCGATTTTTGCACTAATAAAAAAAAACTAATTTCGGATTATACGAATAGAAATGTTTACAAACATACATTTTTTTCATTTTTATTTCCGAGTCGTTGAATTGCATTTCAGAAAAAACGCGTAGATTGTTTGGACTATATAAGGCAAACGGTGAGCTGACAAGAGCATAATTTGAATCCTTCAAGCAACCAAACTACAACAAAAAACAAATTTAAAACAATTTATAATACTGCTATATTCAACTTTGATCGGTTTACAGACCTTATTCTGCCTTTTGGTCATCTGCTTAGTAAGCACACTTGCTGCAGGTTATGGATACGCTGGGTATGCTGGATATGGAGGCTATGGATATGGAGGGTGGCCTGTAGCTAGAGCTGGTTATGGATATGGTGCTTTGCCAGCTGCTCGCAGCTGGGCGGGCTATGCCGGATACCCAGCAGGGTATGCGGCTGGTGTTTGGCCAGGTTATGGATACAATGGCGCTTGGGGAGCCTGGAAGAAACATTAAACTTTTTTATCATCGGCCCGCTTGTTACATACTCTATAAAATAAGGCTACTGATACACTGCAATAAATTTTATTTTCAAAATCTTTGTTTTGAATTCAATGTTATTGTTGAGACAGGAATGGAGGTTACCTAGATCAAAATACCTTTCTTCTTCTTCTTTGTAGCTCTACAGCCTCTGTCGGGCCTTCACTTCTCGTAAAAAGCGATTCCAACTGTCTCGGCTCATTGACCGCGTCCTCCAGTCTCGAAATCCGAGCAGCGAGGAACTGTCTTCGTCGACCGAGTCAGGCCAGCGTTTCCTCAGTTTCCCCACTGGTTTTCAGCCTTCAGTTCTTCCAACGAATATTTTTTTGGATATCCATTGTTCGTCCATACGACTCATGTGGCCAGCCCATTGCAGCTTCCGCAGTCTTACGATCGTTGAGACCTCCAGCTTGTCAAAAACTTCATATAGCTCATAGTTGTACCGAATTTGCCATTGGTCCTCGTCTAGCTTAGCTCCGATTACTCGCCTCAGGACCGGTTGCTCAAAGGCGTTCAATATATTTGCGGATGCTTAGGTTAGGGTCCATGTTTCAAATCCATCGCAAAAAACAGGTCTTCTCACAGATTTGTATTCTTGGAGCTTTGTTTCCCTATGCATGCAGCTGGTCTTCAAGATCGTCAAAACTGAATAAAATATTTTATTTGCGAGCTGTATATCTTGACGTATTTCGTATCTTTCAGTAGCGTTTCTCATTATTTTGGCGCCTAAATACATGAATTCACTCACATTTTCGATACAGTATTCGCCAAATGTGGTATTTTGTGTGCTTCAGGTATTTTTCCTCGACTGCGTCATGAGCTTTGTTTTATTTTCATTGCTTTGTAGACCTACTAGTTTTGATTCGCGGTCGATTTTCAGGAAGAGATGTTTGGCAGTTGTTAATGACCGTGACAAAATGATGATGTCGTCTGCATAGGCTACTACTTGGCTCGATTCGTGTAGTAATGTATCTCGTGCATCGACAGGTAGCTTCTTTAGGACGTACTCTAGAGCCTAATTAGCAAAATAGCGATGGGGCCAGCCCATCCCCCTGCTTTTTGATGTACGTCTATGTTGAACTCCCACCAGCATTTTTCAAGTATCTGCTTGACTGTGAGCAATTGGTCAATTGTCGATTTACCTGCTCTAAAGCCACCTCGATACTCCCCAATAATACTATTGGCGTATGATCCGATTTTATTTTCTAAGAACGTTGAAAATACTTTGTGCGCCGTACAAAGTAATTATATGCCTCCGTGATTTTCGCAATGCAGCTTGTCACCTTTCTTGTGGATAGGGAATATAATTTATTAGCTCCGATCTTGCAGCATATATTCTTATTGCTAAATGTGCTGGATGATTTTGTGAATAGCTTGATGAACACTGCTGCCACCATGTTTGATGAGATTCACTAGAACCTCAGCGATGCCCGGTGCTTTTTTTCTTTTGGGCTTTGATGATGGAACACACTTCATCCAGAGTTAGTGGGGCTAATGGAAGCTCTCCGAAAACATCTATAGGCTGCAATTTTCTGAAACTGTACGGAGGATTAAGGAGATGCTTGAAATATGGTGCTCATGTTTCCTTAATCCTGATTTCATCAGCGATGATGTTGCCAATATCATCACCGCAGAGCGTGGTTTTGGGCTGATAACCTTGTTTTAAGCTTCTCCCCCCATTGTAGGCTTGTCTTGTGTTATTGCTCACGAAACTAACATCTATACTTCTCAATTAGTCGTCATAGTATTTTCTTTTCTTAAATCTAATTATCTTATCTGCTACTTTTCTGAGCTTTTCATAGTTCCTTGACGCCTGATTTTTTTGTCTAAGCAGAATACTCATCACTGACCGATCATTTCTCTTGCGCTGGGCTTGATGTCCACTTGTGTGTTCTGCGACGGTCTTAATAGCCGCTTTCACTTCCATCCAGAGCTCGTTGCTCATCTTTAATGATGAGTCCGATAAGATGGGAGCTGGCTGATTTTCGAGGGTCTCCTTGAAGTTTTTGGTCACAGACGCCGTTTGGAACCTTTTGATGTCAATTTTTTCTAGTGGGCTGGTGTTCGCTGAAAATGCCTGTGATACATGACATCGATAGGTTAATTTGATCAAGTAATGATCTGAGTAACAATTGGCTCCTCGGTATGTACGGACGTCAAGTATGCTCGAGGCCCAATGTCCTTGGATCAGAACATGGTTGATCTGGTTTTGTGTGTTGCCATTCGGTGATACCCAGACCATTTTATGAATGCGTCGATGTGGGAGGCAAGTTGAACGTATGATTAGATTTCTGCTAATGCAAAGTCAATTAGGCGCTGGCCGTTGTCATTTGTTTCATCGTTGAGGCTACATCCTCCAGTCGTTCCGGATGCGATAGCTCATTGCCAATCTTCGTGTTGAAATCACCCAGAAATATTTATGTGTCGTTTGATGGCAATGAGTCAACTATTCTTTCCAGATGATTGTAGAACGTTTCCTTTGTTTCTTCGTCCTTTTCTTCGTTCGGGGCGTGAACATTTATCAGCTAGATTTTGTAGAATTTTACAGGCAAAAGAGAACCAAACGATCATAGTTCTGAGAAAGAAGACGAAGCCCTATGAACTCCCTCAGAACACCAAACAACTGATAAGGAGAAGGAATGGAATCCGGGGTAGCACTCCTTAGGTGTATAATGAAATAACACTCCTTAGGTGTATAATGAAATCCGTGATAAAATAATGTTATTCAGGAATGAGCAACGGGCGAGTTCTTTCAGATTCTGGGTGTTGTAGTGTCCAAAAACTCTGGGTTAAACAGCAAAATTATGGTACCATCTATTCATGATCTGAATTGGATGCAATCCTGTAATGCGGGTAAGACAGAAGCTTTTGCAGATTCTCTAGTAATCCAAATCTGTGAAATTCTTCGGATAAGGAGGGCTTTGAAATCGAAGGTAGAATTGAATCTTCTTTCAATAGACTCCTGAGAGGTAACATTCAGCCTGAAGACAGGATTAGATCAATAGACTTGGACGAAACCAAGAACATTATACAGACACTCAATAAACATAAAACACCTGGAGATAACGCCATTACAAACAAAATGATCTCTTGGCAACCAGACAAAATTTTACAAATACTTACAGACATTATTTAGGCAATATTGCATACGCAAAAGCATCCCGAAATATCGAAATCAGCAATTATTATTTTTTTCCGAAATTTCAAAAGGACTTACAATTTCCACAAAATTGCAGATCCATGAGTCTCCTCTCCTCTCTTAGCCGTCAATAATTGCGAAAAGGGTGATTCTGCGTCAACTCAATGAGGTTATATTCGACAAAGATATTATATCGGAAGAACAATATGGCTTCAAATCTAAACACTCTACTGAGCCCCAGTTAGTTAGTGCGCTCAAACACATCAAAAAATGTTTCAATCGCAGGAATTTAACATACCTAGTTATGTTTGACATAGCTAAGGCCTTTGATAAAATCTGGCATCCAGGACTAATCTTCAAAATACATCAATTCAATATGCCACTGCAGCTTAGCGAAATTATTGTCTCCTTCTTGGAAGGCAGAACATTTCGTAACACAATTGACAAAACAACTGTCAAGCCTGAGACCAATGGATGCTGGAGTTCTTCAGAGCTCACCCATCTCACCAGTCCTATACAATATATTTACTGCAGACCTTCCTACTCTTTCTTCAAAAGTAAAACGTTCACTATACCTTGATGGTACCAGTATATTTAATACAGCACGACAAGCAAGAGTCATCACTTCCAAATTGTGTCAACACCACCTTGGCAACACTGTAGCGAGATACTCAGTGAGTGGAGTCGAGTCAAACCAAGCAAGTGGTTTGTAGGAAAACCGTATCCTATGATATGATTGTCAAAAATATATTTTAACGTGAATTCGTGAAGGATAGGTAATATTCATTACTGAGACAAAGCGGTGCTATCTTTTAATTAAAGTAATTCCCTAACATCCACAGTCCTTTTATTCCTAACAGTTTTCAGAAATGGGATGATACAGAGTTTTCGCTTGATTGGATATTGTGTGCTTTTAATAACAGTTAGCCGTCTCGTAAATGCTCGCTGCGTATTTTCGATTGATGGGCCGATATTTTGAATCGTGAATATTAACGCAATTGGCGAGTCAAATTTTTATTCGTGTGTGGTCGAAAATGCCGGACACTATAGTTCGTATTGATTTGCTTACAATCAACGAACTCAAACATGAGCTACGTTCGCGAAATTCGCCGACAAGAGGGAACAAACCCAAATTAATTTTACGTCTGACGGAAGCCGTCAATGGAGACGACGTTGAAATTTTAGTCGAGAACTCTCGTGCATTCGACGAAGCGGTAAAGTTGCTAGAAAGTGTGCAAAATCTCACAACTTCAGTTCAAGCATTACATATTCAGGTACAGAGTATTGCTGGCGGATTTGCAAACTCTGTTTCAGGCATAACCTATGGCGTGTCGCCAAACTTGAATATGCATCAACCTCTAGTCTTGGTTTTCTGACGGACGATAGACAAAACGAGTCAAATGAGGCTGTTGTGATGGAATCAACACCAAATCTACATCTAGTGTTGGCAAATGAAGATCAGTTGCTGTATTCGGCACGACAAGCAGTCCCAGTACGCCAAAGCATGTTCCACTATTTGCGCGACGTCATTGAAATAATGCCAGAGTTCGATCCAACATTATGCACATCACTCCATATATTCCTGAGATGAAAATATTGTTCTATTCGAGGGCCAGCAAAATTGTGGCTAGATGCAAGAAGCGGTATTTTCAAAAGCATCGATAAATTTGCAAGATCTTTAGAAGAGGAAATTGAGTCTACCGAAAATGAAGCCGAGGTACATCTTCGTATGATGGCAAACTTAAGATGTTGAAATGAGCCAGATACGGATCATTCTTATCGAATGTGTGCGGAAGATAGACGTATGGGGATAAGTGACAGCCATTGTAAGATATATGCATAGAGGTTTAAACGACGTTCAAATACAAACCACTATTGCGTGCTTTAGATTCAAAATAACGACGTGTCAAAGCGTGTTTGTTATGATGATTATAAGCTGGGGCACATTTCCGTGATTTGTTCTTTGCCCCAACGACGACTGCGATGTGTTACATGCCGAAAGACGGGACACAGTGGAAATACATGCATAAGTTGAGATAAACCGGAATATGTGAATAACGTGAATATTCGTCAGTTACATTCAAACTATTCCGTACAGACCCAAATAGTGAAAAACATTCAGATGGAATTTGGACGCGTTTATAGATTCGGGTGCTAATCGATACCCGTCGCCCAAAGGCGTTCAATATATTAGCGGATGCTTGGGTAAGGGTCCATGTTCCACACTTATAGCAGAACACAGGTCTTATCACAAATTTCTATACTTAGAGCTTTGTTTTCCTATGTATGCAACTGGTCTTCAAGATCGTCAAACTGAATAAAATGTTTTATTTGCGAGCAATATTCTTCGGCGTATTACGTCTCTTTCATTACCCGTGTTCGTCATTTTGGCGCCTAGATACACCAATTCGCCTATATTTTCGATACTATATTCGCTAAGTGTGATATTTTGTGGATTGTAGATATTTTTCTTCGACTGCCCCATGAGCTTTGTTTTATTTTCATTGACTTGTAGCCTTACTAGATTTGCTTTGCTGTCGAGTCTCAGGAAAAGTTCTTTGGCAGTTGCTAATGATCGTGACAAAATGTTGATGTTATCCGCATAGGCTACTACTAGGCTCGACTTGAATAGTAATGTACCTCGCGTATCGACAGGTAGCTTCCTTATGACGTACTCCAGAGCCGAATTGATTTGCAATGGAGCCAGCCCATCTCCCTGCTTTAGACCGATATTTGTTTCAAAGGCATCGGTGAGTTGGTTATTGATGCAGACCTGGGAGCTCATTGAAATCATTGTCATTTTGGTAAGACGAACTAATTTGGCTAGGATACCAAAGCAAAGCATTATTTGGTACAATACGTTACGATCAATACTGTTGCATGCTTGCTTAAACTCAACGGAAATTTCGTGAACTCCCAGTATTTTTCAAGTACCTGCTTGACTGTGAACAATCGGTCTATCGTCGATTTACTTGCTGATGGAACAAACTTCACCCAGTGTTAGTGGGCCCAATAGAAGCTCTCCCCAGACATATATAGGCTCCGATGTTCTGGAGCTATGTGGAGGATTAAAGAGATTCTTCAAATATGATGCCCATCTTTCCTTAATCTTGGTTTCATCAGCGATGATATTGCCGATGCCATCACGACAGAGTGTGGTTTTGAGATGATAGCCACGTTTCAGGCTTTTCACTACTTTGTATGCCTGTCTTGTGTTGTTGCTCGCTAAGCTTACATCTATACTACTCAATTGGTCATCATTTTTTTTCTTTTCTTAATCTTAATTATCTTATTCGCCACTCTTCTGAGATTTTCATAGTGTTCTCTCTTTGTCCTGATTTTCCTACCTAAGTATTCTTTGTACGCCTGATTCGTTTTGTCTAACGCATTCTGGCACTCATCATCGGACCAATCATTCCTCTTGCCCTGGGTTTGATGTCCGATCATCTGTTCTACCACGGTTATAATAGCCGCTTCCACTTCCAAGCAGAGCTCGTTGCTTGTCTTTAACGATGCGTCTGATAAGATAGGAGCCATCTGGTTGTCGAGGGTCTCCGTGAAATTTCCGGCCACAGACGCCGTTTGGAGCCTTACGGTGTCAAATTTTTGTAGCGGGCTGGTCTTCGCCGAATATGCGTTTGACATACGACATCGATAAGTTAATTTGATCAAGTAATGATCTGAGTTACAATTGGCGTCTCGTTATGAACGGACGTCAAGTATGCTCGAGGCAAAACGTTGTTGGATCAGAACATGATCGATCTGGTTTTGTGTGTTGCCATCCGGTGATTCCCAGGTCATTTTATGATTGCGTCGATGTGAGAAGCAAGTCGAACGTATGACTAGATTTCTGCTACATGCAAAGTCAATCAGGCACTGGCCGTTGTCATTTGTTTCATCGTGGAGGCTATATCCTCCAGTCGTTCCCCGATGAGATAGCTCATTGCAAAGCCTTAGCGTTGAAATCAGCCAGAATAATTTTTGTGTCATTTGTGGGCAATTGTAGTCGATTCTAAGTGATTGTTGAACGCTTCCTTCGTTTCTTCGTCCATTCCTTCGTTCGGGGCGTGAACATTAATCAGCCAGATTTTGAAGAATTTTGCTTATATACGGATTGCACATAACCGTTCATTGACTGCCTTAAAATCAGTGACGTGCGATTTGAACTCCCTACCCACACTGAAGGCCACTCCGAATTCTCGTTTTCCAGTAGGGCTCCCACATTTGAATATTGTGTGCGATCTCATGTCTTGAATGTGGTTTCCAGTCCAATTCGTTTCCTGCAGTATTGTTAATTGATATTAACAGGCCTTTTGTGAAAGGTCTTTAACAGTGCCAGGGTAATTGAGTGATCTGACCAATGCCATAGTCCTTTTTTAAGTTTGCGAGGTCGTTGCCGTGAGTCCAATCCATTCCGAGGCCCATCTGCAGGTTTCAAATATTTTAAGGTTTTCCAGGGACGGGTAGTTAGCCCGTTGTCCAATCTCCATTCAGGCGGAATATCCACACCAGAAATTCACATGATACAGCGCTTTCTTCTCTGAATTCTTTACTAGACTGGTTGAAACCAGATTTGCAGATACATGCATTAAATGGCAGACTGGTCCGAGACTCTCCAGTAAAGTCCCACATTGGCACTTGGGAGCACTTGTAAAACCACAGTCAAATTATTCATATGACCGCTATGAATATTCTGCAGTCACGATTTGATTGTTTGGAAAATGAAAGCTATTCTATTATGTAGCTAACTGATACAAAAATTCCACACATTACAGTAAATTATCTTGGGGAAAAATATACTTTTGTTGGATTTTTAGTCCTTCTTTTCTGGTTTGCAAATTATAATGTAAATAATTGAATTTGTTATAGTAAATTAAATAATTCAAACAATAGGATCTAGGAAAAATTAATTGTGATTTCAAAGTGAAATCCTTAATGCTATTAGAAAATTTCCGCATTTTCCGTTTGAAAGCAACTTTATAAATTATGTTTGCATCCTCCTTATTCCATTTGAAACGTTGACCAGAAAATGGCGTGGAAGTTCATCACAACCAAGTTAATGACTAATCAACTAACTTTGAATAAATCCACTGGTTTTGTAATATTACCATTTATTGTGGAATTTACGACAGAATTTATCGTTTTTATTTAGAAGTCATTGGAGACGTAGTAAAGCCATAACCAGAAGTTAGTTATTCGTGTAACAACTTTTACCAGTTTTTCTTCCTGGTATGGCTTATCGCGCGCACTTGGGCATTCCGTGGTGCGAGCAAGCTCCAAAGTCTCAGCCCTCATAAAGCGAATGGGCGTATTATTCTATCGATTAAAAATTTCAATTAGAATCGCTAAAGCAGAACGATGAATGCAAGGAAAACAACCACATCAAATGTCATCCGTGAAACGAAATCCATGCATCAAAAGTACAAACGGTCGAAAGCTAATCTAGGAACGGTTACGTATGTGACGCGATTCGATGTGAAGCATGTTGCTTTTATGATGCATGGATGCCATTGCCACATGGCATATGCCAACCAACTCTTCTCATTGAGGAACTGTAATCAATCTGGAGTACGACCGTAGAAGCGACAAAATGCAAAAGAAAAACTTGGTCATAACGAAAACATGAATGCTAACGTAACGCTTCCTTCCTGCGACCACGGTGCCGTTGCTGCTAGTGCTGCTGCCGCGAAAAAGCTACGTCCACATGCCTAATGGGGAAAATAAAAATTCATGGTAAATATTCGTGACCTGAGTCCAAAACAAAAGCCTATTTCGACGTTTTATGGGCTTTTGGTACGCCACAGTTGCAGTACTGATTAACTGCAATCGGGCACAGAAAAATCATCGCGCCTGAAAGCGCCATATTGCCAGCGTCATAGACCGCCATTTTTTCCGAGGCGGTTTGTATTGTTGTTTGCATCGTTACCAGCTCACAGGTGTCTGTTTGCAGGTGTGGTGTGAGGAGCCCTGCAGTTATTCGCTCCTCAAGAATGTCTAATATTGCACATTGTGGGCTCTAATTTGCCATTTATAGTTGCTCTGTGGCGGCAGTCTATTTGATGACTTCAAACTCCTCAACGAATGTGCATTTTTCTAATCGTTTTTCTTTTTTAATGCAGAACACAACAAGACAGTTTTTCACCTTAATTTCGGCTGCAATCACCCCTTGGCCCTTCGCGCTCAGGATATGCTAAATGAGTCCAAGGCACGTCAGTTTCCCTTAAAATATTAACGCTTGCAACGAGAGGAGCGCGGAGTCATGATTCATTGCCCAAACACCCCGAGAAGGGTGGTAGCGATGATGTCTAACAAAAACGACCTATAATCCACTCCTCGAAATTCCAAATAATAGGGCGAGTGCATGGATTCGAATTGCAAATGAAACGAAATTGTTTGCATTTTTACCGCCTTTCATTGTTTCTTTTCGGAAGTCCAGCCCGGGGGCAATGGGGAGGCCCGCGCGCATAGTATACGAGCAAGTAAGAAGCCAATGCCATCAGTGCATGTTTCTGTTGCATGATTGCTCACAAATGCTGACAATTAATTCATAAACATAAACACTGAAAAATGGACGTTACCTGCTACTAGTTGGGCCACCAATTCGTTACCTGGTTCACTAGTAATGCGGATGTTATGCCTTGCTCGAACTCAGGGCGCTGACTGTTGCCATGAAATATTTTCAAATATCATGCTTAGCGCCTTTTTACCAATACCACTCTATGAGCGCATTTGCATAAAAGTGGAGTTATTAATTAGTGCCTCATTGGGATATGCAAGCGAGAAAAATCGAAGAAGAATACTTTCGTTATTAAAATTTAAATGAAAATGTTTGTATCTCGATTATTTTTACAAATTGCATAGGTGGAAAACTTTAGAACATCCTGTGACGAATTCAAAATTAGAGGCTTGCATATTTTTGATGCGGGTAGCTCAATAATTTGTTCTTGTAAAAGGGCGCTCTTGTGAGCAGGAAGGGACAACGAGCATATTTTTTTTAAAACCTCCACTCTCTTCCACTCTCTCCATCACACTTTCTTCGTCGCACAACGCTCGTGCGACCTGCACTTCACATTTCGTCGTTTCCTCAGGTGTGCCACCCAGACAATGATTAGACGATCGGTATAAGGGGGCACACAAATTATGTGAAGTTATCTTATTAATCTCATCTTGTCCATTTCGTGATCAGCTCTCAGAGATAAAAAAAACTTTGTAATACGCCGTGGGAAAAAACCTCTGAGTTATAAAGATAGCTGTCTTTTCAAGCATTTCGACGATAGGGTTTAAAAAGCCCTTAGATGCTATGTTGAAATTTATTGGACTGAGGTTCTCCATAATAATATCTTTCTGCTATACAATCTCGACGATAGGGTCAAGAAAGGCCCTAAGATGCCATGTAGCAATTTATTGCACTGAGATTCAATCGTTGTTAAATAAATATTCTTTAAGCCTTTTTTTAAAAACTATAAGCGAGTTTGCATCCTTAACTGAATCTGGGAGATTGTTGTATATACGCAAGGCATCATTCGTAGCGTCATTCTTTAGACGATCCATTTTTGCATAAGGTATTATGAATTGTTTGCGTTCCGAACATTGTAGTGGTTTTTCTGCGATACTTTCATAAATTGAATATTTGACGACGAATTTGAGTTCAAGCATTTAAAAATAAACTTGGCTTTCCCTGCTTGAACGATTTGTGTAAATGCTAATGCTTTCGCTGATTGGTACACAAATCTGGTTGGTGTACGTATTGGTAGATTTAGCATATTTTCATAAGCCTTGGTAATGAAGGTGTTGCTTTGATGACTGGCTCCAGATTACTACTCCGTAATGTAGTTTCGACAGAACGAATGCATTTAGCATCATCTGCTTGATATTGCTTGGAAATCCTTCATATCTTCTCAGTAATCCAATAACAGGAGCTAGTTGTCTTCTTAAGTTGTTTATATGCGACAGCCACGTTAATCGTTGGTCGATGATGAGTCCAAGATATTTGAATTCCGCTACTCTCTCCAGTTTTTCGCTATTAATTCTTATATCAATGTTAATGTGAAAATAATGTATTTGGTCTAAGAAGTATTTAGCGCTAGCTTATTATTACTGAACCATGAATGATATGTACTTCGATCCTCATTAATGGTATTCTCTATGTAATCTTTTTTGCATCCCGAGTAAAGTAGAACTGTGTCATCAGCATATAGTGCATAGTGTCCCTTTAGTCCACATGTATTTAAATTGTTAGTGTATAGCAAGAATAAGGTAGGGCCAAGTATGGAGCCTTGGGGAACGCCAGACTTCATAGGTGCCAAGTCGCTCAATACATTATTGACTACTGTCTTCTGCGATCTCCCTTTTAAGTAACTCCCAAAAAGTTGATTTGGTTTCCCGTGAATGCCATATAATTCGAGCTTACGAAGTAAAAGCTCATGATCCACCGTATCAAACGCCTTTTTCAGATCCACAAAAATGGCAGCAACATAGTCACCCTTGTCAAGTCCTGTATTTATGAAACGCGTGACTGAGAAAGGAGCATCAAAAGTTCCTTTATTTTTCTGGAAACCAAACTGTTGTAAATTTAAAATTGAATTTTCCTTAACGAATGATGATAGACGGATGTTTATTAATTTTTCGAAAATTTTACTAAATCCTGTTAAAAGCGCGATCGGGCGGTAATTATTTAGATCCATACGATCTCCTCTCTTGAAGATTGGGACTATTTTTGCTAGTTTTCCTTCCTCAGGAAACGTTCTCTTCCTAATATGTTTGTTTAGACAATTTGCAACACATTCTGCTATCTCTTCCTTTATAAGTTTAATTACATCCATGGTGATATTGTCTATACCTGGTGCTGTATTTTGCTTCAATTCATCAATAATTTTTATTACTTCAACTTTGTTAGTTAGATGCATGTGAAAGGAAGATTTGTAATGAATAATGCGACGCCGCTGGCGACCAATACTAACACACTTTGCTGCTAGGTGGCTTGTCATTTCACGTTGGTTGCGACGAGCGCACATCCCACGTCAATTTTGTCGTGGGATGTCAAGAGGATTTGACAGCCACATGGGAGTAAAGTGTGCACGTAGTGGCCGCTCCCATGAAGAAGTCCCGGAGTGTGCCGACAGTTCCAAAAGGGTAAATAGTAACGCTTCGATTTGATCACCAACTGTTGCGACAACAAACCCCATAACTAGTCGGATTGCAGGAATTGGGAGAAAGGCAAGAAGAATACGAGTTCGAGCCAACCGAAAAGGTAGGTAAGTGACCTTAATTTCCTGTTTGTAAGGTAACCATAAAAAGTAGCACTTTAAATACGATTCCATTAGTGAGTTTTCGTTTCACCGCTCTATTAGTCTGTTTTTCCAGATTCCTCCCGCTATTTAGGAACAGACTATATGTGCAACGAATGGTGCCGTTTATTATGCCGCTACTCCACCAGCTCCGATAAGCAACATACCTAGGAATCAGTTTGCAGCTGTTTACCCACCAGCAGGTGTGCCAACAATATACCCACCTTCAATGCCGTACCAGCCGTTTTAGCAGTACTACAGAGTGCCAATGAATGTTCCCACCATTTGGCCCCAGAACTACCAAGGTAATTAGATTTGCTTGTAAAGATGATACGACAGTTAAATTAGAAACGTGGGATACGGCCGGACAAGACAGGTATCACAGTTTAGCACTAATTTATTATAGAGGAGCGCAGGCCGCAATATGGATTTGTAAGGATTACCAGATTAACATTTGAACGACCTCCTGAACGATTACACAATGGCGATGTCGAAGCATTATTTTCTTTAATGGATTATGAATTTACTAGATCAATGTGGAATTATCCATTTCGAATAACGTACCGATTAATACTACGTGAAAAAGAACTGCACTTTCATATCGGTGTTTACAACCCTAGTAAGGACTTAACCTTTTCATTCAATTTACTCCTACATACTTATCTGAAGGTTCCCGATGTGCGCCGATGCCAAATAACAGGTTTACACGGTTGTACATTTATTGATAAGACTAGCGATGGTGCTACCTACCAAGAAGGTCGTGAAGTTGTTACAATAGGCGAATGGACCGATAGAATATATCAACATACACCACCAGAACAACTTATTATGAATGTTGTCTCCGGACAAGGCTGCAAAAATACAATTTCCTAGAGACAGTCATTTGGAATCCTTGGATAGACCAAGCCCGAGAGATAGCGGATTTTGGAGACGATGAATATCCAAATATGTTAGGCGTTTAATCTGGACATGTTTCAACTCCAGTTATTCTGCTGCCTGGAACAGGCTTTGAACTAGCTAAACCCTACAGATTATTATCGAAGGTAACGTCAGTAGGAAATCAAAACGGAGTCCCTAACCATCGAGGAAAAGGGGCGTTCAACCGAGCTAAAACGGATTAATTATAGATTTTGCAGTTTGTTGATTTCTATGGTTGAACTTGGTACTGCAAACTGTCCGTATTCTTAAATCGTAAAACTCAACTATCTTTAAACTGAACTTGACTAGCTCATTAACTCGCTCCAATTTCCGCTGATTCCTGATGCAAATCAACTATGACATTGTCAGCATACATAAATCGGAACACGTTTTTTTTATAACTTTTGAATATAGCTAAGGGGAAAGCTGATTAATTAAATGCATGTTATAATTTGATCCCTCTACATGTTCTGGTGCTAGAACTTAATTATCAAGAGTTGAAATAATAGTCTATTCATTATTTAGAAAGCAAATGGAAGCAATATTCCTTGAGAATACAATATGTGGTTAATAGATAGATAAATGATCAGTTAAAACAAAGAAAAAATGAAAACTAGAAAAAATTGAGGACAATAGGGTTTTAGTTGTACTAAAGAGCAAATAGTTAATTTCTATTGAACTGTACAGTCAATATAAATATAACGAGATCTTAGGACAAAGAAAATGGTGGTGAATCAGAACTCTCACGTAAATTTTGAAAGGAAAAATTAGCCTCCCTAATACTACACACCGCTAAAACGAAAAAAAAACTAAAGCAACTCCGAATGTAGATCGCATATTCTATTAAATTAATTGCAAATGGCGAGAAAATTTAGGTTTGATTGTGTTATAATTAGTCACAGTTTTTTTTTGCCCGTTGAAGCTGTTAAAAGTGAAATTCTAGAGAATTCATTGTAGTGTAAATACGTAATGAAAAACTATTTAATATAAGAAATGCCCTGTTTTGAATAGTCGTAAATGTTTTAGAATACAACCTGCGTTGTTAAAAAAATTATTAACTGCACGTCTGAGAATGAGAACTGTATTAGCCCAGCACAAGTGTAATATCATCATGTTTGAATGCGAGGAATTAATCTTGAAAAGATCTCTTTCGATAAAATTTTAATACTAAGAAAGGTTTCTACCGAATCAACTGCAAAACTTCAGTGAGCTAATTGAGGCTTTCATTTTATAAAAAAAAGGAAAAAATCCCTAACATTCCTGCTGCATAAATATATTTTTTTGAAGCTATTATCTTTATATTCCTCTCTCTATCAGTCAATTTAATAGGGGAATGCACCCATTTCAATGATGTTTTTTCATTTCGGAATTAACTTAATACTTCAAATCAACATGAATATCCCCACCAGTAATAAATTCAATGGCGTCCTTTCAAAAATTGTATATTTCTTTATCGTTAGCCAATAATTTTGATAAAGTGAAAGAAATTAACTTCCTTTTGTTTCAAAAACACAACAAAAAGAACACGTTAATTAAAACTGCAATTTAAGAATAAGAAGCTTTTAATATAGTTAGTACAAAAGAAAAGAGAACAAGAATTAACTATGTATTTAGATTTACTTGATAATATTCAACAATTATTTTTATTATTAGATCACATTAAATTTTATGGTTTTCTTCCGTGATTACTATGAAAATGATGAGCTGAGAGAAAATATTAAAACTTGAATAGAATTAGTATAAAAAACTTAAAAGTTAAATCAGAGAATAAAAAAACATGAATTGCTAACTAAAAACACGACTTTCCTTTCCAGTGGTTCTTCCTTTCAGCGGGAAATAGGGTGCAGGGTAGGTATGCCGTCGCGAGGGTAGGGTTTGAGAAAATCTGCTGAGGTCGGTGTCGGCACGCGTGCGGTACGCGGTACCTTTGTTGTTTTGCCTTTTATTAGAGTAGCTTTCGTCGGGTGGAGTCAACGTAGTATACTTTTCGGTACTGCGTCGGAAATTCGGGAACGCGAAGTAAAAATTGGATTTTGTTCTTTGACAGGTTGATGAAGAGATACGGAGTAACGTAAAATAGGTTTCCTCTCCGTATGGTTTTGTTTTGGTGACGCGTTTGAAAACGGGCATGTATTGGTGGCTGAAGATTGTAAATGAGCGTAATCCATTCGGAAACCCGCGACCGAAATCCTCTCCGATCTAGCTGGCCGACAAGCAACCACCGCGAAAATGGATTACGGTGCATGGATTGGTTGACCGGTTGGTACCATCCGTTGACACTACTCCGACTTAACGTCTAGAACCGATGAGAGGTCGGTTCCTCGTACGGACGTAGACATAAAATCATTACAGATTTGGGAGACGTAATTGTAGGAGTAAAATTGCTTGTTGGCGCTGGCTGGATTCCATTGGCAATTTTTTCACCTATAGTTGAAAAAAGATATTGAGGTTACTTGCAGCTTCAAATGCATTTACTGAAGATGAGTTCTCTATGGTGAAATTCCGGGTCGTAGAGTTACGCGGTGAGTTTCTTTTAACTTCATTTATTATGTCGCATATTTCATGCGCATTGTCGGCCGCTGCATCTAGTCTTTTGGAGTGATACAAAAGTTTTGCTTCTTTTACAGCACGTTTAGCTATTTTATTGGCTTCGATTTATATAAACCTGAGCGATTGATCATTCATGTTCCGTTTGTAGTTCATATAAGCCTTCCGCTTGTTCTTACTTGCCTCAATAACTTTTTTGGCTATCCATGAATGTTGACGACATCTTATTTTTTTTGTCCGTAGTCGAGGTGTCCTTAGCTTCCATTATGATGTTTGTGAGCTCCACTTAGTTTGAAGGTTTTGGTTAATTAATAAACCCTTAAGATTTGATCTAAAGAGGTCCTTATTTAAGTATTTGAAAACTTTGTAAGCAGGCTTTTGCTTTTTTTTATAATGCCTTGAATAACAACTTTCAAAACACGATGATCAAGTTCTGGCCAGTCCTCTAGAGTATAAGCAACTTTTCCAGCAATTTGATTATCATTTGTGACTATGTGATCCAAGCAGGTATTAGATGCTAGTCGAGTAGGTTGAAGTGGGTTCACAATAGTGGCACCATTCATTTCTAGTACGTCGTTGTACATCCTTGACTGAATAGATTCAACCATTAGATCTATATTCGTATCGGCAACTGTGATCAAATTATTTTCCATAGAATATAGTTCATCTAATGTCAAGCACAGGTCTTGCGCGTTAAGTCAGGTGGGGTTGTAAAATGTGCCAATTTTAATTTTCTTTCCAGGGCATACTAGTTCGATGACTATCATATTGTATTTATCCGGTATTACTCGCCTCGTTACGAAATTAAGAGTTTTTTTAATATAAATTGCTGTTCCTCTACCTCTTCCGGGCCTGCAGGAAAATACAGAATCGTATCCCTGAATGTTGTAGTACTCCACTTCCTCGGAATATATCCAGACTTCATTAAGTATAATTAAATCTATATTCGAATGTTGCTTTACATAAATTTGAGGTTCGTTAAGTTTTTGTCTTAAACTTCTTATATTAGCATAGAGGATAGAAATTTGGGTGTCTTCAAATATCTTTGTATTATTGAATGGCATATCAATCATCATAGTTAATGCTTCTCTTAGCAATCAAAATCCTACGTTTTAATTCTGGGCATTCCGTCGAATCTGCCCGGTGTGCAAGGCCAATTATCTTATCATTTTCCATACAATTACAACATTTTTCAACAGAGCTTTTACAGTCTCTTGTATCATGCTGTGATCCACATTTTGCACACCTCAGTTCCCCATCACATTTTGATGTCTTGTGATTGAACTTTTGGCATTTGAAGCACCTCGTGACGTTAAAATCTTCCTTTATGTAGTATGATCCATAGTCGAAATTAACATATCTATTCGCTATCTTCTTGAACATTGTTTCATTCACCTCTAAAATATGCAACCATTTTCCGCTCCGTATTCTTCTAGAGTGAACCAATTCCATTTTATCTTCATCTAAAATGTTCGGGTTCAGACTTTGGATTTCAGTGCTTAGCTCCATTTATAACCAATCTCGGTTGACGAGACTTAGTTTCCATTATTTCGTATGCTTTCATATTTTCCTTAATAATATTGAGAAGCGTAGATGAATTTTCATTCGAAAAAGTCTTAATAATTGCCCCACCATTTCGAATCGGGCGGACTAGCTGGAGTGGAATCTTGCATTGAGAGGGTCGGATTTTAGATTTGAAATCGGAAAGAGTTTGATCGGAGCTTGAATGGGCTTTGGGCTTGACGATTATGCCTTTTTGTGATGTTGTGTTTGTGCGTTTTTCTTTCTACAAACCAGTATCCGATTCGGTCACATCTGCATATGTAATTTTATTTACATGAGTGTTTTTTTCCATTAAGGCACTGACGGTAGACTTCAGTTCAATTAGCTGGTTGACTGTTTGCTTCATTTGTTCCATGAGACGATCATCTTTTAATTTTTTGCTATAAGATTTCCAAGCGGAGCACATCCAAAGAACATCTTGAGTAATCTCCATAATCTTGAGATATCTTTCTTCAGACATTTTAATACAGCTTATGTGGAACCACTTATTACATATTCCATCACACCCTATTCCTTGTTCCGAATTCTTAGCGGGCTTTTTGCATTTACCACATTTGTTGCATTCCACCGTCGACATTTTCCTTATTTATTATTTTAGGAACTCTTACCAATAATAGTTGAACAGGATTCAATCACTACTATTTTAATCTTATGATGATAATTATTATTTTATAAATTGTCTGCAATATCAATTTATTACGCGTAGGGGAAATAATATTAATACACCTTATAAAATAAATTTGAAAATTATCAATAATAATTAGTTGGAAAAATTTTTATTAAGTTTATTCTAACTTTTATAAATTTATTATAAATTTTTTAAATTTATTATAAATTTTCTAAATTATCTTCCTACTATACGAAAATTCCTCTCCTCGTACCAAGAATAATTGAGAAATCTAGCGGTTTAATATAGAATTTTTATATGTAGAATTTCCTCTAAGATAATGTACTTATCCTTGATTTTCACCCTTGAAAATACCGAAATTCTAACACCGAATTCACCAAATCAAAAAACAGCTGATTTCACTTTAAAATTCCACTTTTTAAACGTTTTTTCTATAGAGCTGGTAATTTCGCGTCACCACCTGACAGTTGTCAGACAACTTCTCTCATATTAACCTTTCAACCGAGCGGGACGTATAAATACGTCAAACTTAATCAATAGCGTTTACGGATAGGACGTATGAATACGTTGCGCCCTGGAATGGGTGGGACTTATACCTGCAGTTTCGTCCAACAAAGGTATTAGTCATCGATACGTGTTTCGACATGAATTTAAGACGGAGAAAATCAGTATCATTTCGCAATTGAGAGTGAGCAGTGTCGGGTACGTGCTTACACTTACCTACCAATTTTCGTATTTTATATCTTTTTATTTTTAACATTATTGTTTATATTTTTTATATTCTGATCCATTCTATTTTAGAATACATTTTTAGAAGTATGCATTAAAATGAATGAAAGCGATATCAGCGATACTGAAATCAATCTACCAGCAGGTATAAAAAAGAAACGTGTTATGGGTTCGTCATCGGAGACATCTGACGGTAATTTTGCAACGACACAGAATTGAGCGATATTCGTAATGAAGATGGTGAAAAAGTTGATCAAGTTAGCCCTAGCAACAGCATTGTTTCTGGAGAATGGCTACTTCAAAAAAAAAAGAAAGACCACCATTTTCCTTTACCTTAAATCCTGGAAAAACTTTCGATACTCCTCCAAAAAAAGTTCCTCTATTTTATCTTGAGAAGTTTTTAGACGAGGAACTTATCAAATTAAGTGCAGAGCAAGCAAATTCGTACGCCACCCGATTTTTTGGTAATGATCCTGAGTTGAAACCACGTTCGAGAATGCGAGAATGGAATGATACAAATGAAGCTGAAATGAAAATTTTCTTAGGGCTCCTAATTTTACAAGGAATAATTGGAAAACCGTGTATCTCCCCTTCCTGTGCGCCCCTCGAAGCAAACTTTGCCAAACTAAGACCTGTTCAGAAAAGCTCTTATCAAGACCTTTCATTTGATGCATATATCGGCTACATTTGATGAAATTTTTTTTTTCGGGGTTCACACTCCTATATGGGGAGACCCCCCTTAAATACCTTCTAAAATTTTTTTGTACTTGAATTTCGAACCACTTTACACCTACACAAATATTTTATGTTTCTAGCTTAAATAGTTTCCGAGAAAAACTTCTGTGACACACGGACGGACGTACGGATGGACAGACAGACGGACAGACAGACGGACAGACAGCACGCAATTTTAGTAAGGTTTTGTCAAATTATTTTACAAAACCCTAAAAATTACAGAAAAATGAACATATAGCAAGATTCAAAGACAAACTTATGGTTTTCAAGTGGAAGGCTAAACAAGTTGGGTAAACAGACCTACTCTCATGTCAGAAGGGTTTTGTTTCAAACTTCTCAGAAATGTAGTCTCCAGCAATGAAAAACGTCAAGAAATATGTCAAAGAGATGTGTACGTTCAAAGGAAAATCCATTGTTTCTCTACTTTCAACGGTCGCCATTTTGTGGTAAACCAACAAAAATCACTCAAATCATGAATTTTAAAAAATATTAATGCTATTGACCTTATTGAAAAATTTCAAGAAGATCAAATAAAAACTGCAATGACTGATTCGATGGAAAGTCCATAAAATACAAAAATCATGTGTTATTGTTGTTGTTATTGGTGAAATTTCAAACGGCTATAACTTCCGTGTATATCATTCGATTTTCATCAAACTTACAAAGTTTAAGAACCGTAAGTAGAACTATGTAAATATGTCCAGGTGTCCAGTTTAAGGGTACCGATGCAATTTTATTGCGGAAAATGTGAAATTCTAATATCATACTATTATCGAACTAAGTTGAGCGGATTCCGACTTCTAAGGTATTTGTTGTTGTTGTACTCATAAACACCTACCGCCATAATTTCTTTCAGATTTTTCGGATCATAGGTGTCCAATTGCGAGGGGGGGACACAAATTTTTCGTGTATTTCCCCTCCCTGCGCGTCCCTCGATGCAAAAAGTATCAAATTAAGACCTGTTTTGAAAAGTTCCCATCAGACCTTTCATTTGATACCCATATCGGCTACCTTTGATAAAAAATTTTTTTTGGGGGCCACTCCTCTATATGGGGAGACCCCCCCCTTAAATACTTAATAAAATTTTTTGTTGTTGAACTTTGAAGAGAGCACCACTTTACACCTGCATACAAAATTTGATGCTTCTAGCTTAAGTAGTTTGCGAGAAAAAGTGCTGTGACACACGGGCGCACGGACGGACGGACAGACAGGTCGCGAAACTAGTAGGGTTTTGTAAAATTATTTTACAAAACCCTAAAAAGACGTATTGATGCTCAAATCTGTTCAAAACGATGAAAAGACAATGATTGAAAAGAAAGGAAGAAAGCAAGAAAAATCGAATGATACAGTGAATTACAACAAAACTATGGGCGGCGAAGATTTGGGAGATGGAGTTCTGGTAGCCTACACGGCTGCCAGTAACAAGCTAAAAAATGTATAAAAAATTTTTCTCCGGTTACTTGATATGTGCTGCTTCAATGCGTATATTATATACCAAAAGATAAAGGTCATTTGGATCGATTACACTCTTTGATAAAATATGTAGAGAAATTGGTAGATAGCAACATAGTCAAAACCCACCCAAAGAGATTACCAAGCAGCTCTATACCTAAACCAGCACGCTTAGTTGAAAGGCATTTTCCAGAACAAATGAAAAGCGATATAGGAAAAACTAAATCCAGAAAATGCCGGGTTTGCTATAAAAAAGGTGTTAGGAAAGAATCTACATACTGGTGTCCGGATTGTAAGGTAGCAATATGTATCAACAATTGTTTCAAAAAATATCACACGGAAATTGAGTTTTAAACTTTCACATATGTATATTTCAATTTTTGAACTCAATATTTCTATTTTATTTGTGTGTATACATAAGTAAAAGAAAACATATATTTCATAGTCTTTTCATTTATTTTAAGGACAAATAAAAAAAAATTAATAATAAGAACTAGTTCTCCGGGCGTGACGTACTGACACGTCCAAGTGAAAGAGTCCGCGCCCTTTATATGCTGCGTAGTTAATAAATGAATTCCCCGGTTAACAGGTTAATAGATTTGTCTTCGCAAAATTTTGAAATTTATCCTAGGTTTGAGAATATACTCGTAATTGTTTCTTTTAACATATGAATGAAATGCAACTCTAGTCGAATTTCGGTTTAAATTCCTTTATCTTGTTCTGTTTAAATATGTGAAATTGCGAGGGCCTTATAATATTTACGTAATTTCTCTCATGCTATACGCATCGATGTTGATATTGAAGTTAAAAGTTCTGATTCGGAAACTTTCTGTGAACACCTTGGTTGATTGGCAAAAATTGATGTGACATCACCATCCTGGTTGAATTTCAAATCCAACCTTCCTCAGTCAGAAAGGACAAAAAGTTTCCAATTCTCTTTTTGAAGATGCTCACCCGCCTTCTTCGAAAGATCTTTAAATAAGTTACCGTCTAGTTTTTGTTGTCTGACTCTGGCAACGTGTAATGAATCATGCGACGCGCTAGTGACCACTACCAACACACTTTGCTGCTAGGTGGCTTGTCATTTTACGTTGGTTGCGACCAGTGCTCATCCCACGTCTATTTTATCGTGGGATGCCAACAGAATTTTGACAGCCACATGGTAGCAGGTGTGTGGGTAGTGAGTGCCATCGATGGGAATTGCTTTTATCGCAGCGGGAGATTTTAGTGTGCAAATTCTATTGTGAGTTTTGTGGATAAAGTGAAGATTTTGTGTTACAACCTAAACCTAAACGTAAACAGTTCAGGTAAATATGCTTTTGGACGAGGGTAACTGGTGATGTAACTTAATTCTTAATTCTCGCTAGACCGATAAAATCAGTGCGCCGCTAATGCTTAGCAATTTTGCAAGTGGTCGTGTATAAAAATGCGATAAATATGTGATGCTTTCGCCAATCCGTCATTGGAAATTCATACGCTCGACACCTGTCTGCCACGATTGCAATGAAGATTCACCCCTAGAGTGTCTCAAGTCAGCATTGACGATTCGTTATGCAAGCACTGCCTTATCTATCCCAAGAATCGTGTTAAGATTATGTGATTGAGAACAATCACGATGGAGCATGAATGCTTACTAGCTTCTGCATGATTGATTTTTGCCATGCTACCAGGGTAAGGGGACGCAATTTCGTAAAATGCTGGATGGCGCCTTGGATTAGCATTGTAATGGTCGTAAAAGCATTCTGATGAAAACCATAGCCAAATAGGTATGTAAAGTAGTAAAAGAAACAATATTTGGGAGACGTAGATTAACAAACTACCTATATCTAAACTAAGAAAACCCAATTCATTAAATTATAAAGTAGGATTAGATGAAAATGGAAGAAAACACATGCCCTAGGTGAAACTCCATGCGTGTAGAATGTAAAACTAATTTATGAGCGTAAACGTAAAATAGCTACCCCAAAAAGTAAAGTAATAACAAAAAGCAACATCCCATAGATCATGTCGTGTCTAACTTATTAAAAAAAGATAAAATCAAATGGAAACAAAGTATACGGAAAATATAATAAGGTGTATGAAAAAATTGAGACGTGAATTCCAATTGAAGTAAAACAAACATAACCTACGAGAATTGCATAGCTGAATTGCTAACTCTTCAGTTATTTAGTTTGGAAACGTAACTAGAAAGTAAAATAGTAAAAAAATGCAGAGAATGAATGAGAGAGCGAGAATAGCAAAAATAGATTGTTAAACGTTATGAAAATCAGACGTGTGAGATAGCATGAGAAAGAAAAAGAACTTGCAACAAGAAAAGTCTTTGATCAGACTTGTAAAAAAATAGTTGTGTAAAACTCTTCATTTCCATTTTGATTCGCTCATTCATTTTCCTCGCTAACATCTTGTTTTCCTCTTTTATGATTCGATCCTTTGTCGCCTCGGCAATCCGCTGGATGGAAAGGACACTAAACGTCCGGTTGTTGGAAAAGAAAAACTTTTATTCTAACCTGTTGGCTGTTTTTAAAACGATTCTATTTTTTCTATTTTATTATTTTGAATAATATCTTTTCCCTTTGATTTGTTATGGTTAATTTGAATGTCCAAGAATTTATATTTACATACTCAGAGCAATTTATTTATTGGATCATTGTACATAGAGTCTGCACTACGAAGATTATATTATATATTGCTTTTGATTTGCCAAAGTAATACAAAAAAAAAAAATAATTCACTCACGCGAATCGAAACTACTTATATTGGTAATAAGCTTATTTTAATGCACGTTAAGTGGCCAATACCTTAGTTTAATTATATAAATAAAATAATTTTTTTTCACTTGTAAGTTGAAGACGATGCATGATATGAAAAAAAAAAAAATCGAAAACGATAAAAATCTACATCAAATTTTGCCACACATTTTCAATTTCCATATACAAGTGGCAACGTAGTAATCGTAATTGAGGAAATTAAAAATAAGTAAAAGAAAAAAAAAGAAAATAAGAATTAACGTAAACAATGAATATGGAACGAATAATTTAAAATATTGGTAGATACGAATAAGAAAAAGAAAAACAATGAAAAATTGATATCACTTAAAAAAATATTTACATGATAAGTGAAAAAGGATTAAATGATAATGATAAAATATGAAATGATTCTGTGACGAGAATATTCGCTATGTAAATGTGCAATGATATGTGATTTTTGCTAACTTTAATAATTATACACATACAACATTACATACAATATTATAAATAATTATATACACATCTTAAATATATACATATATTTACAAAACATCGATAAGGAAAAAAAGGGAAACTGTATGGCATAAGAAATCAAAATAGAAAACAACATGAATTGCTAACAAAAAAATAGACTTTCCTTTCCAGTGGTTCTGCTTTTCAGCGGGAAATGAGGTGTAGGGTAAGTACTCGTATGCCGTCGCGAGGGTAGGGTTTGAGAAAATCCGCTGAGGTGTTTCGCGTTGCGCGCGGTACGCGGTACCTTCGTTGATTTTGATTTTTCTTTAACGTGCCCGCCCCACGGTGCCGTGGGGCGGGTTCATTTCCCAGCACAAGGACCTACTACAAAAAAAGTTCGCATGCACCAATTAAATGATCGGAGGACTCAGTTTGACGGTGTCGAGGCCGAAGTAACCTTTTGAAGGGATTGTCAAAGCAAAACGAGAAACTGGGCCTGATGAATGCATGCGAGACTTGAGAGGATCTCCTCTTGACTATTTATACTTACGACCCCCGAATAAACACGAGGCATCCAGATGGAAGCGGTGCCCCCTCGCACCCCTCCATCTGGATCAAGATCAATCGTAGACGTGGCCATATATTTTCCATCTAAATGAAAAACTCATTCAAACACAATTCGCATGAATTTTCCCTTTAAATGAAAAATATGTTAAAGTCTTATATGTTGGAATCACATAACATTTTGACACAAATGGGAAACCCAATCGGAAGGCCACTCTACCCTGCGAAAGCACCTGCAACGACAAAGAAAAGGGGATCCGCTCACGCGATGGCTTGCCCATGAGTGGAGGTGCCACCCAACATGGGGGGTCCCATACCCGTTCAGAAATCCAGGGAAATGAAAAGACGGAAACTATTACTCGATTTATCTATTAATTATTTCCATCAAAATTTATTACAAATGCGATTCTCTTTCAATGGCGGGAAGGATGAAAGATTTTTTTCTATAAACGCAATGCACAAAATCGTTTTAATGCTTAAATGTGTGTTGTTAAAAAGGAGAAAAATAATTTATTCATTGTTGAAAAAATCATTTAAATTCAAATTATTATAAGAAAATAATTTTATAATAATAATAAAGAAAAGTAAAAAAAAAACAATTAAACTCATCCAGTCCTCCTCCAACGAGCGCTCATATTTGGGGGCGGTAAGAGCCTGTAATTTAAACTTCCTAACGATTTGCTTCTTCAACTTATTGTTATGTTAACAGAGAAAAAATTAGGCAGAACGCATTAAAATACACGTCCGGCTGTTCTCACACACACAATATTCTAATTCAAATATATTTTAAATCTACGTTTATATGTATCAATATTCAACGTGATCGGCGTAACAATCCCACATCCTCCATGCCGTCCCACTTACTCTCTGACATTAACTATTTAGTTTGTACTTCATCACCATCACATCAAATTACACATTGAACAATTTGGCTACACTTTCATTAATTTTTGTTGCGTTTCAAGGACCTAAGCCTCTTATAGCATGATTAATTTGGTCACTCACTACTCATTCGCACAAAAAAAAATAGCGAAGGCGTTCCTCCTTCTCGCAGCAAAACGACCAAAGGCAAACTGTTGGTCCGATTCCTCGCTCCAACTTCCAACGCAAAAGCCCAAGCAAAATACGAAACCGATTTTTCGGAAAACGGTCTATGATCAGATGATTGCACTTAATTATCGCATTGAAAATTTTTATTGCATACTTTCATTAAATTTTACAAAACTACGGCTCATTTGATTTTCATATTTTTGCTACCCAGGTCGTCCTTTAACTGCAACAATAACACTCCCATTTGTGTGGACAATCTAGCACCTGTGGAAGTCGTCACTGCAGTCATAATCCATGCAATTATCGACAGCTTCGCGTGACACAAAATTTCTTCTAAAAATTTAGCAATCAACAAAGAATGAGAAGACAAATGATCCGAGGTGTTTACATATTTTCCGGATTTCGACACTTAATACGTATCATTGCAACAGATTAATAGATATTTATAGACGCGCGAGATGAAGCGACTGTAAAATAATTCTACACCGACCATAACTTCCGCCTACACCTCCACATCTTTCAATCCGAGTCACACTTCTCAATCTTCCCACTTATCTCGGCGAACCTCTTCATGGCGGTAACGGAGGATTTTTCATCGAGACAATCTAGCGATTGCTTTGCTAGATTGCGTTTCAGAGGGAGTTACCTTTATCAATTATTTTTGAAGTTTTATTTAACTTTTTTCATTAGTTTCTTTGGAAAAACTATTTTCTGGTAATGGTAGCAATCTCAGTGCGGATTAGAAAATAACAAAGTTAATTAGTTGCATATTGAATTGTTCTGCACTTGTTGTGTAGTTGTTTTCATAAATATGGTGTTTTCTTCACAAAGATCTTTCGAGCAGTTTGCCTAGGCGCGCTACTCGATTACTATAGCATTCTGGCTCATCGAACCAATAATTTCTTTTGCGCCGGGCTTGCTGTACCATCTTCTGTTCTGCGACAAACTTAATTGCTGCTTTCATTTCTACCCATTGCTCGCCGCTAATTTTCAGTGATGTGTCTGATAGGATGAGACCTAGCTGGTTGTCGAGGGTCTCCATGAAATTTTCTGCCACAGACGCCATTTGGAGCCTTTCGGTGTCGAATTCCTGTCCAGGGCTGATCTTTGCCGAATACAACTTTGACATACGGCATTGATAGGTTAATTTGATCAAGTAATGATCCTAGTTACAGCTGGCTCGTCGGTATGAACAGACGTCAAGTATGTTCGAGACCCAACGTTGTTGGGTGAGAACATGATCGATTTGGTTTTGTGTCTTACCATCATCTGTAACTCGATTCATCTGATTTATGCATCGATATGGGAAGCAAGTCGAACGTATGACTAGATTTCACCGACATGCAAAGTCAATCAGGTGCTGGCCGCTGTCATTTGTTTCATCGTGGAGGCTATATCCCGCAGTCGCCCTTCTGTGAGATAGGTCATTGCCACTCCTAGCCTTGAGATCACCCAGAATCATTTTTGTGTCATTTGCAGGCAATCTTTCCGGTGATTGTGGAACATTTCCTTCCTTTCATCGTGCTTGCCTTCTGTCGGGGCGTGTACATTTATCAGCCAAATTTTGAAGAATTTCTCTTAACAATCAATAACGTGTGACTTGAACTTCCTATCCATAATAAATGCCACTCCGAATTCTTCGTTTCCCAGTAGACTTTCGCACTTCTGAATATTGTGTGCGATCTCATGTCGTGAATATCACGTCCAGTCCAGTTTGTTTCCTGGATTGCCATATGATTGATTTGTATTGATAGGACTGTTGCAAAAGGTCTTTAGCCACACCAGGATTGTTCAGTGATCTGACATTCCAGGATCCAATGCCATAGGCAGGTTGTTGCCATAGATTCAATCTATTCTGAGGCTAGGTTGCAGTTTCGTAACAATATAGGATAGGAGCGGAGAGTAAGCCCCAGTGGCGGATTAACAAATTTTCAAGGTATAGGGTATACCGTTTTTGCCGCCCTTTTTACAATCCAAACATTTCGTTGAAATTACACGAAAAATAATTTTTGGGTATATTTTTGAGCTAACCAAAGCTCAGTCATGTACGAGCGGGGTAATGTGTGCTACTTACACAACAATGTACATTTGGTAAACGTGAAAAAATAATCTTTATTGCACTGACAAACAAACAAATAATCAACTCAGTTAAGTTATAAAAATTTGTTACTTCGTTACAATACGTTTTTGCTCCTTTTTTTGATGGCAAAGTCATCAATGATATCGTCGTAAGTAATTTTGTTTATTAATTCCGACTCTATGCCCAAAAGAGCTGAAACGTTTTATTTTTCTTGGCTCAAGGTCGATCTCAGATAATTTTTCACTCTTTTTAAACAAGAGAAGCTCCTCTCACCCGAACAATTCGTCGCGGGTGTTCATGATGCCATTTGAAGGGATATGTCCAAGTTCAAATAAACTTTCTGCAGATTCTGTTTTCGCAGAAGCAAAGATAGACTCTCTAATGATAAAGAAGCTGGTTTTACCAAAATGCTTTGTGGAGAAATGTGGCTTTGAAAATGTATGCATTCTTGAACTAACTCAGTCTCTAAATCATTAGAATATACTTCTTTTAAGGATAGAGCCTTTTTTGTAAGGCTTGATGGTGACGATTCGCTCATTTTGGTCAGAGATGAAAATTTTTCATTGAAATCGTCGTACGCTTTCTTCCCTTTGTCTATTTCAGATAGGAGTCTGTCCATGATGACGAGAAATGTATTAACCCTGAAACCATCACTAGTGGTCATACTCAATTCTTCATCGGGTGTTTCATTAGCAAATTTTTTTTTTGATTGTCTTTTTCCCTACTCTTTCGACGCACTTAATTCCATTACCATTTTTTCGAAATACTTAAAATTTTCTCATTGATCTACTAAAATTTTGCGGAGAGATTCGTAAAGATCGGCTACAGTAATCAAGTCTACGGTAGAAGCCTGGATTTCAACATTAAATTTGTTTTCTCTTTCCAAAAAAACATTCCACACAACAACGATTAACGCCGTTTCCAGTTTGTTTTATTTTGAAAGAGTTCTTGTTGCTTCGTTTCGTGTGACAAGCTTTTCGGTGCAACCATTCCTGATTGTTTCCAAAGCTCTCATAACTTCGTGCCACGAATGTCTCAAACTTCTGTATGTATCCTTTCTAGCTGACCAATGTGTGAGGTTTACTCTCTGGACTGTTTCGCCTTCTCCGACTTCAGTCACCAATATCTTGCAGCGTTCTGTCGAACTTGGAAAAAACGTATATTTCTTGAAAAAACATGAAGAATCGACAAGCTTTTGTGCAAGATTCAGCAGTCGCAGTTGCCACTAAATTTAAAGAGTAGACAAGGCAAGAAACGAAAAAAGCAAACGGTGCTTGACTTTGAATTTTAGACTGTAAATCATTGTATATGCCAGACATATTTGCGGTATTGCCATACAACTGTCCACGGCAGTCTTCAATATTCAAACCCAAGGTTTCTAGTTCCGAAGTAATGGCAGCAAACATTTCGATAAGTAACTAGTACTTCCGTATCATTGATTCCCAAACCGTTCAATATGATTGGCTAAGAAAGCATCGAACTCAGCTAACAGTTCCAGAATCATAAAATAATTTCCGTTATGTGGATCACCGAACCTTTCACTTTTTCCTCTTCAAGCACATCTGCTTCCCTTTTAAGAACGTTTCTCCAATAATTAATTTCTTCGTCAATTTACAAATGCAGTAAATTGTCGATTCAATCATCAATTGCATTTCTAGCTTTCAGGCTAAGGATACTGGATTTATGACGTGCAGAGTTTCCATGCTGAGCAACTTAGTGTTCTGCATTTTTCCAGTCATTAGATCCTTCGTTCTCGAACTGAGTTTTATGCTCCAATGGACTGGATGCCAAACATGGTTCGCAATATACGGAACCCTTACCTTCAGAGTAAATCAGCTAATTTCGATCCTTCACTTCATTGTTTTTCATTTTTCTTTGAAAGATACTCATTGGCAAGAAATGACGTTGATCAGCATATAGTTTTTCACTTTTACAGTAGTCAGAAGACTTGTTTCGATCGAGGCCGCATCTCCCGAGAATCTTTGGATCTTTGTCTTGGTCAACAGTCGTTTCCATTCGATCATCATTTAACGACTCGGTCTGAGAGGCATCTTCGATTTTGGAGCACTCGTCGTCTAGAACATAATTGTCAGTTTTTTCTTTAGTCGATAGTTCAAAAGATGACAGTTGGGCAAGAGATTTCAAGTCGGTTACATCCTTTTCAGATTGCATTGTTGAGGTTCGCGATTCTTCGACACAATTTTCATTTTACAATAACTGTCAATTTTTGTGGTTTTTCGTATAATTTGCTCATGTTTTTTTTATATTTTTGCTTTCTTTGTGTACTCCACTCCACTAAGTCGCTTTCTCCGATCACTCATTTTCACAATTATTTTTCCATTTTTTCGATATTTTTATGCAGCAACTGAAATGGAAAGGATTAAATTAAGAACTTTATTTTTCGCACGCAAGCAGTGGTATCCTTCGTTCAGAATTCACACAATAAGTAGTTAACGTAAAAACGTAACTTTTTTCTATACTATCACGAAAAAATCAAAACTTCTTTGAACAATTTCCGATGAATTGTTTATTCGCAATTATTTATTTCTATTTCTTATGTTTGCTTCATTGAACAAGACAAAATCACAAGATAACCATGAGCAATTTTTCAGAATACTATTCAAAGTTGATATGAAATTGTTCAAAAATTTAACATGACTACGAGTATGTTGTAAAATATTTTCAATTTTTTTTTAGAATTCCAATCGAATTTTTTAAAGTTAGTGCATGTTTGGCACATAACAGTCGATACGTAAGACTGAAATCGGTAAAATTATTTACTACTTTTAAACATAATTATATATAAACCATTCAGTTTGCAGCCTGCAATCAGTAGTAGGAGTGGCATGTATGTGTTGATGGTGGGAAGAGGGAAAAACATAAAATACATTTTTTACAATTCGGAGACGATTTACTACCATTTGGTCATGGCACGGAGGAGGAAGACTTATGGAAGCTGGGGTGGAAATGAAGGGAATCCTTCCTCCTTTCTCAATTGGGGTTGTGACCATCGATGACGGAGTTATATTTATTAGTAATCAATGACTGAGAAGAGTAAATCCTTAGCCAAAACGTAAAAGGATGGAATTTTTTGGGTACATTTTATACGAGAGTTCATAAAAACGCAATTTCTCAACGGTAACATATCACTTTTGATTGTTCTTATCTTGAGTGTCCTACAAAAATGCATTCAAACCCAAAATTTTGATGCTCGTACGTCATCTTAATAATAAAAATCTATATACCACTGCGTCAATCAGTTATACCCAAAAATTAACGCGAAAGTTGATTTTTTTGACTTAAGGAAAAATGTTGATGACACTCATTAGATTTTCAAGAAGATAAATACAAAACATTTTAAGAAACGGGGCTTTTCCATTTATTCTCGGTCAAAAGTTATACATGAATATTCACATTATAAGTCATGACAGCAAATATATTGCTACATGTCCAAACATTTCTGCAAGCTACTGTCGCAATTGTTGTCGCGACTATCAATGATATCATGATCATTAGTGGTTGTACCAATAAAGTGGTTGTACCAAAAATATAACATTAATCTTGATTATATAAAAGGCAAAGAGAATATACCAGCAGATTTTTTATCCAGATCGAAAGAAGTCAGTGAAATAAACGCATTAACCACAAAAGAAAAACCTAATAACAGGAAAATAGAAATTATCTCAGTAAAGAAAATACCCGTTCAAGTTCAGGGATCTCCAGAAAGTAGCCACTCATCTAATGCCGATTACCAATTACAATTTTATCCAGAAATAATTAAAGTAAAAAATAATAAGGAACAAGAATTAACTACAGAACATTCTCAAGCCGAAAACTTCAATGATCATTTTTCCATTAGAGAAGACATAGTGAATAGATTTAAGCAGCAAATACTATTAGTAGAAGAAGAAAAAATTGAGCATAAATTAAAAACATCCAACAAAAGAAGAATTGTAATAGAAAAACAAATGTTAAATGACGAAAAAGCAATAATAACAAAGATTAAGGAATATTTGAAACCTGGTTTAATAGCAATATACAGTAAACTAAGTGATAAAGAGTACAATATACTACAACAAGTCCTCATCAAAGAATTCGATCGACTACAAACAAAATTTGTAAAAGTAACAAAATTTATAACTGAAATTGAAACAGAGGAAGAACTTTTGCAAATAATCAAACATTATCATGAGCGAGAAACCAGACATGTAGGAGTAAGAGAAAATTACGAACAGTTAAAACGGCAAATATATTATCCAAAACTGCGGGATTACATAAACAGATTTGTTAACATTTGCGAAATATGTAATGCTACAAAGGTAGATCGAAAACCAATTAAGCCAATGTTGGAACAATCCGAGACACCAAACGATGTAGCACTGAGACTATCTATTTTTTCACTATAATTCAACATTTTTAAATTAAAATCATCAATTTTGTTGCAACAATAATCAAGTGACTTTTTGTAATCTGCTAACTCTTCTTTTAAGAACTTTTTGAATTCTTTGAATTCAATGTTTTGCACTACAAATTCATTTTTTAGTAATCTTAAACTATCTGTAAGGGCAAGATTGTTATCACTTAAGCTTTTCGATCCACTCTTATTCATGTTTTTGGAATATTTACATAGCCAGTTGCGTTTTCTGTCTTTTGTGAATCTATGATTTGCTTCACCGCAAACACAATCAAAATGAAAAATCTTTTTGCAACTTGCCCAATCGAGTGAGTCTGATTTATCAGAGATGAGTTCATTGCACTCAGTACACTTATACACTGGGCTTATTGTTACAGTTAATGTTAGTTAGTCGGAAAAACTATTTAATATAAATTTATAATTTTTAATGGATTCGTAGACACTTGCTAGCTTATAAAACGAAATTCGCCAGTCACTTTCACTTAACTATTCAATGTACGTATTAAGAATTTTAAACGAGATGTTTTAAATGTAATTTAGATGGAAATATATCGCAGTAACTATAGAGATAAACGACTTCGTTGACGACTCGATTAGTTTAAGAGCGGGATGGATCGAAAGGTTGCAGTCAAACGACTACATAATTATTCATCGGAAGGGTGGAGTTCATGGAAATGCTGCTGCTCTATCTCATCGGATTGACGGATTGAGGAAAAGGAGCCGCCCGTTGATCTGCGAGTGATAACGGCCGAATACGATGAAGGTTGGTCATCGGAGGAGATTCGAAATGCCCAGCTAGCCGATGAGAACATCGGACCATTGCTCGTACGAAAGGAGACCACTGGGCAACCTGAGTGGAAGGACGTTTCGATGCATGGCGCCACCCTGAAAAGTTATTAGGCGCAATGGAGCTCCCTTCAGGTGGAGGGTGGCGTACTCAAGTGTAAATGGGAAACGGTGGATTGTAGCCCCTATAGGATGCAAACTATACTACCCAAAAGCCGAATCTATGACGTGGTTAAGGAGATGCCCGAAGGATCCTCGGGAGGCCACCTTGGCGTTAACAAGGCCTTAGCGAAATTGCGGGAAAGGTTTTACTGGCTCCATGCTCGAGAAGACGTAGAGGACAGGTGCCGCAGATGCACAATTTGCGCTTCCGTCAAAGGTCCAAGGCGACGACTGAGAGGACAAATGCAAACCTACAACGTGGGTGTACCGTTTGTAAGGATTGCTGTTGACATCGCAGGACTAGGGTTTTTTCCCCGAGATCCCGGGAAATGGCCCAATATTCCCCTTTTTCGCAATCCCGGGAAATTTTCTTAATTCCCGGGATTTCCCGGGAAAAAATTAAATTCAGAATTTTAATGACTTCGATCACATTTCAATCGAAGCAATTCAACTTTCAGACTTTTTTCCGTGACAGCATTTAAACAGATTATTTTAAAATGAATTTCAGTCATAATTCCCTAAGCATTCAATGTTGGAGAGGTTTGTATGAATAATATTCAGTACCCCGGTTCAAGCGTCATGCCATTTCGTCAGGTTCGTAAAAACCGTGCACCTTTTTTATGAATTCAATGGATGAGTTCAGACGATTCAGCCTGCTGCCGGCCGCAAACAGGTTAATCAAGTTTTCTTGGACAAGAAGGACGCGACGTCGAGATTGCCTACTCTCGACGTCGCGTCCTTCTTGTCCAAGAAAACTTGATTAACCTGTTTGCGGCCGGCAGCAGGCAGAATCGTCTAAACTCGCCCAATGGATGCACTGTTTGCGAGTCAAACTTCTAATATTTATTGTTTACATAATGCCATGCTAAAGGAATAAAATTGCAGGCGCGCGTGGCCCTTTGTACCATGATATGTATATGGGATAGGGTGGGTCACTTTAGTATGTTGTAAAAAATACTTTTCTGTTGACTTCTAGGTGTAAGAAAAATGTATCAAATGGTTACATACATGAACTGACTTCAGACCTTTGTTTTAGTTAATACAATGCAACCAAACGACTAAATGATTGCCATAATATTTCATCCCATCAGTCCCACTTGACAATTTATTATTGCGATTAGAATCCATAATAAAAAAAATATTTTTTCACGCTATGCGAAAATTTCTCTTTGCCTTTATGGACCGTCTGTCCAATGTTTAATACGTTGACAAAGAACTTAGAATGTAAACATTTTAATATATGTAAACACTACCTTCTGTAGAAAAATCAGTCACTTCATTCTTTTTAGCAAAAAGTGTGATATGGTTTGCTTGTTTTGCGTGAAGTCCAAAAGTGTTCTTCAATAAGGATAGTTGTGTGATCTGTGGTTAATTTGTTCTTGGATCAGATACTTTAAAAAATTATTTTGGGTAAGTGAAACTGTCGTCAGTTTGTGCATTTTCACTGATTAAAACTTAATTTGGGGTATTCGTTTTCGTCTATTTTAATTGCATAATCCTCATTTTTGTTCATACGCTATTCCTTACCTTTGCTGTCAGGATATTTCCACGTTGAGGTTTAATCATGAAATGATTTACTTGTCCCTTATTGTAATGTATAGTATGTGTTATTAAATGTTAGCAGATACCTCTCTTGGGCATCACGCAAAAGTGATGGCATTTACAGCAAATGAGCCCACTCCCTTCTCGTCTACAAATACTGGTCTAACCGGTCTATGCACTACATTGTGAAGCGCCGTGTAATTTAAGCCAATCAGACGAAGAAGACTTACGACGAATTGAGTTACTATTGCTTCAAAGCTCCACCTTTTCAAATTGACATTTTTCAAATAAAATTGTTCTCTATGTTTATATTTCAAAATTATTTCAGGTGTAAATTATAAATATAGCCATGTCTGACTCTACTTCGAAGTCCTTCGTTTGGCAGCATTTCATAAATGAAAACGATGAAACTGCAAAATGTATTAAATGCAAAAGCATATTAAAGTGTAGAGGTTGGTCAACAAGTGGCTTGCTTCGACATTTACATGTAAAACATAATGTAACAAAAGGTACTCAATCTGATTTGTCAACATCAGGTTGTAGTGAAACCAACAAAAGAAAGAAAGATAGTGATGATAAAACTAAATGCACTAAACAAAAAAAGTCACTCCTTACATATTTCCTTCCCACTCATAGAGAAACACTAGGGGAAATAGTTAGTAAGCTCGTTTGCCTCGATGGATCCACGGTGAATGCAATTACAAAAAGTAACTTCATAAGAAATTCGTTACGTGACAAGGGATTTGCATTACCTCAAAACCCTAGCGACGTAATGAAGCTTATATACAAACAATATGACCCAATGAAAAGTCAAGTAATAATCGAAATTTGTTCAAAATTAAACGCAAGACAACGTTGTAGTTTGACACTGGACGAATATACATCGCTCAAAAACCGACGATATTTAAATGTAAACGTCCATTTTAATGAACTGAAGTTCTTTAATTTGGGAATGATGAGAATAAGTGGATCCTTTTCGTCGGAAAATTGTGTTGATATGGTGAGGAATAAGTTCAAGGAATTCAAAATTTCTATTGAAACCCATATAGTTGCATGTATTACTGATGGTGCAAGCATGATGGTGAAGTTCGGAAAAATTATGAGCTGCGAGTATCACTTATGCTATGCTCACGCTATACATCTGGCTGTGTGTGATGTTCTTTATAAAAAAAGAGTAGATTTTGAAGAGACTCCTAATGGAAGAAATATATCACAGATAGAAGAAGATGGAGATGTAAGCGATGAGCTAATTGAAGATTTAGATAAGGCCATTAATATATAATTTGACGCGGGTCTATCAATAGAAGGCATATGTAATATAGCTTATAAAGAAATAACTTCTATAATTGATATTAATGAAGCTGTAAATAAAGTAAGAGTTATTGTGAAATTCTTTCGAAAATCGCCTCTGAAGAATGATTTTTTACAAAATTATGTCAAAGCACAGTTTGGGCATGAAAAGATGGTTTACTTAGATACGAAAACACGTTGGAATAACTTGTTAGATATGCTTTAACGACTTTCAGATATAAGATCAGCAATTTCTAGGGCGTTAATTGTTATCAAAGTACCCATGACTTTGACTCATGAAGAATTAGAAACGTTGAGTGCCATTGCAGCTTGCTTAAAGCCTTCCAAAATTGGGTTAGAAAAACTGGGTAATCGAAGTGCAACTTTGTTAACTGCGGAAGGAGTGTTTTCTTTCATTTTAGATGAGTTAAATCAACAAAATACAGAATTTACCAAGCACATGAAATGCTCTCTGATCCAACGAATAAATGAAAGGCGCCCGAAAAGCTTAGTTGGGTTAATGCAGTATCTAAATTGTGGCAAAAAATACAATGCTACTGCAATTGTTGATCTGCCATGTTTACCAACTAAAAGCGCGTTGATTCAACAAGGTAAAAATAATAACGAGGCTTTTTTGCGTGAAGGGTGAACCATCCTCAAACTCTTCATTTTCCGAAGAAGAGAGCTCAGAAAATGAAGTAACACTAACTCAGAGCGAAAGATTGGAGAAGGTTTTTCAGTCAAAAACAAGAATTCAACGTTCTGGCAATATCAAAAGTAGCTCTAGCTTCAGCAAGATTATAAAGCAAGAATTTCTGTTGTTTGATGCTACCGAAAATCAATCCTCTAACATAATTAAATTGGGTGAAGCTCTGAAAACTATACCGCCAACATCAAAAGAAGCTGAAAGAGCCTTTTCTGCGGCAGGATTGTTTGTATCAAAACTTAGAACGAGACTTAGTGATAAAAGTATAGATTGCTTATGTTTCCTGAAGTCGTATTTGCAAAATGTCTAATTATTTTCATTTTATTTGCTTTAACGTCATTAAATATACATACATATGGAAAACATTACATTTTTTAAATGTTTTTATTTAAAATATTATCATTCATAGCACTGTGTATAGCTTATTTTAATTCAATTTTTCATAATTTTATGCATAAATATACACACATACATACGTACATAATATAATATTATAGTTTTATTATCCACAGAAAATTAAATTTATGAAAAGGAATGACTTTGTTTTTCAATTTCGATATATTTACGGTTTCCGGGTTACTGGTAGTTATTATTTTCAAATTTTTTACTTTTTCGGGAATCCCGGGAATCTCTGGAATGACTTTTACTTTCCCGGGATTTCGCGGAATTTCCCGGGAATAAGAAAAGGCCGGGAATTCAGAAACCCGACGCAGGACCCTTCCCTGAATCTGAATGGGGAAATCGATACACGCTGGTTGTAGCCGATTATTTCAGCAAGTGGCCCGAGGTGTACCCCATTCCCAACCAGGAAGTCACTACTGTAGCCGAACAGCTAGTGTTAAATTGGGTCAGTAGGTACGGCGTACCTTGCAAACTACATTCGGATCAAGGCTGAAACTTTGAGTCACTAGTTTTTGGCGAAATGTGCAAGCTGCTGGGAATGCGGAAAACGAGGACAACACCGCTGCATCCCCAATCCGATGGAATGGTCGAACGTTTCAACGGCACGCTAAATAAGCACCTGGCCAAGATGGTTGACGAGAACCAAAGGGACTGGGACCGGCACATGCCATTATTCTTGATGGCGTATATAGCTGCCGAATATGCATCGACGGCTTGAGCCCCAGCCAAAGTCATTTTTGGTAAGACTATTCGTCAATTTGAAATAAGTATCAACCATAAACACGTGTTATAGTTGTTGTAATTCCATACAATTGAAATGGCTGTAACTCAATTGACTATGATTCGATCTCGATTAAATTTTGTGAACGTAAATATCTAATATCGGTCTCTATACTAGCGGAGTTCAGGAAGTTTAAAGGTACCGTTTTGATTTGATGGGTGAAAATGTAAAATCTACTAACTATACTATTATTGATAAAGTTGAGTGAATTTCGACTTCTGAGGTATTTGTCGCCCTTGTAATCATTAAGGCCAACATTTGTGATAATTTTCAGATTTTTCGGCTCAAAGGGGGAGAGTACACAAATTTTTGGTACATTTTGCCTTCCCCTGGACCCCCTAATTCTAAAATGACTTTTTATTTGAGATTCTAAAAGTTCTAATCAAGACCTTTCATTTGATACCCCACACGACTACCTTTGATTTTAAAAAATTTTAAGGGCTCATTCGTAACATGGGGGAACCACTTAAAAATTTTTTAAATTTTTGATAAGACCTTAACGTTTGAGAGACCACCATTTCTGACTTTTTTTACAAAGTTTGAGCATTCTAGCTTCTATAGTTTCCGAGAAAACTAGCTGTGACGCACGGACAGACAGGTCGCGAGACTAGTAGGTCTTTTTGAAAAAATTTTTACAAAGACCTAAAAACTAAATGATCAGGTGAAACTGATAACCTGCTCTTTTTTGGAGGTCAGTTGAAAAAAGGTTCAGCTAGAAGTCCTGTCCAAATTTAAAACAGGAAAAAGAGTTTAGGTTCCACTTGCTAATGGAGGAAGAGCAGACAGAAACTTGTCTCTATTATTTAACGGTACCCTATCGAAATCCTACTATTTCAAGAAACCCTGTTATCAAAATTAAAGCTTTATGAGACTTCAGCGGATATGGTAAGAAGGGTTTTAAACACATCTACACTACTTGCATACCTAGCCTAGAATGGCAGCGAAAACCAGTGATATTGGGTTGAATTCTTCAACCAAATTAGTGTGAACAGAATCTTTTTAGCAGACACGTTTGATTAGAAAGCAAGTTTTTGAAAATCTTCTGCATGGAACTCAATAAGCCGAGGTAAAATTACATGCACTGGAAAGCAGTAATAAATATTTTTTGTTCATATGTTTGTATAATTTTTTGATCCAATTTCCTGTATAAAATAGTACGGAAGTCACATGTAACAGCAAAGTTCCCACAAGGCATCTTCGAACGCTCCATTTTAACAATCATTGAAAAATTAAAAATAATTCTTAAATGCTGTGAACTGTAGGTGATATCAAACATAATGCAGCTAATTAAAAAGTTTAACTCCAATACGAATACGAATAACGATCCGAAAATAAAATCATCTGTTTTGATTTTTGAATTGCTCAAGTTCATGGAAGTTCACTTGTCCACATAAATGACCTTTCATGACAACATAAAAACTAGAAGTCATTTCCTTCAAATAGACCTAAACGCACAAACTTGCATACATACCAGTTGTAAGTGTGAAATGTGATCCTAGCCAACTAAAATCATCATTATGTTGAGCATAAAGATTTGTGGCTACTCAATTCCAACATCCTGTAGTTTCCGATTACCGTCGTAGTTTTTACTAGTTTTGGGCCCTCAAGCGTGCTTACATGCAACTCAACGATTTACCGCAGGCGAATAAAATATTCACAACTGCTCAAATATACTCTGATGCGAAACCTCGAATCTTCTATGATAGCTACACGCATCGTGCGATGCATCCAAAGCTCTCGAAAAGATGCAGACGGTAATGATGTTCGCAGCCCATCATCAAGTTGACATAGAAGATGACGACGATGAGGAATCTGCGAGCCAACAGTCTTTCCTACTAATCGAGCCCAAGATGTGGAAATGCTAAAATGTGAAATGCAGCCAAAGGTATCAAATGCAATATGACGCTCGTAGCCACAAATATGAAATTCACATCACTTGCTCCGGGAAGAAGATGGCAGGCAGGCGATCTGCAAGACATCCTCCAAGCCAAAACCAAGGCTGTCTCAAGCTGTGACGTCCAAAGATGCCAAACGAAATGAATCCATTTTTGTTGGGCTGGAAAACCAAAAGAGTATCTGAAACAGAAAAAAATCTAGATGCTAGAAAAGTCGCTTGTAATCTAGATCAGGTCCAATCCGCACTTTGATACTCAGCCTGTGTGCATCTATGCAATATATTAATTTTTTGCTCGAATTTCAGCTGAAGATGAAGCCCGGCTTTGGTAGTGCCGTTGCCCGATCCGTTGTAGTTGCTGAGACCGCCAAGATGTACGCATACCTATGAAGAAGCTCTTTGGGACAATTTGAAAGTGGGTTGCCGTGTTCGGTGGTCTTTGATTTTTTAATGATAAGCCATTCGTTTGCGCTGTTATTTTTGATAAAGGAGTAAAGCAGTGATCTTCAACCTTATCTTAATGAAGGGTCAAATTTTTATTACGGAAGGGTTTGGGACCCTATTGATGTAATTTTTAACATATATGTATATATATATATATATATATATATATATATATATATATATATATATATATATATAGGGTGATTCATTATGAGGTTGGGTTTTTAATCTCAAATATTAGACAAAAATTTGAATTCTTTAGTAAAAATTTTATTGTGAGTCAAAAGAACAACCTATGAACCTTACTTTTTAAAGATTATCTGTTTAAATGTTGACCGTTACTACGCCGTAAATGGGGCAGCATAGCGACCGGTATCTCGCGAATGATACGAGTAACTTTGACTTTCAAAGCGTCGACTGAAGCTACCGTACCCTTGAAGACCAGAGACTTCTTGTAACCCCAAAGAAAATATTCTAAAATAGTGATATTACACGATCTATGTGGGCAATTAACTGGTCCAAAACGTGAAATCAAGTTCTCACCGAACTGAATCCATTGTTTCTCTCGCTTTATGCGAAGTAACAAAAACTTATTGAAACCAAAGTTATCGTGGTGCGATAGCAGTCGCCGTTGATGGATACGTTCTAAGCCTACTCATTTATATGGAGCAATGATTCCACCGGCCCATAAACTACATCAAACTGTGCATTTCTGTGACTGTAGTGGTAGCTTTTGAAGCTCCTTAGGTTGATAATTAGCCCAAATACGGCAATTCTGTTCATTGATGTATCCAATGAGCCAAAAATGTTACTTTAATTTTGCGATAAAACGGCTGATTCAAAGCCCATTTACCAAAAACATGACACAAACCTAAGCCGCCCGGCTACAATTCGTGCACGAGTTGAACTTTGTATGCCTTAAAACCAAGATCCTTACGTAAAATACCCCAAGTTGTTGCGTACGAGAAACCAAGCTGTTGAGAACGACGCTGAATCTATTCGTCACTGTCTTCAGCCACACTCTCAGCAACAGCCGCTCAATTCTCTTCACTACGTGCTGGATGTGGTCTAATTGTCGAGTATAATCCCATAATGCGTGCTGCACACCATGAGTTGCTCTGAGAGCATGAAAAACATTTCTCACCGACCAGTGATTTTCGTAATACAGCTGAACGATTTGTATACGTTGTTGCGGTGTAAGTCTTTCCATGATGATTTGTCAAATAATACGGAATAATGAATCCCCCCATATATATGCAGATGTACTATATTTCAATGTACAAAAATCTTCAAGGAAAAAACACGATTTTCTCAAAGTTCTTAATTTAGTTAGAAAATAATGCTGTAAATTAATATTATGTTGCAAAGCACAAAACTAAATCAAAAATTTAATGATAAATCTGAGAGTTTCACTTTCACTAATTCATCAATATTGGCTTTTATGTTGAACGAAGCAATTCTAAGAGAGTTCTTTAAATGGGTGGCAGAATCACGATTCCTTAACTTTGATTTCACATTCTTCACTTTGAAAAATAGCTGCCGGAAGATGAAAATGTCACCAAAATGAAATGCTGTCAACAGAGCATGATTGCTGAAAATTTGTCTTTTCAGACATATATTAGAATGAGTAAAAGTCCAAAAATTTTAGATTCCATTTGTAAATCGCTATTGTATTGCAGGTCGATAAATTCCATTTGCATGTCGCCAGGTTGTTCCTCCGCATTGATACAGAATGGAGGAAAAAAAGCTTCAGCATGTTTTTTATATGCCTTAAAAATTTGAAACCAGCTGGTAAAATCAGATCCAAAAACAGAGATTGCTTCACTGTATTCTTCTTTGTTTTGCACTTCACTTTGCGACAGTGCTGGGAAGTGTGTGAAGTCGCACTGTAGTAGTAAGCTCTTCCACAAACAAAGTTGCGTCAACCTGATCAAAAAGGTTATGAATTTGCCTTGAAGCCGAAGATTAAAATCATTGTGATGCATTGAAATATCAGTGAGATACCGAAAATCAGCAATCCAATTGAGATCATTGAACTAGTAAACAGCGTTTTCTTTACTTTCCAAACCCTTTCAAAACCCTTTTAAGAAACTTACCACGACTGATCCAGAGAGTAAATTGTTTGGTAGGCCTTGGGTTGAAGATCCCTGAAGTAGAGTTAAACATTTTAAGTGACAGCTCCTTGATCTAATTTTCTAGTAAATTGGGTGGTAAACTATCAAATTTTGCCATGCCAATGCTCTTGAAATGTTCTGGAATGGCATTTTATAACTTTATGCAAATTACTATATGGTTTTGCATTAGAGACATAACAGTTTCGTATCTTTATATGAACGCGCCCTTAAACTTTTTAAATAAACTGTTAATGTTAATGCGTTATTGATTAGTAACAAGCCCTTCTTGAGACGCCGTTCCATCCACAAAAACTTACTGTTTAGTGCGGTTTTCATGCTGGAGGTGTGATTTCGTGGATGAAAACGACCGTCATGCTACCGTCAATGGAGAGCGCTATCGTGTTATGTTGGAAGAATATTTGTGGCCAAAATCGCATGAGCTTGACATCAACGATATGTGGTTTCAACAAGATGTTAATTTATTTATTTATTTATTCGATCTTACAGACTGAATAATCCAATAACAAAATGGAACGCAAAGAATAAAGACACCAATATTTAAATCAAAAAAAAAAAAATAATAATAATAAAACGTCGATGATTGAAAGTTAAACTAGTAGTAAGTCTCTTAGTTTTTTCTTAAATGCTATGTAAGAAGAGGGGAAAGGACCAAGCTTGAGACTATTATGATTTCGTACGATTCTTAAAATTGGTGAATGGAAATATAAATCAGTTCTAGCATATGGGATAACGAAATAAGAATTCATCCGAGATGAACGAGATGTGTGTTGGAAACGCAGCTCAGAAAAAATATTTAACGGGACTTGATGGTAGCACAGTTTATACAAAAACATTGGTCTAAATAAGTTCGTCGGGATATTAGAGATGGAAGAGATAGGAAGGATAAACAACTTACATATGGCTGATACGGCAAATTAAACTTAAGGAAAAGAAAACGCGTAAAGTTTCTTTGGACAGTTTCTAAAGAAGACACGAGATAGGAATATCGGGGGTACCAGATAACAGAACAGTATTCAAGCAAAGGATGAGCAAATAGGCGGATAGAAGAAGAGATGCTCTTGAATTTATGTCATGTTTATGGACAAACCCGGAAACTCTAGACGCCTTAGTAATCACATTTAAAATAAGTGCATCGAATTTGAGTTTTGGACCAAAAGTTACTCCAAGGTCTTTATGACTGAACACTTCAGAGAGTAAAGCATCATTTAATATATAATTAAAATTTATTGGAGAGTCCTTGAGAGAAAAAGTCATTTTATGACATTTAGTAATGTTAAGACATAAATAGTTTGAAGCAAACCATTTATTTAGAGCATTGAGATCAGTTTGGAGGAGCTGACAGTCTAAATGGGATTTGACTGCTCGAAATACTTTGAAGTCATCAGCATACAAGAGGCAAGAGGAATTAATTGCAAAAGGAAGATCATTTATGAACAACAGAAAGAGAAGAGGCCCAAGAATTGAACCTTGTGGAACGCGAGATGAAGGATAAAAAGGACTAGATGTAGTACCAGAGAGACTTAATCGACTTAATCCAAGATAGAAGAACACCCGACATGCCAAGAGCTTCAAGCTTACGACAAAGAAGTAAATGATTCACAGTGTCGAAAGCCTTGGAAAAATCTGTGAAGGTCACATAAACTTGCAATTGGTTATCCAAAGCTCTTGCAATATTGTTTGTGAACTCCATTAAATTACAGGTAGTGGAGTATCCTTTGGGAAAGCCATACCGTTCTGGAGCAATAAAAGGAGCTTATGAGTTTGAGAATCGATTATGAGCCAACCGTTCAGGTAACTTTGGAAAGCGGGAAGTTAGGAAATAGGGCGATGATTGGAAACCGACGTAGGATCATCGCTTTTAAAAATAGGCACAATATTAGCTGTTTTCCAAAGGTTAGGAAAAGTACCAGTTCTCAACCTTAGATTGAAGAGGAGAGATAAAGGAAAACTAAGAGATGTGGCTAACGACTACAAATATGTTTGACAAACCATCCGGCCCAGGACTGATATTAGGATCAAAAGCATAGTTCAAAGATTCGACTTCAGATGCATCCGTACGAATAAAGGAAATTGGGAAGGGAAGATGATTAGGTAAGACAAAAGGATGCACAGCTGCAGCGGGAGAAGAAAAAGTCAAAGAGAAAAGTTGGGGAAATGAGTCATTAACTTCTTGAGGAGAAGAAACCTCTGCACCATTCCAACAGACCTTACTAGGACTGGAAGAAGATGATTTCAGCGACCTTATATAAGACCAAAAACGCTTTGTATTATTAGCCACAAGAGAGCTATCCAGCCTACTGAAATAAATCTTCAGTGCATATCTGATATGTTTTTTGGCAATAACATGCAGCCTACTAAAATCAGACCTTGCTTTAATAGTGCCGAGTGATCTGCCTTATCTTTTGCTCGTATCTGCCTTATCTTTTACTCGTAGGGCACTAAGCAATCGTTTTGTAAACCAAGGCTTTTTATTTGCTTTACGAAACGTCTGGAGAGGCGCCAAACAGCGCATAAGATTCTAAATGTATTTGTTAAAATTTATCCAAAGGAGCCTCTCAATTTAGGCCTCTAAAGAAATTTAGCCAGTTGACTGAAAGTAATTCTGTATTAATAGCTTCATAGTTAGCTTTAAAAAAGTTATGTTTTGGAGAAGGATGAGGTTTATTGAATTTAATTTCATCGACTATAAGATCTATGATAAAGGAGGATCCTCCTGATCAAGAGGAACATACGGATGTACGACTTGAGATACAGATAAGTAGCTAACTGGAACATTTGATAGAACAAGGTGAAGGAGACAACCATAAGGTTTGCGGATATGATTAAATTGAGAAAAGGAGCAATGAGATAGGAAAGATGACAGGGTTATAAAAAAAGGATCAACTGACGAAATAGAAGGAGTAGGATAATTTTTCCACTCTATGTATGGTAGTTAAAATCCCGCAAACCATTATTTTGGCGTGAGGGTGTAGGAAAACTAGATACGAGGATAGATCATCAAAACACGTCTCATCAACAGTAAACGGTGAATTACAGGCAATATAAATAGACAAAATCGAGAACTCTGTATTATGAGGGAGAGAAATTTCGATAATAACACATTCTAAAGTATGTGAAAAACAGAAATCAGAACAAGGAGAACAAGGTAGAGTTTTGCTAACTGCAACAAAAACTTCACCATCATCAGCCTTATTAGTAGCAATCAGGTCGCGGTCACATCTATACCTATACAATATGATCAGGAAACATTTCACTGCTCAAAATGTTTCCATTCAGCCAGGTCTTAGAGAAGCAAATAATAGAATCATTACTAACTTGATAGGAGAAAAAGAGTTCCACAAGCTTGGGCCTTAATCCTCCTACATTTTGGCAAAAAATAGAGATACACATTTTATTAGGAGAAGAGAAGTTACAATGAACAGTATTAAGGTTTGAAAGGGATTCATTGAGTTTCAAAGAGGATACAGTGCAATAAACAGTATGATTATTAGAATATTCATCAAGATTACTTGTGACTTGAGCTTTGGGATTTCGTTTATTGCCCGACGAAAATTCCTTCGCCCCAATTCAAAGAGCTTAATGAGTACACCAGCAGTCCAGTAATTTGAATTCAGGACAATATCAACATTTGCAGAAATCACCAATTTAAATTAGGTAACTACTAGATCATGCCAACAGCCACACAGCACGCCTCACAATCGATTTATTGAAAATTATTGATTTATTGTTATGTCCTTTATGGAAAACCCTTTACTAAACGCATAAAGAGCCTTAATGGCCTTATAAGTAGTGTACTGTATTCAGCCAACCATTTGATACAGAGACATGCCAGCAAAATGAGGCATGTGGTTGTTTGGATGAAACCAAGCAGCATTTTCTACTAGCAAACCAAAAGATGGCAACATGCTATTACAAAAGAATTTTTTGTCAAAAATAGCCAATATGGGTATCAAATGAAAGGTATCGACGAAAACTTTTCAAAACAGGTCTTAACCTGATGCTTCAAAGGGTGCAATCAAGGAAAACATACGAAACATTCTGTCTCCTCCACACGTGATAGGATACTTTCAATCCGGAAAAACCAAAAAAAAACCACAAAAGTAGATCTTCATGAGTATAAGCCTAAGAAATACCTCAAATTTGATACATTATTTTTTTAAATTTTATATATTATGAATATTACGTTTTCGTTCAAAAAATTTAAAGGAACTGATACTCAGGTAATTTTATGTATGCGCCAATGTGGGAAGCAAGTCAAACATATGACTAGACTTCTGCTACATGCAAAGTCAATCAGGCGCTGGCCGTTGTCAATCAGGCGCTGGCCGTTGTCATTTGTTTCACCATGGTGGGTATATCCTCCAGGCGTCTCCGATGAAATAGCTCATTGCCAACCTTAGCATTGAAATCACCCACAATTATTATTGTGTCGTTTGTAAGCCATAAGTTGACTAGTCTTTCCAAGGGAGTGTAGAACATTTCATTCGTTCCTTTGGTTAAGGCGTGCACATTGATCAGTCAGATTTCGAAGGATTTCGCTTTTATTAATCTTTATGAGTGATTTGACTTCCTATCTACAATAAATGCTTATTCATATTCTTGCGTTTGGGCATGCTTTCTAGTTTTGAATATTGCGTGCGATCTCATATCTTGAATATCACTTCCAGTCCAGTTCGTTTCCTGGATTACCAGTATGTTTAATTTATATTGATTGGCTTATTGTAAAAAGTCTTTAGTCACTCCAGAATTGTCCAGTGCCCTGACGTTCCAGGATCCAACACCATACTCCTTTTTTTCGGTTCAGAAGTAATTACCATAGATCCAATCCCTTCCGAGTCTCTGTTGCAGGTTTCAAAACAATCCAGTATTTTACAGGGACGAGGAGAAACCACGACACCAACTACCATCGGTTCTGATATTAAGTGAGGAAGGCTTGCCTTCAGCTTCTTACGTAAACAAAAAGGATGTGTAAGTTGGATTTAGCAGTAGGGCATTTCACGGCATTTAGCTACCCATCATTAGGGAACCAGTAAACCCAATGTGCGACCACGAAACCATTTACTACCAATTGGTCATGGAATTTAGGATGAGGAATCATGGAAACTGGGGATGAGGGAAACAAAAGGATCCCTCTACCTTTCTCAGCCCAGTTTAGAACCGTCTACTGTGGAGCTGCACTCACTGATTGGAGAATTCAAAAAATTTTTTATACACTAAAATATCAGATTTCAAAGGAAACGCTTACCTAATGGAGTGAATAAACATTAATCGCTCTTTCTCATTATATTCATGATGTGAAAACTCTGGTTTTGAACAATCAGTGAGATCAGATTCAAATTTTTTTAACTCTTCCATTTCTGGAAAATATTTGAGAACCTGTGAAAAATGCACATATTCGGGTTCTTCTCCGAAACATAAATTTTTTTAGGGTTATAATTGCCTTGTTTTTTAAATTTACAATGTCATTTGTATTAGTAAGGATGTTTTTGCCATGATGGCAATGGATGAAATTATAATGGGAGTTTTCGATTTACAGGAATCAAATTTTCATCCAGAAGTTGTAGTGATTTTAGATGGTTTGTTTGTCGGTGAAAGACTTTTAGCGATATTGTGCTGCCTCAGTGAACTAGGTGTCCGTGCTCACTGAGACTGACTTGGTCCAGGAACGTGTGTCCACGCTAGCAGGCTAGCATCGGTGGTATCATGAGGTGGGTTTTTTCTATTGGTTTCAACTTACACCACAAATTATTTCTTCGCATACACGGGTTGTAGGGTGACGAAACACCAAGTGCAGATCAAAAATGTTGGAAGGTGCAGACACAATGACTGTAGGTCTTTTGTGACCTGATACTTACCGTTCCTGTAGCCTACACGCTGTCAGAAATAGGCTTTGTCCTCAACGAGAAACATAAGATGCACTGAAAGAGTAGGGCATACGGGTGGAGTGAGTGCCCCTCGCACCGCACCCAACCGGAATCTAGGTGCCAATAGCGGAGTCCAAGTTCAGGAAGTCTCCATCTCTTCCGAGAGGGCCTATTACAAATAGAGAAACCACAACTCATTGGCTGTGTTAGCGAGGTTCCTAACCATATGTAGTGAAAGAAGTTATATGAAGATATCCGTAAATCACTGCAGCGATGGTCTGCTGCTTCGGTGGAAGAATGCGCTGGAAGGCTAGCGTTGCGGTGTCGTGGGGTGGGTTCTTTCCCCCTAGCACAAGGGCCAACTACAAAAAAAATTTCGCATTCACGAATTAAAGGGATCGAATACCGATCGACTGGTGTCAAGGCCGAGGTAACCTACTAAGGGTTGAAATTGCTTGTTGAGAGAACAAGTTGGGACGAGCAAAAATGGACGAACTGGTGGTGACTTCGTCATTAACGACGATACAAATAAGAGTGGGGCATCGAGATGGAGGTGGTGCCCCCTCGCATCCTCCCAACCGGATCAAGGTCCAAACGTAGACGTGGCCATGTGTTTCCCATTTGAGTGAAAAACTCATACCAAAAGTACTTTGTATGAATCTTTCCCTTAAATGAGAAGCACGAACGTAACCAATTTATGCTATAGAACTATGCAATGAAATTACATAACCCCATTTCATAAAAGGCATGTGAGCAGAAGGCCATTCTACTCGGCAAAAGCCCCTAGTAAGCAACAAAACGGTGGAGCGCACCCGATGGCTAGCCCTTATCAGTGAAAAAGCCTGCTATCGATACGGGTTCTATGCCCGGTCTGGTCGCAGGAAATGGAAAGACCGAAGTCCAAATTTAATTAGCTAAACATTATTATTTCCTTTTTTATCATTCTCTATAGCAAAACTATTTTCCAATCTCAATCAAAAACTTCGTTCAATCTAAACGATTAACCCGCATTAAATAGATTTTTACTTTCCTTTTCGTTAATATTTTCCCTTTTAATTCTATTCTTATTGCTTTTTCATTTCCCAGGATAAATTACAACGTGTGCAATAATCGTTTAAAATTAAATGAATTTGGACAACAAAAGGTCAGAAATATATATAGTTTACTCCATTTAACATGATGCTTAAATTCCGGTATTTGATATTTTCATGTCCTCATCGTTTAATATAATTCAAGGGAAAAGAATATAATTTGAAACAATTTTAATATAAACATTGATGGCAAACGGTGTACTCACCTACATCCTCGTCGGGCGCCCGCTGATGATGTGGTGAAATGTTCCTAAAGAAGGAGTAACTATTTTCTTAACCGGCTTTGCAACAATAAAACTTTCTTTTAACAGATATTCCCCTTTAGCCTTATGACACTTCATTTCTACTAGAATTAGTTACGTTCGTCCACTATCGCTACGATACGGATTAGTTTGATTTTGCAATACGTCGCTCTCAAAGATCTCGATTTGTACAGTTTTTGATGCAAATCTCCACATTGGAAGTCTTAACACGTTTATTTCCTCCACTATCGATCGCATCCATTGAGGCAGGCTGACACCCGACAAAATTCTGTTCGGATCGGAAGACGTTTTCACAAATCTTACCGAACAATACGAAAGAATCACTTCTGGATGTTAAGCACTTGTGCGAATATTAATCTGTATACTTTATAATTTCTACTTTTCTACTTACTCGGATAATGGTATTTGGTGTTTTTTTTTATGTGGTAGGGAGGTGAATGCCATTTATGCACAGAGTTTGGGACTCCCACGTGCGACTGGACTACCCACTGAACACCTTCCCTGTCAACCTGAGAACCCAGCCTTGAACCGTTTGACACATTACTTCGGGCCAGGTCTCGTTTTGTTACGCCGTGGGGCGCCTTAACGCTGAGGAGACCCTTTCCTAGCGGGAGGGGAGAGGGGAAGAGGAAATGCCAGAAGAGTGATCCCCCAGCCCAAGCGCCCCCGGCTGCTGTGAGTCCCTTTTATTTTTTAGGACTGCCCGAGCATGAGGTGCCACCTGGTTCCATTTGTTAACCGATTCGAGCATCACCGCAACTATATTATCCAGGCTGAGCTCTCCCGTCTCCCTGTAGAGTTCTCTTCGCAGCCTGACCCATTTTGTACACGCAAAAAATATGTGACAGGCATTGTCCTCCTCTCCTGGGCAAAACCGACAATCGTGAGACCGTGACTTACCGATCTTGTGCATCTTGTGCATTTGGTGTTTGGGGAACTGCTTAAGATACAACTGTCAAATTTTATTTTTACGATTTAGATGGAAACTTTACACCTCCCACACATGAAAAAGATACAACACTGCTCGGACAATCCACTGTTTTCATGTCACCTTAAAACTGCCTGTGGCTCAGCGTGTGCCACCAAATACTCGAGTGCACAAACGTCGTCCATCACAGGAAATAGACGCAAAAGTGCGCATCACGAATTGCACCCTAATCTCATGCCACATACGTCACACACGACCGACAAAGCCGAACTCCCTTTTATTAATATTATTCTCTTTTCCCGATTTTCCGGGCCTATATGAGTCTCGTTCGAATCAAAGTCCTGTCTTGTTTTTATCTCAAAGATCAAAGTGACACGATCTTAAAATTGCACAGATAAACTTCACTTTGTTCGAGGCAGAATTCCTATTTCCTCGGGCACGAGTTTTCTGCCATCGTTCACCGGGACGAATCTTTTCATTCCGAAACATGAGGAAATCTCGGATATGTCTCATGCCGTCCGGCCATTCACGCCACTCCAATCAAATTTTTTCCGTCCGCCGTGCTTGCGGTTTTTCGCCAACATGGCAAGTTTTCTACTTTTCGCCACTTAATTAAGTGAGAACAGTTCTCATAGGAGTATCTACTCCCACGCCGTTGCACATTATTCGATTCAGAACAAACGGGAGGGGAAACACCCGTTTTCACAATTCAATTAAAGAACAATCACTCAAGAAAATATCACACAAGTGATTAATAAAATTAAACGGTTCTAGCTAACAATCTGGTTTTCAATAACTTTCTAAATTTCCAACCAATATTGTAACTTAAATCGCGGCGGATCAATCCAATACTACCGATGTGCTCTCTATCGATCTCCAAGCAGACTCCTCCTTTCACTCGTTTTTCTTTTTTCGCATCCCATGTATACGGTAAATCCATCAACTGAGCTCTATCAGCCCAGTTGCTTGCCTTCCGTGATTTAATATACCGTTAGGATGTATTACATCAGCGTTCCCAAACTCGGAATTCTATGTGCAGATTTACAATTTTTAAAACAAAATTTAATTGGCGTAAGAAAAATTTAAATGAAGTAAAGAAAATTTAAATGAAGTAAAGAAATTTTCAATGAAGTAAGTAAATGAAGATTTTAAATAGTTATAAAAGTTAAATCTCATGATGAATGAAATTAAAGGGATCCAATTAAATTTTAATATAACGTAAAATTGATATAAAATAACATTTAATACAAAGGGAAATTAATATGAAATCATATTTAACAAAAATAATAAGAAGAAACAGTATTCTACAAATTACGGGTATTGACTAAAAATAATTACTTTTTTTTTTTAAATCTGCCACGAGATTCTGAGTAAGAGATAGGAATGTTTTCGAGCAGTTTGCTTGTGTAACTGCTCGATTAACACACATAGTTGCAGGTCTTCTACCCATTGCTTTCCAAAATCTTGAAGGAAGAAGATCAAAGGCTTCCACTTTAACAATTTATTTTTATTTTGCTAACTTTATAGGAACATTACAAATACTCGTATGTCAGCTAATATTTACTTGAAAGTGATTGTATTTCATAATTTTTCTCTTTTCTCTTATGGTGCCATGAAAAGAATCATCAAAAAATTTTACTTTTAATTTTTGTTCCAATATTAATAACAACCAATCTGAAAATTTGAGGAAGATCCAATTAAAAGTGTTGTGTCTGGTTAGATGAAAACACGAATGGCAGAAAAACTGTACATTGTTTTTGTTGTATTAGGACAACTGTCAAATGCCTATTACTTCCGTAGATGCGATTTACCTTTATCGAAAATTCCAAGCTATAGGGACTATTCCTTGTGATACTTAAATTTAAATCTAAGGGCGCCCATATGAATTCACTGGGGAAAGTGTTATATTTACGAATTCTACTATAATTAACAAAGTTGAATGAATTTCAACTTCTAATGTGTTTGTTATTGGTGTACTCATATGAACCTACCACCATGATTTTTTCATCTTAAAAGTATGCGCTTTCATCAAGAATTAATAGTCTGTGCTTTCAATGCTGAGGTTGGAGAAAACTAACTCACATTCACTCTATATTGTCATTAAAAACAGATGCCATTTTGTATTACGAGTTACATTAGTACACTCGTTGAAAAGACTCTTAAAAAAATGCATGACATACAAAGTTAATGATCGCATTGGATACGTTTTTAGCATTCTCACATTTTATATATATGAATTTTATATACCTTGTTAAGTTATCCTGTATTGTTAGAGCTTTGTGCTCTCCGTCTTTCCAGTTGAATGACACCACATCAATTGAAATTCTATCAAATGGCTGTTCTTTTAATTTTTCTATAGTCATAGGTGCTTTTAAGTTCCGACGTACTATCTTTTGCCTCTGGCATTCGTCGCAGTTTTTGACATACTTTCGGATATCTTTTCGCATTCCCTTCCAGTGATAGCTACGTCTTAGGAACTCTTCCAAATTATTGACACCTCTATGACCTCCTATTACACCCTTATGATACTTTTCTAGAAGTTTCTTTTTCTCATTCATGTCAGTTATTTCAATTATATCTGAATTAACTGCATAATGTATTTCGTTCTGTTGATAGTCAGTCGAAGACTCACTTCTTTCTTTCTCCCCTTCTATAGTCTCAAGATCGTCCTCGATTTGATTTTGAAAGGAGTCATCCATTTCGTCTTGGGAAGTTTCTTTAATCTGTCCATCTTTAAAAACTCTTACAATTTTTTCTCCTTGTCTGACTATTATGTCGCCATGTTTGTTGAACGTTATGTCCTCAATTAACTTTGTATGTTTGTAACCCAGGATACTTTCAGAAACATTGTTCTCATGTTCCCCTATGGTTTCTTTATATTTGCCATTACCAGTAGGTACAATAGCATTGACAGGAAGATTTCGGCTTAGTTCGTCTGCTACTTTATTATTTTTTTTCTGGAGTGTATTCCATTGTATATTGATATTCCTCTAGTTTCAATCTCCAACGTACCAATCTGCTCCCCAGATCCTTAACACTGAAAAGCCATAGCAGTGGTCTGTGATCGGTTCGAGTAATATAATCTTTCCCATATAGATATGGTCTACATTGTTTCACTGACCAAACTATTGCTAAACATTCCTTTTCGGTCGTTGAATAGTTTCTTTCAGCATTATTCAATGTTCTGCTTAGGAACATTATTGGCCGTTCAAGTTTGTCATCATCTTCTTGAGATAATACAGCTTCAATGCCACTATTACTCCGTCAGTCGTAAGTATAAACTTCCTTTCAAAATCTGGGTACATTTAAGTTACATTTTCTTTCAGTATATGTTTGATTTTCTCGAATGCCGCTTGGCATTCCGGTGTCCACAGAAAATCTTCGTTTTTCCTTAAAAGTTGGTTCATAGGCTCGACAATTTTTGCATAATTCCTTACAAACCTGCGGTAATAACATGTAAAACCCAAAAAAGATTTAATTTCCTTTGGATTTTTAGGTACCTGCAACTTGTCAACTGCCTCAAGCTTCTTGGGATCCATACTGACCCCATTATCGAAGATGATATGTCCAAGGTATGTTACTTCCTTTCTGAGGAATTCGCACTTGTCTGGTTGAACCCTTAAGTTGTTGCGCTTCAAACGTTCGAAAACTGCGCTTAGTTTTTCTTTATGATCCTGCAAGGAATCTCCGTAAATGACGATGTCGTCCAAATAAACAAAGCATTTTGACCCTTGTAAACCTGACAAAACCGTATTCATCATACGCTGGAAACAAGCTGGTGCATTTTTCAGGCCAAAGGGCATACGAGTAAACTCATAATGCCCATATGGAGTACTAAAGGCTGCTTTGCACTGATCCACTTATTTCACAGGGATCTGATGAAAACCACTCGTCAAATCGATCGTGGAAAAATATTTTGCTTTGCCTAGTTGATCCAAAATATCAGAAACGTTTGGTAATGGATAATTATCCGCAATCGTTACCTCATTTAACTTACGGTAGTCTATTACTATGCGCCATTTTAGATTACCACTTGCATCAACCTTTTTTGGTACCAGCCACAGGGGTGAATTCCAAGGACTGCTACTTTCCCTTAAGAAACCATCCTGTAATAATTTTTGAATTTGTGTCTTGACTTCCACTGCATGTATTTTGGGAAACCTGTAGATTTTTGTGTAAATTGGCTTTGTTACTGGTAACAAATCGATTGAATGTTCCGCTGCTTTTGTGAGATTTTGTGGATCTATTTCAGTAAACAAACATTTGTAGTTATTCAAAATATCCCATAAACTTTTTCTTTCTGCTGCATTCATGTGTCCATCTCGGATGACTATTTCTTTTTGACTTTCATTCAGCTCCTCAATACCAATTTTGCACACGTTGATAAGTTCTGAATTTATTTGTAATTCTTTTTCATCTTCGTTCAATATAACAATTGGAATTTCCCCACTATCATTAACTTCAACAAGGGAATTTGTCACTTTCAATTTTCTCTCCTGGATTTCCATTAGAAAGAGATTTTCTCCTGGTTTTTCACCAACATGTAAAAAACGAATAGTTTCAGATCTTTTTCTTACATAGATGAATTTTGCTATGGCCAATTTCTAAAACTTGATCTTTCAAATTTACAATAGTTTGATTTTCGACAAGAAATGGAGATCCAAGTATACCATAGAATTTATCAAACAATCTATTAGTTGCAACTTGAAATTGGATATCAAATTCATTACAACCGTAACTTAATTGCAATGATGTAAGCCCAAATGTCTCTGCATCTATTGCATTGATGCAACGATATTTAATTCATTTGGACTTTTCAATATATTTCTCGAAAACATATTTTGCTGCAATTAAGTTTAACCCTATATCCCGTATACCCGCCTCGGGGCGGGTTTTCGAGTTTTTCTTTAATCCTTTTATGAGCATCGATAATAAATAAACGAGCAACCGTTTTGCTGCCTACATGAATGCATTCATCTTCCTTTTATTCTCATTTTTGTGTTGGCTGTTGCACACAATAGTAAATTATTTCTGACAGTGACAGGTTTGAAAGTTAAAAAGACAGTGTTTACAGTGAGTGTATTATGCTTGTAATTTCAGAAAGCACAAGTAAGTATTCTATTTAAATAATGATCTGTTGAAAGTTTTGTTTTTGAGTTTAAAAAAACGAGCATTTGCCATAAAAAAACGAGCATTTGCCATAAACGAGCATTTGCCATAAACGAGCATTTGCCATAACCGCCTCAGGCTAGGTATACGGGTTAGGCGGAATTTAGATAGCAAGTCGCTCATATTATTTTGTTATAATTTTTTTTATTTTGTTTCGGCTCTAAAATTAGTATAGATATATTCAATACTTGTTATATACAACATATTGGTTTTTGGTTTTAAAGGAATGGATTCTTCAATTTCACCACCAAAACCATCGCCTTTGTTGACATTGGTTCGGAGAAGATTGATAGATATGACCGAAGAAGAGCGAAATGTCGGAAACGCAACTTGAGGAATTCATGAATTCAGTAAGTGACGATGAAGACAATGAAAGTGATGATAGCCTGCACGACTCAAACTATATACTAGATGAACAACAAGATGATGAAATATGCGCTGAGTATGACAAGTGCATGCAAAATCTAATTCAAACAAGCAAAACTCCAAAGAATTTTACTAATGTTACTACACCACCTGAAAATTCTTTGGAAATACCGCGACGCGCACTTGCTCATCCTTTGACAATAGCGACATCCAATAAATTAGAAACATCATCGTCTTTTAGGAAGCCAAAGAGGTCGCGATCACCTATGCCTGCCTTCGAAGATGACGGTCCCGTATCAGTTCCTAGTTCTGGTGGATTCAGTTGTGAATCAATTTGTCCCGGTTCCAAGGAATTCTCCAATATCATATGGAAGAGAAATTCTATGCAACTTCATGTCAACGAAGTAGCATTTCGAGGAAACATAAGTTGCCACCCGCAGTGAAAAACTTACTACACCAATTGAATTTTTCAAATATTACTTCACAGATGACTCGGTGAGCATGATTGTGGATCGGAAAAATGAAGCGGCGTGTAGAGCAAACACATACTACTGACATCGACAGTTTGCACCATTATATTGGCATCCTTATTTTTATGTCAATCTATCGCTATCCCAACATGCAAAGCTATTGGGGTAAACGAAGATTTCCCGCTGTAAAGAACACGATGCCCGTGCGTTTATTTGAACGTATAAATCAGCTTGTAAGCTTCGAAACTGAAAACAATTGGCCACAAACAGGTAAAAAGGGCTACGATAAAATTTTTCGCATAAGAGAAATAGCTGATATCCTCAACGAACACTTCGATTCCATTTCAAAACCAGCTAGACTGTGTGTAGATGAGCAGAAGTGCTCTACTAAAATACTGCATCATCTACGGCAGTATATACCCAATAAACCCCACAAATGGGGTATAAAGCTTTTTGTTCTTTGTGATTCGATAAGATATGTTTACAGGTTCAAAATTTACCATGGTGTTGTAGACAATGTAGTTTTACCAAATTGCCCTGATTTAGGAGGATCACAAAGTATTCCTGATTTTCAGAGCCATATTCTATACTTTGACAATTTTTATACGTCACAGCCGCTGTTGGTTTATCTACGCGCACGAGGAATTTATTCTCTGAAACCATCCAAATTAATCGAATACCCCTATGTAAACTGCCATCCAAGAAAGATAAGCAAATATTGGAAGCACCTCGTGGCTTTTCCACACAATACGTAGGAACTGCATGTAGTATCGATATAAGCACCGTTTTGTGGGAAGACAACAAATGTGTACGTTTGGCGTCAACATACGTTGATATCAAACCTTTTCTAGCGAATTCCACAGGACAATCAAATAAAGTTTTCCGATACAACAGAAAACAAAAGACCCACGACGAAATCGATTGCCCACAGATAATACGGGAGTATAACAACCACATGGGTGGGGTTGACCTTATGGACGGATTGATGGGTCGATACCATATGCGTATGTAAACGAAAGATGCAGTAATCAGGCTTTTCCACCATTTTATTGATATGGTGGCAATGAGCGCATATATTTTATATAAAAGAAAAAATGCGTCTGTCGAGGATACTAAGCACTGCGTACATTACACGCTACCACAATTTCGGGATGAAATAGCAGCAGTTTTATGTGTATATAAGCACAAACGGCCAGTAGGTCGTCCATTAGCTGCACCGTCAGGATCAGCTTGCTTCAGCACAAATAAAAATTTATCCAGTGGCCACAAAACAGCACATCCATCAGATTCTATTCGGTTAGATGGTTCGCATCATCCTGGCTTATGGCTTCCTAAACTAGGTGGAAAGAAAATGTGCAATCTATGCAAAAAATCAGAAACTCAATACTTTTGCCAGAAATGCAATGTCCACTTATGCTGTTCTGCCCCTAAAAACTGTTCCTATGAATACCATTCGAAAAAAATATAAATGAATAAAAACTATTTAAGCTTTTACTTCGTCATCAAAATATATTGTAATAATAAAGAACTTTGTATTGACAAAAAATTGTCTCTATAAAATATACGTTTGATCACACTTGTAAACAATTTTTTTTCGCTGAAAACCCGTATAGCTTCTAGAACAGTCAATCGTGAAAATGAAATAATTTTTGGATTTTCAACGTTAAATTACACCATTATAAAATTCCGACCACTAAATCACTTTGACACTCCGGGGGTTAGAGGGTTAAGGAACTTCCTGTGTCTACTAAAAATTTTAAAAATTAATTTTCAAATTTTAGAAAAACATAAGGACTTTCTTCAATATCTAAAGCATTTATTCTAAATTCATTTACATTTTCATCATTCCTATAATATGTTTTTTTCGAAGGTTTAAACTTTGAACCTGATGAAGATCCTTCTTTCTTTGTGGAATTTCCCTCAGTTGGAGTGTCTTCCGTTGCCAGATTTTTATCGAAGCGTCTCATCCTGCAATCTCATTTAATATGTTCAAGTTTTCCGCATGCAAAACATTTTTTGTCCGAATGAACTTTGTGAATACGAGGTAGAACATTTCGATCTGTGAAGTCCTTTTTCGTCTCTGTTCTTCTTCTTGTGCTAGAGGACTTGCCTCCTCCAGAGTATTTGGTTTCTGTGTGATGACGTACATAGTTAAAACTTCTACTAATGAACGCTGTTTTAACCTGTTCCTCAATGAAAGCGTTTTCACCAGCCGATGATTGATCCGATCGCGCTGTTAATATCCTTCGATGAAGACTGAGAAGCCTTTGGTGGTACTGCACAACAATTTCTCCATTCTTTTGCTTAAATGAAAAAAGTTCCCTTTGAAGATGCAACATAGAATGTGGTTCCTCATAAACCTGTTTTAATTTTATTTTCAACGCATTCCAGTTTTCAAATTCCTCATTAAGTATAATTGTTTGTGCGTTTTCTCGGAGTTGCATACAAATATACTTAAAAAGGATAGATCGCATCGCACCTTGAGGCAATTTCATTGCCTCTTCGCATGCGTATATATAATTAAACGCATCCTCAGCTCGTCCTTCGAACACTGGAATGAAGCTTTTCAAGTCTGAAAAACTTATTGACAATTGCGGTCTTGTGTTTGCATCTACGGCACTACTACTTGCACTTGCTTCACCGTTTTCCAAACTCATTTTTATTGAGTTAGACCCGCTTTCTCTCGACACACTTGAAACAAAATCCGACACTTCAAATAAACTATGAAAACTTTCGGCCAAATTTCCACTTTCACTAAATGAGACACTTTCACAACCGGTAATTTTTAAACTCTCTATCACTTTCACATTCACTATCACTTGACGACTCACAACTACTTTTTACTTGCCCGACGGAAAACGTCCCTAAATAATTCCAAAAAAACTTGAAATCGATATACTTTTTCTTAACACGGATTTGAATATTTTCGCGATATTTATTAACTAAAATTTCACTTATAGTCAACCGAACTTTCTTCTCCCCGATTTCCACGCGATATAAATCATTCATTTTTCGTAATTGGATTTCCAATCTTACAATTTTTAAATTTCTGATCTTCACTTTTCCAATACTTTGTAGTAATCTTACATATATCCTTAACTTTTCCTCATCTCTTAATCTATATTCCCTTCTACTTAGCCAAGGTAATTTTTAGGCTAAGGGCTATTCGGTTAAATTTAAATTTCACTCTGATAAACAAAACATAATCAAAAAGAATAACTTACAAATGCATCCTTCCTAGGTTCCATGCGATGATTTGTTTATTCTTCCTGCGATGCCTCGTTCCTTCCTGAAGTTGACTCCAAACTGTAGCTCGAATTCCTTTGTAATTTCTGCTTGTTCTCCTCTTGATATCCACTGAAAATTGCCGGTTGAATGCTTCTGTTAGAGTAGTTTCTGCTTCACGCAGACTAAAGCTGTACTACTCAACGTTGCTTGCACTCGCACTAGGAGAACAACATATTCTTAAATCCCACGTTGAGTACTGTATCTCAAAGATACTATTTTTTCCGTCCTTTTTAACAACACAATTACACTTTTACAAATATTGTGTTGCCAGTTCCACACCTCGAGCACTGCAGTGATACAATTAATAACTTTTACTATTTTCTTGGTCAGAGTTGCGTTAATTATGTATATAATTAAGATAGCCACGATAATTAATCACAGATGGCTATCCCACCGCTGCCACCAGAAATTTTTAAGCGCGAACTCTTTATTAAAAAAATAAATAAAAGACAAAGTTTTGACTATCACTACATATGTACAAGTTTATTTCTATGGTAATTGACACACACTTTGTACACGAGTTGTTTTCACTAATAGCAACGTTTTGCCACGATTCAAGTTAATTTCTAATATCGCATTGCTTACGTTGCAATGCGATATGGAGTTTGCAAATCTTGGAAAAATTTCATGAAAATGGAAATTTTCCTAAGCAGAATTTCTACATAGACGAAATTCTTGGTTCATGGACACGGAGTCACATGGCAAAACGTGTCACATTCGAGTAATTGCATGCGCGTAACAGTACCCTTACGATTTCATACAACAAAGTTTAGCGAAACTCCAACATCTCAAATATTTGTTGCTGTTGTACTTGTAAATAACTGCCATCATGATTTATTCCAAATTTTTTGGTCTACGTGTATCCAATTGTGAGGGGTACACATATGAGTACAATTTCTACGATATTGCAATTTTAATAGGGAATATTGAAAGGTCTCGTGAAGACTTTTCTTTGGTAACCTACTCAACTTTCTTCGGTGAAAAAATTTGTTTAAGGGATCACATCCTTATACGGTGAGATCACTCTTAAAAGCCGTTGAATTTTTTTTCGACTAGGAAACTTTCATTAACCAGGAACTTCTTAGCTGTTTACAAGATTGGATGATCCTAGCTTCTGTAGTTCCTGAGGTAACTTGCTGGGGTGCACTGACAAACGTACGGCCAGTACAGGGTACTGCAAAAACTTGTTTTTACAAAACCCTAAAAAGGTTTTAATGGCTATTTTAAAAGCATTTTAGGGTCAAAGCGGCCGATTTCTGTACCAAATTTTTATATTCCTCATTTGGTGTGTAGGTTATGCTGGAATCATACACTATTCAGTATTGGCAAAGTACAAATAAATTAACAGGTCTCGTGTATGGATGCATATATTAACAATGGAATCAATTTATATAAATGAGAATTAGTAATTAATAGGAAAGGTAACCCAATGAAAAATTTTACAGATTTTCTTAAACGAAACAGTAAACAGACCGATTCTGATAGCAGAATTGGCGCAAAAAATGCACGCGGAAAAATTGAGATACAACAACGGCCTCAACATCAGCGTCGACTCCAGCATCAGCTCCACTTTGGAGCACATCAACATAGAATCTACGACAGTGCGGGCTCCATAGAAGTGCACGGCTCTGAAAAAAACTTCAATGCCAAACACTAGATGCAGCAACAACAACGTACCTTGGGAAAAACTCTTAAAAATTTTCATAAAAATAGTTTAAGAAGAATAATGACTGGTTTTAGAAATTTAATCGGTCAGTGACTTCCGATGCAATTCGAGAACGCTCTATGGTCGCGTTGTTTGGTCGCAATATGGCGACGGGATGCGACGCGACGCAATGCAGCTCAACATCTACTGTTTTGCGCCGCCACAAAAAGAAGTGATGCACTGGTTTTGGTCGTCATCGTCATCTTCATCTCCATCTTTATCTTCTTAAGATGAATGCATTTGGCCTGCAATGTGCATTGTGCAGCTTGTATTAATAAACAGATCATGTTGTTCGTCAATTTTTGTGGTTGGATTGGTTCATGTAACTTGACAAAATAGTCTGTTTAGTACTCAGGACATTTCATGGGGCAGTAAAATCTGTGATCATGAAATTTCGCATTAGGTTTCATTGATCTAGCAAGGAAATATTTTTAAAGAAGATTTACAGTTCTCTACTTTCAATTCGACACAAATTATTGCATATTGTATGCTTATATAAAAGTCATATTTTTTAACTGGCAAATCAACAAACTAAGTTAATTGTGAAAATATTTGAATACAGTTCATGCAATTAAACCTTGCCCGCAGGAGGAATACTGGTCAACAGGAATACTCTTGGAGGCTAACATTCTTTGGGGAGTACCATCTTCACGTCATAGATGGCAGGTAACGAGGTCATGGATGGCAGGTAACCTTGACTGAATCTGGACTATATTTTGGACAAAGAACTGGAATTGATGCTTTGGGCTGGCGGACATGATGCTTTGCACCTAGTTGTTTTGCACGATAGCACCGAGGTGACACAAATGGGTGACTACCTACACGACCGGATATAATTGGAGTATTTTCAACCAAAAAACTTAAAAATATACGAACGAAAAAGCCAAACGAGTAAGTAAAACCACAAGTAAGTAAAAATACCAACAACGGCGATGCAACCAACTGTTGCAGCCCCCATGCTAACAGCACTTGAAGAACGGTACCAACAATGACAAAAATGACGACAAATAAAATTACAGTGAAGATGGACGAAAAACGGCTTTGCCCAAACAGAAATCACTGCATCGTTCGGATGCAGCAAAAACACGATGCGATCAACAGAGCGTCCTAAAAAAGAACCAGTTGGGTAGACAGACTTACGCTCCTGTCAGAAGGGTTTTGTACCCAAATTCTCCGAAATGCAGTCACCAGCAACGAATAATGTCAAGAAACATGTCAAATAGATGTGCACATTTAAAAGAAACCCCATTGCTTCTCCATTTTCAATGGTCACCATTTTTTCGCAAAATAACAAAAAAACACTCATATCATGAATTGCCAAAAAAAGTATTTATTTGAACTTATTTGAAAATTTTAAAAAGATCAAATCAAAACGCAGTGTCTGATTCTATGGAAAGTCCATAAAATACCAAAATCATGTGTTATTGTTGTTGTAGTTGGAGAAATTTCAAATGGCTATAACTTCTGTGTGTATACAAAGTATGAGGACATTTTGCAAAACTACCTAAATATTGAATTTCATTGAGTTGAGAGGAATCCATACGATTTTATTCGGAAAAATATGAAATTCAAGGATTGTAGTATTATTAACAAAGATGAGTGACTTTTGACTTCTAAAGTAGCTGTTGTTGTTCTACTCATAAGCACATACCTTCATAATTATTTTCAAATTTTCCGGATGTCCAATCTCGAGGAGGGGGACACAAATTTTTCATATATTTCCCCTCCGTCTCGCCCCTTGAAGCAAAAAAATTCCGGTGAAGACCTTTTTTGAAAAGTTCTCTTCAAGACCTCTTATTTGATTTTTTTTTCATGGGCCACTCCTTTACATGGGGAGACCCCCGGTAAATACTTCATAAAATATTTTTTTAGTTGATCTTCGAAGAGAGCACCACTTTACACCCACGCATCAAACTTAATGTTTCTAGCTTAAGTAGTTTGCGAGAAAAAGTGCTATGACATACGGACGGACGGACAGACGGACAGATAGGTCGCGATTTTAGTAGGAATTTGCTAAATACCAAAGTGACCACAAAAAGGGTTTAAAATGCCAAAATAAAAGCAAACCATCCTAGGGTTCAACAAGTGATCACGGCAGAAAAAGAAAGGAGCGACCAAACAAACGAAGCGCCGCTGTATAATTTGGCCACCACCGCCGAAAAATGGCCGAAGGACTGTACTTGGAAATATAAGCCGAGGGCGCAAAGTACAATTACCGGTGAGCGAAATAAAGAAAGAAGCTAATCCGAAATTCGGGAGAAGTTCTAAAATAATCAAATCAGCATGCAATTGAAAAAAATCAGTAGGATGAAAGAATGGGTCCCCTGAATTAAAAGCGCTCCTAAACTACAAAAGACATTACCAGAAGAGCTGGTTGCAAGCTCAAAGTCGACCAGACGGCCAAGAAAGAGCAAAAAGCTAAAGAAACAGCAAACATCAATAAAATAATGGCGTCCAGCCCAATCGAAGTAGATCGGGATGAAAGAAGGAAGAAGAGGCTCTTGATGGTGGTGATATGCTAGATCAGGGATTCTACTAAATGCTGAAAAAAGGAGCGAAGATGGGGGCAAAGAAATTTCCTCAAAACGTGTCAGAAAAAAAAGTCTGCTCTGACGCCCAACAAGAAAAAAGATCTGAAATGAGACAGCAGAAAAAACTCGTAGGACACCAAGATGGCCGATCCTACGCAGAAGTGTTGCGGGGTTTCAGAAGAAATTCAAGGCCCAAAGACGCCAACATAATCATGGAAGCATTACAACCAGCCCAGTTGGGACGTGGTTCAGTGCATAGAATGGCAATAAAGGTGGAAACATTCTGCGATGCGGTAAAGAAGGTCATCAACAAGAGCGCAACTCGAGCCAATCGCAATGATTGGCCGTTGTAGAAGAGAGCAGCGTGGGCAAGATCGAAGCAAGGCTGATACCAGAAAATCAAAGGGGACAACGCATGGCCATTGGAATGACCAAAAAGGATGCTAAACAATTTCTGAACAAGGGCAATGTAAGAATATGGTGGTTAATTTACAAGATATAACGCAGAGCAGTCCATCTTTAATACTTCAAATGCCTTGGCTATGATCGCACGGCACTAGTATGCAAAGGACCCGGTAGGAGTGCCTTATGCTGCAAATGCGATAAAATTGGACATAAAAGCAAACACTGTGTGAAGGAGGCACACTGTATTCTTTGCAAGGATGTTAATCCAAGACTGGATCTTAGGTATGTTTTGCAGGAAGCAGTAGCCAAGGCAAAATCAGAACTTTGATGACCTGTAACCTGTAGGTAAACCTACACCGTACTTCAATGGTCGAAAACCTGCTTGAGTTGTTTACGAGGGACTTGAAAGCTGACATTTTGCTGCCTAGTGAGCAATACCATGAGAAAAGTTCTGCATCATGGTATCCCGATGAAACTGGTACTGCGGCTATCTGGGTTCGGAATAGTGTGTCCCAGGTAGAGGATTATGGTTTCATGTAGTTTTGGTGCTAAGGGACCACCTTTTTCATTGTGTACCTAATGCTAAACTAGCATATATCGTCTTCTTAAGCCAAATTTAATGCTTTGGAGGGCACTTTCTTTAACTCAGGTATCAACGTGCTCATTGGGAGGTACTTCAACACTAAAGCAATTGAATATGGCATGTCTTTAATGAATCCACGAGGAAAACAAGTTCAAGAAGTGGGGGCAAGGACAGCAGTCGTCATGCTTTCTGCCAGACTGAATGTGAAGGAGCCATACCAGACATGACATTCACCTTGGGGTCCTTAGTACGGAAGATACACAATTGGAGAGTATTAGAGGACTACTCAGTCAGTAGTCATCAGCGCATTCTGCTTGAGATCTATGATGTTGTCGCGCGTCGTCCACGCTCTCGACCTTCTACAACTGGGTGGAACCCCGCAAGGATGGACGTCGAGAGGTTTTTCGATGTGCTCACAGCAGGTGCTCCAATGATGAAGGCGATACAAGAAGACGTGGTGAACTCAATTATGAGCATCATCACGACTGATTGCAATGCTTCTATGCCTCGCCGAAAACCCCAGCACGGCAAACCCCTAGTATACCGGTGGTCGACTGAAATTGCTGAAAAGCAAAGGTGCCGAGTAATGCAACTGGGTTGGAGCATATAAATCGGCCAGGAAATGCCTTCGCAAACTTATTAACAACAGCAAGGGTCGTTGCTCGCAAGATCTAGTGGACAATGTGAACAAGGATCCGTGGGACTTTGGATACAAGCTAGTTATGTGGAAGCTTGACGCAATAAGTGAAAAAGATGGACGAGATAGTCCGGGCACTTTTATCCACCCTTTGTGTCCAAATTGACACTGTTTACGATGAGACAACAATCGATTGCCCACTCTTCACACAGCCAAAATTGGAAGAGCCAGTCCTATCATTAAGAAAGGGAAGGCTCCAAGCCATGGTGCTCCAGTTTAAATATTGTAGCTTCTCTTTGATCAGCGAGGGCAAGGGACAACCCGGATCACGGAATTTCATAGAACTCAAGTCATAATCAAGTGAGTTACAGCCATTTCATTTGTATAGAATTATAACAATAATAACAAGTGTTGATGTTAATACAGGTTTCAAACCGACCTAGCCATTCTTACGTTCTTTAGGTTTTCATGAAAATATGTGTAATGGCGTTTAATTTGAACATGTTAAATTGGCTGAGCATTCAATAAAGTCATTTGAACTGAAACAAAGAGGCGCCTGTTCTGTATTTATGAACGATACTCTGCATATTTTAGTTAATTTTGAATGTTTTCTTGTGCAATTATTGGATGAATAATTCAGGTTATAGATTCATGCCATCAGGAAATTGTTTCGAACCCTAGGATAGTTACAAAGCCCTTCTGGTAGGAGCACTCTCTTATTCAAAAGACTTTTTTGCCTCTAAATTGCTGGTCTTCATCTTCAGTCAATCATTCAAGCGTCAATAGCATGTATCTTAAATGTTGAAGTTGGGGCAAAATAATGCAAATTTATTCAACCTTCATATTTAAAACAGCCGCTATTTCGTTTTACAATTACTTATATCACTAGTTGGACAAATGCTCAAAGATATTCACGATATTTATTTATTTATTTATTTAAATCTATTTAACAGACAGAAATCCAATTACAAAATAGACTTAGACAATTAAATATAGTTAAATATAATTTAGAGTAAGACAAATTAATACAGCAAATCAAACAGAAAAAAGTTAATTAAAACATGTAAGAAATGAACTTAGAGTCTGGATCAAAGTTTGAAAAAATTGAAAAAATTTAGTGATAAGGAACATTAATCACTATTCGCAAAAAGTAGCGTCTTTAGTTTAATTTTAAAAACAAAGTAGGACGTGAATAGATAACCAAGCTCGAGGCTGTTATGCATTCTGATGATTCGCGGCATAATTGAGTGAAAATATAAATCTGTCCGGGCGTACGGAACCTCGAGAATGTGATTAGACCGACTAGGACGTGCATACAGTCTGTAGTGCAAGTCTGCGCTTAGGCTGGAAGCAATTTGTTGGTGGTACAACTTATAAAGGAAACATTGATCTAAGAAGGTTCTACGGGACGACAGAGAAGGGAGACGAAGTATGGATGGACGACGCTCATAAGACTCATAAGCTACGTTGAATTTGAAAAACATAATACGGGTAAACTTACGCTGAACAGCTTCTAGTGAGTTCACAAGATATAAATGCCTAGGAGACCACACTACTGAGCAGCACTCAAGAGGCGGGCGGACAAGACATGTGAACAAGCGAACAGCGGTAGCAATATTTGCAAACTTATGCAAATGCCGCATAAGAAAACCCGAAACTTTTGACGCCTTGGTAATTAAGCTAAAAATGTGGACATCAAATTTAAGCTTGGGTTCAAATATTACACCAAGATCTTTACATGAGTCTGCAGAGGATAGGGTGTAATTAAAAGTTAAAGGAACAATTTTCAAAGTAAAAGTCATTTTAAAACATTTGGAAACATTGATACGAAGGGAGTTTACATTACACCAGTTATAGAGGTTATAAAGATCAATTTGGAGTTGCTGATAATCTTCAAGGGATCTTATTGTCCGGAATACCTTGAAATCATCAGCATACAGGAGACAAGAAGTGGAAATTACAGAGGGAAGATCATTGATAAACAGTTCGAAAAGAAGAAGTCCAAGGATTGAGCCTTGAGGGACACCAGATGTAGGATTGAATGGAAAGGAAATTGTACCAAAGAGATTAACACGACATGAACGGGAGGATAGATACGATGAAATCCAACAATGAAGGGAACCAGATATGCCGAGCAAAGCTAACTTTTGACAGAGGAGAACATGGTTCACGGAGTCAAAAGCTTTGGAGAAGTCCGTGTTTATCTGAAGCTCTTGCAATATAATCTTCGAACTCAGCCAAGTTCGTAGAAGTTGAACGACCCTTCAAGAATCCATGTTGCTGTGGTGTGACAAAATAACTGAGGTACTCAAGAAGCCCGTTGTGTACAAGTTGTTCCAGCAGCTTAGAGAAACAGGAGAGAAGTGACATGGGACGATAGTTTGAGGCAGATGATGGGTCGCGTTTTTTAAAGATAGGAACAACAGTTGCATCTTTCCAGTACGTTGGAAAGGTGCTAGTACCAAGACTGAGATTGAATATAAGGGATAGAGGAAAACACAAAGAGGAACAAAGTGACTTTATAAATTTATTAGGTAATCCATCGGGACCAGGACTAACATTCAGATCGAGCAAATTAATAAGGGATTCAACTTCAGAAGAATCAGTGGAATAGGATGTACTTGATGCTGGATAAGTTTGAATTGAATTTATGTGGGAGTGTAGTATGTCAGAAGAGGAAAAAGTAGAGGAAAAATATTCGGCAAATATGTTAGAAATATCCTGAGGAGAGGAGACTTCAGTGTTATTCCATTTGACAGTATGCGGGATGGAAGAGAAAGATTTAAGGGATCGGATGTATATGACCAAAGGGGTATAGCGTTATTTGTCAGGAGGGAACTCTCTAAGCTGCTAAAGTAGTTTTTCATGGCCGTTTTGAGCTCTTTTTTAGCCGAAGAACGCATCTCTGCAGAAATTTTATTTAGCATCATCACTTCCGGTCAATTTATAGTGCCTATGCCTCTTATCTTTGGCTCTTAAGGCACGAAGAACACTTCAAGTAAGCCAAGGCTTCATTTACGCTTTGCGAGGAACTTGGAGTGGAGTATAAAGAGCAATCAGATTATTAAGGTAATCCTAGAATTTGTTCAAGGAACTATCGCAGTCAAGACAAGTGAAGAAGGTACACCAGTTGACCGAGTCCAGATTGGTTTTGATTGCCTCATAATTTGCTTTAAAGAAATTGTAACGACAAACTGAGGCAGTTGTCTGGGGTTTAAGGTAATCAACGGTGCTAGAGACCAAAGGTGGATGATGGAGATCAGGTTGAACATAAGGATGTAAAACGGAAGCTATCGGTTGACACCCAGTTTGAAAATTTGACATGACAAGGTCCAGAAGACGACCATTAGGGTTACGGATGTGATTAAACTGTGAAAAAGAACAAAGGGAAAGAAATGAAGAAAGTAACAAAGAAGGATTATTTGTTGAGGAAATGCCAGGTGTTGTCAAGTGGTCCCATTCCACTGCCGGTAGATTGAAGTCGCCGCAAATTATAATTTTGGAATGTGGATGACGAGCAAGAAGATAGGCAGAGAGTTCATCGAAGAAGGCTTCGTATACAGTTAAGGGAGAATTACAGGGAATATACACAGAAGGAATTAATAATGAGGAGCTATGAGGAAGAGGGAGTTTCATAATTACACTATTAAGGGTTTTGCAGACTGCAACCAAGACTCCCCAACCATCAGATTTATTAGTGATGTTAAGGTCACGGTTGCATCGGTAAACTAAATAGTCAGGTAATATTTCTGCATTTGAAATATTCTCATTTAACCACGTTTCAGTTAAACAGATAACTGAATCGTTAGTTGATTGGGACGCGAGTAGTAAGTCCTCAAGTTTGCTTCTCAAGCCACAAACATTCTGATAGTAAATAGAAATAGATGAACAATTAGGAAATGAAGAATTACTTTCAGTGTTAGATGATCCTTGAAGGTTGTTGAGGCAGTTTGAAACCTTTTCCGGGACGAAATCGCCGCTTATGTTGCCTTGTATGTAATATTTTAACGAGTGTCCCCTTAGGCCAAAAATCGGAACTACGTAGGCTAGAGAGTTCAGCCGGAACTGTCAGCTTGAAAGAACTTATAACCTGGTCAGGAAGGTGGTCTTTTGTTAACTTTACGCACCTGAAAATACTAGGCGTGTAACCAAGCTTCGATGTTACGTAGTTGGAAAGTGTATTCTTGGTTATGTTGTAAGCGAGTCTTGATATGAACAACTGGTGAGGTGAGGAGACTGCTCGCAATACTCCGTTATCAGCTAACATACTATCTGTAAAGTTTTGTGGTGCTGAAGACATAACGATATTTTGCTGAAGATTTGTTGATTGTGTTAGGCACTGCTCGGATTGAGGCTGAATTTTTTGTTGCTGCTGAATAGGTAGGATAGACTGCTGCATGCGACTATTATGTTGCAGGACCGTAGCTTTATTAATTGGAGCCGGAATTGACTCATGACTACATGCTTGCTGTTGTTGCGCAAGCACACTTCGGGTAACAGGCCGCTGCTGCCCAAGAGGTGACACGGTAGAATTTTTTATAATGCTGTGATGGCGTGACGATACCAGCTCATCATACACACCGAGCGAAAGTAACTGCGGAGACAGCAGAATATTTTGAGGTGTCGACGGTTGATCCGGAAACTGCTGTAGCTGATCCTCACTCTGTGGCAGACTCAGGAGCAATTGCTGAGGTTGCTGTTGTTGTGAAACATGCTCAGGTTGTTGTTGTTGTAACGCAAGCTCAGGTTGATGTTGTTGTAAAACATGCTCATTTTCAGCTGGAAGGACATTAACACCCTGTTCCAGTTGCTGGTTCATCCAACAGGTCGACGATAACTCCGCCTGCTTAATTGAAACAAGAGACGCTAGAGAAGTTTTAGTCTCTTCAAGTTTCTCCTGTATTTTCGAAAATGAAGTTGAAAGGGACCGAAGCCGGTCTACAAATCTATCATTCCTGAAACTTCCAAGCGAATCCTAGCAAACCTGTAGTGTCTGAGTCGGTTAAAAGCGCATATTGTTCCATAGCCATATGGTTGCTTACTACTTGCAATACGGGGCATTTAGTTCCATAGTAATACAGGAAAATACAAACCCCTATAACTTCATTAAATACCACTCGATCTTTTTGAAACTTTCAGGGCATGTTAACCTTATAAGTAGCCATTCGCATTGTATTTAAGGATGACGTTATGGTTTTATTCAATAAAATATAAAATTAATAAATCATACTATTACTAACAAACTTGATTGAATTTTTACCCCTGACGTATTTATTGCCGTTGTACTCATAAACGCCTACCCTTACGATATTTTCTGATTTTTCAGATGGAAGGTGTCCAATCGCGACAGGGCGGAGTACGCGAAAAGTTCATACATTCTCCTCCCTTTGCCCCCCCCCCCCCCCTCTATCCTAATAAGGTAATTTTGAGACGTGTTTTGAAAAATCTCATTGAGACCTTCCCAATGACACCTTACTCGACTATCAATGGTGAAAAAAAAAATTTGAAGGGTCACCTCCCTGTATAGGGAGACCCCCCTTAAAACTCTCTGAAATATTGTTCATAAACTTTCAAGAGGTCATCACTTCTGACCTTTCCACAAATTTTCATAACTGTAGCTTCTATAGTTTCAGAAATGACTTCAATAGGGTTTTGTATTTTAGTCCAAAACCCTAAAAATTAGGTGATAGTCTAATTTTTTCTTCGAGTTACAGAGGCTATATGAACATTTGCAGAAATTTGATATATAGAGAGAGGTACTAAAATTAAATAATTCTGTCTTCGAGAGTCTATTTTTTCGAGTTATAGGGGGAATTATATATATATATATATATATATATATATATATATATATATATATATATATATATATATATATATATATATATATATATATATATATATACTCGTATATATGTATATATATATATGTATATATATATATATATATATATATATATATATATATATATATATATATATATATATATATATATATATTATATGTATATACATACATATATATATATATATATATATATATATATATATATATATATATATATATATATATATATATATATATATATATATATATTATATATACACATATATATATATATATATATATATATATATATATATATATATATATATATATATATATATACTGAAACAACTTGTGCGTAAGTAGTGATTATTTCGGGAAGGAAGGGAATGATGATTTTATTCGAGCTATGGAGGGTTTCGACTTTCCGAAGCTCCACTGTATTTAAAATACAGTTTACAGTGTAAATGTGGTTCGCGTTGTATAGTGGTTAGAGTGCTCACCACGTAAGCTGAAGAGCCCTGGTTCAATCTCGTTAGTGACAACGATATTTTTTTAGGGATATTCTTTGAACGGACTATAAGCCCGCTCAGTTATGATACTTACTACTTTCAAATCAGAACGTATCGCAGCTGAGAGGACGGACACACGGCCAAAGCGTAGTACTGGCCATATCACCTTTTCCCATGCCGCAACATCTTATCAAGATAATGAGATACTCTAATTAGGGGAAGTACGGACAAAATTACATGTATGGACAAAATGACATAGTTACCTTATTAAAAAATTGGCGGGTTTTAGTAACGTCTCCGCGACTGTATCACGTGACGGCAGCCATATTCACAATCCTGTCAGATGTCGAGCGTCATTGTCACAGTCGCGACGCAGTCACCAATTCGAACGTGTTTCGTGCCTTCAAAAGTTTATTTTATAGATGCTTTTCTCTTGTTTTCTGGTGAGTTATTTGTTGTTAATTGTAATTATTTCTATTAAAATCAATGAACTTATGCCAGTGCCCAATGATTTCGATTAATTTTATTGCAATTATCAGGTGTTTGATGGAATTTTGATTTTTCATTCATTTTTGTTCACATTTGGGGCAAAATGGCATACATATATGTACAATGGACAAAATGACATGATATGTCATTTTGTCTGTAGAGTTTATGTTAATTAACATTTATAATTTTGTTTAATCGGCAGTCTTGGAGCCAAGAATCCATGAATAAGGCTATTGAACCATGGAAGCAAAATAAAAACGGAATGGGAATTGGCCGCAAAAACATTCGGTGTTCCTCAGGCGACGCTTAGAAGACATGCACTCACTATGAACAAAACCTTGAATTCTAACTCCGAAGGATTAGGAAGATTCAAGAAAACATGTTCAATTGAAATTGAGCAGGGGTTGGTAGAACACATAAAGTTTTTAGAAACATGACTTTTTGGTTTCATGCGTACATCACTCTAAGAGCTTGTCTTTGAACTAGCCGAAAAAATGGTATCGATCGCCCTTTCAACAACGACAAGAAACGTGCTAGACAAGAATGGCTTGACAGTTTCCTGAGAAGAAATAAGGACATTTCTCTGCGCACCCCAGAACCAACTTCTGCTGCAAGAGCGCAAGCGTTTAATAAACCACAGCTAGCTAAATTTTTTCCGGGCTCATGAAGAATTTTTGAAGAATTACAACTTGGGACCTCACCGGATCTTCAATATGGATGAAAATGGGCTCACTACCACTACCACAAAAAATTCTGGCCACCAAAGGCAGGAAACAAGGCAACTGTCTCACCAGTGCTGAAAGAGGTTCGAATGTGACAGTAGTATGTTGTACGAATACCATCGGTTCATTTATTCCGCCATGTATGATATTTCCTAGGAAGAACATGAAAAGTGAACTAGTTGATGAGGCTCCCAACGGCACCCTTGGACTAGCACAAGAATCAGGATGGATGAACCAGGAGGTGTTTGTTAAATGGTTAAAACATTTTCAGGCACATACGAAATCTAGCAAAGACGATCCGGTTCTCCTTATTTGTGATGGTCACTCAAGTCATAAAAGCATTGAATGTTTGAGTTATGCCAAAGAAAATGGTATTCATATGTTGTGTTTACCGCCACATTGCACCCAAAGAATGCAGCCCTTGGATGTTTGTACCTATGGACAACTTAAAAACTCATTTCAATCCAGAAATTTCTAAGTGGCTAAAAATCATCCAGGGCGCGTTGTTATTCATTTAAAAATCGGGTATTTGTTTCATGAAGCTTATGGAAAAGCCGCAACTGTTCAGAATGCAAGTAATGGCTTTAAAAAGACAGGCATCTCGCCTGTTAATACTGATATTTTTCCAGACTACATGTTTGCACCGGCAGAGACCACAAATATTCCGTTGAAGGATATTGCAGACAGTACACCTAAACTTTCCAGCTCACATTTACTATCAACTAAATGTATCAACACCAACACATCCGAGTAACGATGTCCATCGGCAACAAAGGACGATGAAGTAGATCCTTCACAAAACTCAACGCAAGCCACCACCAATAATGATATTGGAGTTGTTGTTTCTGATGTGATGAACGTAAGTTTAGAAGCATGTGAAGAGGAGTCTAATACAGATGAAGTAGCTGGAGCAGCGTACGATGACTGTGTGGGATCTGGTCCATCAAAGCAATTACTGACATATCCAGTTGCTACTATTTCGCTAGCACCACAGGGGCAGTTCACTCGAGGCCCAGGAAAAAGAAAATTGAAACCTGACAAAGTTGATTGGCATTTAACTTCTACTCCAAATATACAAGAAATTATTGCCAAAAACAGACCAAAGGATTGTAATGATTTTTCCGCCTAAACTTACGACCGAAGTCGGAATCAACCTCTCATCGGTTCTAGACGTGAAGTCTGAGTCGTGCCAACGAATGGTACCAACCGGTCAACCATTCCGTGCACCGTAATCCATTTTCGCGGTGGCCAGCTAGATCGGAGAGGATTTCGGTCGCGGGCCTTAAAATGGATTACGCTCTATTACGTATTTCAGCCACCATTAAACGCCCGTTTCAAACGCGTCGAAAACACCAACATACGGAAAGGAAACCTATTTTACTTTATTCCATATTTCTTCATTATTCCAGGCAAGTACAACAATCTAATTTTCATTTCGCGTTCCTGAATTTTACCGACGCGGTACCGAAAAATACACTACGTTAACTTGAACCCGTTGAAAGCTACACTAAAGAAAAAGGCAATCCAGCAAAGGTACCGCGTACCGCACGTGACGCGAAACCGACCTCAGCGGATTTTTTCAAACTCTACCCTCTCCCCGGCATACTTACCCTGCATTCTCACTGCCTCTGGAAAAGAAGGACCACTGGAAAGGAAAGTCTACGTTAATTTAGCAATTCATGTTATTTGATCTCTTCAACATGGACATTTATATAATAATTATATAGTATTGGTAGATGTATATAATAGTAGTTTTTCTCTATGCTAGCTAAATTTTCATTTTCGGTCATTTCACCTATAATTTCAGTTATCTTTGTTTAGCTAATGACCGGTTAATATATATACCGTGCAGTTTATAATTTGACATGTTTAATTACATATATAATGTGTATATATCTATATAAAGATAATCCACTTTACATTTGTTTTCCTTATCAAACATATTAGATTCTTATATTTCTGAAATAGTATTCAATAAATTGCTCAATTATGCCACTTACAAAAAATACATATGCATTTTATGTCTAGTTTTAACATTTCGTTTTGTGTTTTTTTTTTTGTTTTTGTTACTCTAGTGTTCACATAAACTAGCCGTTTCATCCACGCAAAACAAAAGAATATATAAGCACAGAGAAGAAAAGATCGGTTCAATGAAAGCAAACCAATGAGCTTCTGCCTGTATTTTTCCTTTAAACATTACTGTGCTTTACTTTTATTACGTTAAACTCATCTGATTAAGGTAAAGTGAAATGTAGCAAAATTTTTCATGCAACACTAAATGAAATTGAAAGCGAAAAGTTGTAAGTTTGTGTCGCGCTTCCAGTAGTGACTAGTTTACATTAAAACGAAGCATAATGCTTTTTTCGTACATAGACATGTGCCACTTTAAGTTGTCATAGCATTAAGACTCGATACGAATTGCTTCATTCATAATAACATTTACAAAAAAACTACAAAGTATCGCAGAAGGAAGCCGAAAGTATACTGGTATAATTTCTCAAATAGCTTGTTACCCTCCGCGTGGGAGTTCCTTCGACTGAGGACCTTGGACCCGGCTTGCCATCGAAGACGGTCATAGGTGGTGCCACTCGCTTATCCCCTGGTCCTAAAAAGCCACCAAGCGTAAATGCGGCCGCCGAACACCCCTCACACATCTCGGACTAACACTCTTTAGGCTCTTCCCTAACAAGGGAAGATTAAAATCGACGGGTGACCAGTTGCACACTTGCCGGGCTGAGATTTTCCGGTGTAACTCACACCGAGCAAAAGAAACTAAATAAGAAACACTTTCGCTACAGAAATTCCTGAATAAACCGCAAGGAAATTTAACTTCGAACACACCCGAGCCAGGTGTACAGTTAACATGCGCGGCAAACTTACTCTTCCTTCAACAAGCACACAAAAACTTCCACTATTTCACTATATACTATATATGTATTTAATTGCGAAATGCAAATGAAGTTCCAAAAATATTCCACTATTTCACTAACTACTATATATTTAATTGTGAAATGCAAATAAAGTTCCAAAAATATAATGCATTAAAAAGTTCAAATTTCACTTACTCTACCTAAGCGGGGGCCCCCCGAAGTACTCTGCGTTGCAGTTTTCTGCCAGCGCGCTTATTATATACATGACATCACTACGGACAACGTAAGCATGCTGAAAACGGTTACAAACGGATGGAAGCTTGATGTAGCAGAAAGCTTGGAGATATTCAATCGGAAGACGCAGGACATTTGGAACGGCGACCCAGGTAATGGATACACCTGGCTAGTCAAGCTTACAAAATAATGAAGATAGTTAAGTAGTAATTAAGGAAAAACAAATTTTTGAATGGTAAAGGATCAGGTAATTAGAGATTAAGTAAAAGTACTTTGAGGGATTAGATGTAATTAGAGATTAATATTGATACGTTAATGAGTTTAGTATAAATATTAGGACACTTATAGTTTAGGGAATAGTAGTACTGAGGAAGTTCTCAAGTAGAGAACGAAACAATTGTATACTAAATTTAAAATAAATAGTAGAATTAAAGGGTATATACTTTCTTTCATTTTTTTACGCTTATTATTGCCTGATGTGGCCAATCTCCCTTAGTTGGATCGCTGTTAAAATTTTTCTCCGCTGTTGAAATTTTCCTCCGTCGCAATTCCTTTCCTCGATGGATTTTATCCAAGTTTCAGAGCGCTATCCTCGCTTAGTCCTCGTTGTCGTCTCGAACCCGCCAGAAAAGAGAAAGAGCCGTTCTTCCTTATTGGATTTTTCATCGACTCGGTTTCAACCGGCGAGCCGTTAACTTTTTCCCTGGGCGATTCGATGTTCAATTCAGATCCCCCAGCTGGGGTGCATCGGGCAATTGAAATCTAAATTCCCCTTTTTAATACACTCGTCCATCAGGTGTAGAATGTCAAAGTGACTGACACTCTGTCAGTTTCGTGTTTGTTTATATCGTGCCAAATGTTTGAGTTTGGAAAAAACGTTAAAAATCGTGGTCGCGTCTTTTTTCCAATGTGTTTAAATTCGTCGGTGATGTGTCGTTGAAGCCATAACGCGGTAGTGTAAAAATGAATGTCCTGATGCGGTATCGTAGAGTAGAATGCCATAACGATTGAAGTTCTGTACCAACAAACCAATCAAACCCAAAAGTTGGGAAACAAAGAGTGATTGAGTTTCTTCAACTCCTGGCGACGACCGAAATGGAGTGGTATTTGGCGTTTGATTCCGTGGCTCTCCAACGTTCGTATCATCTCTTCCTTACAGTAAGTATTCCCAAACATCGATTACGATTTATGCGAATATTTTCATTAATATGCAAATTTATAACTTTCGCTCTAATTTGTAATTCATGGACATTACAAGTGTGTACGATCGCACAATGGTTGTAAAATCAAAAGTTTGCTTGGTTGAAAATCCAGAAACCGCTGTTCACATACCCAATAACTTACGTACGAAATTTGGAACGAAAAATTGCTATTTCTACAAGAAGTGCATTTACGGGTCTAACATTAAAAGTTGGAGATTTTGTTCTGATATCGTGCGCAGGGTCAGAAGATTCAGGTTCAGTAGAAAGTTGCGAGATCGCCAGCATCAAGAACTTGTATGAAATGAAAAATGGTTTTCCAAAGCGATGACGATCCATATCAGGCAATTGTCCAGTGATATTCAAGACCGTACAAAATCCCACATCGGCTTTTTGATGACGACACAGTATGTATTGACTTCAATGTGGAGCTGATAGAAGATCATCGTGCATTTGATCCTGTAATTTGTTGTGGTTCAGTTGACTCAGCCCAATCTCTGATGCCTCGTAAAAAGAGTTCATTGCATACTTTCGTTTGTCGCTATAAAATTGTAAAGGTGGTATGCCATTCTTGTCCTATCGCTCAGCGATTGATTCGTTCCTTGGTATTGTTTGCGATCAGTTGTACGTGATGGTAACCGGATGTTCTTTTCTTTTGTTTTTGCCTATTTTTAATTTACATTTTTATTTTAATCTTACAACATTTCGTTTTTGCCTATTTTAACTTTACATTTTTATTTTAATCTTTTAACAGTTCGTTTTTTTCCTACATTTTCTCTTTTCCTTTACATTTATATTCTAATCTTTTAAATTTTTATTTTATTATTTTAACATATCGTTTTTCTCTATTTTTTTTATGTTACATTTTTACTTTAATATTTTCGCATTTCGTATTTTGCCTATTTTTTTTTTAATTTACAATTTTATTTTAATCTTTTGACATTTTTATTTTATTATTTTAACATTTTTATTTTTAATATTAACCTTGGCTTGGGTGGTATTTCAACAACCGTTGAGAAAAGAAAAAAACTACAAGGTGCAAATCGTTCCCGTGACAAGCTACCGGATAATTCAAGGAGGATTTTTCAGTTACCATAAGCATATTACAACACAACGCTATAATTCTTTCATAATATATTACTTGTCGTGAACCTTCTATAATCTTTTGCAGATATGAATATAATTCGATTTACGAAAAATAGCGAAATCTGAGCATGTCAATTTATAATTCACGTGGTTTTGTCAATATTTGGCTTCCTGATGCACAAAATGCATACATACGTGCAAAGTGACTCCCGTATCCTCATTAATAATTTTTAATCAAGTATTTTATCAGAGTTCATTAAGTTTTTAATTATTTATTTAATATGAGTAATCTAGAGATCATCAGAGTCATTTCGTTGGAGGAAAACTTGTCGCCCATTAAACAGTCCTTGAGGTTAAACCACTGTGTTTTGTATTTTTCTTTTTGTTTTCGAAACCTGTTGCAAGTTTTCTGCCTATGATGGTAAGTGTATGAATCATTCAAATCTACTCGAGAAGAAAGATGAAAAACCGATTCAGATGGTGGACATTTTTGCTGGCTGAACACAAATCGTTCATATAGTCTTTCGGACAGGGTTCTCCAATAACGAAATTGATATTTTGCAAAAAAAAATGTTGAGACCTACTAACGCAGGAACTTGGAATTGCACAGACATAAGAAGAAAGGGAAATAAATATCGGATTTTTTTAAAGCATATTGCCAAAAATTTTAAATGGAACACAATTCGGATCTTCCATTTTTAGTTTTAATCCCATTTTTCAAAGAGTCCCACCTGTTGGCACCAACAGTTTGAGCCCCACAAATTACCTCTGCACGAACTTTTGTAGCAGCAGTCATTTGGCCGATGGTCGCAATTTCCGCAGCGATGGACTTTAGCTCGCTTATCAGCTGGTGCTGCATTCAGTTCCATGTCATCCCTTTCATACAAAGAGTTTTCAACCGCCGTATTTCTCTATGAGAATTTCACCATAACGCGAAAAAATTATAGCCTAAAAATTTGCATCAATAACAGAGTGCATTGTAAATTATATTATCACTTAACTTGCCTGAAATCATTTCCTTACTCTATTCAAGAGCGCGTGAAACAGAACCTCCGCCTTTGTACATTTGATTCACCACCCTCGCCAAATTTACATCGCGACACTGTCACTTATGCACTGGTTCCGTTAAACTTTTCGTTCTGTCTTAGACAACCACCCTTTTTCTTTTCCCAGGCACTTCGCCAACTAACCTATCTGACGACTCACTACTCACACACACCCGCCATGTGGCTGCCACTTGACTTTGACATCCCACGACAAAACAGACGTGGGATGGGAAGCCGTCACAACGAACATGAGATGGAAAGCCACATGGCAGCAAGATGTATTGGTAGTGGTCGCCAGCCGCGTCGAATGATTCATTTCAGGATCCACCGGTAAAAAAGAAGAGACAGGTTAAAAGAAAAATTTTTGATGAGGATGAAATAAATATTCATGCTCCCAAAAACGCTCTACCATCAGAGAAGAGATTCAGAGTATCGAGGCAGCGTACAACTGCTCTAATATATGATAGCTATGGAAGCGAAGATTTCTTATGCGAGACAGAAGACGACGATAGTGACTGCGCTTGCATTATTGCAATGACCTCTTTTCCCGTTCTAAGCCTGGCGAAGGTTGGTTACGATGGATGACTTGTTCCCTCTAGGTGCTGATGTCCCAAAGAGGACCAAACGATTTATTTGTGACCTGTGTTCTTAAAAATTAGTATGTCATGTCCTTATCTTATATGTCATTTTGTCCGTACTATATGGACAAAATGGTTTTTATGATTAGCTACATATTTTCTTAATATATATTTTATTATAGTTCCTACTTAGTTAAAAGACTGATAGTCAATGAACCTAAGATGAGTAAAAACGATTGAGACTGATTATAATACCATTAAATAAATAAATATTAGTAACAAACAAAACACCCTGTCATTATGTCCGTACTTCCCCTACCACTAAGCGAAGGCTCAAATGAGGCTGTAGTGCTAAAACAAACAAACTGTATTTGAATTGTAAACCATTGTAATGAATATTTATTTTTAGTCAGTCAAATTAAAAACAAAATCAATTTTTCTTCAGATTATGCAGAGCATATAATTTTATTCACAAATGAATCAGATTGCAACTCAACTCATTTATGAGTTACTATAAAGAAGCATTTCTTACGTTTGAGTATCTTATTTGTTAATGGATCACCTACGGAGGAATCAGCTTGTGTTTATGCTTCGCTTAATCTGACCATACACTTCTTCACTTCATTAGTGCACGCATTGCGTTTGGCTTGAGTCTCGCGAAGGAGCTTTTTGTCTTGTAATCCTATTAGGTCGGATTTTAATGATTGAGGAGTTATTTGCATATTATTCGCCACTTCGATGAAATTTAGCAGCGTTCGTTACGTGGAAGCTTTACACACCAGTAGAGCGACACTCAAGAGTTTCTTCCTATCTCCCTACGTTAGCTTCCACGAAGAGAAGATAAGTAAAAAGTTTACGTCTCTAACGGGTGATACATTCATGCGTGTGATGGGCGCTGCAGGCAAGACAGAACCTAAAAGGAGGACCAGACACGCATGAAGTGCATATGAGCGTCGTGCATGTATGATATGTGACGTATTAATAACCCCTTCATCATATCAACAGTATTTTGCCGTCGTTGGCTTTTCAGTTTTCATACACTTTTTCTTATTTCTATTTTCGTCGTTTTTCAGCTCAGAAATTCACCATATGTACATATGTACATACTCATATATCCACTGATGTACTTACAACCACTATATGTTTGTGCCTCGCACATATTGGCGAGCCCAAGCTTCGGAAATGCTTGCCGACAACCCTTTTTTGAGGGTGTAGCACCCTATATTTGTAATAAGCTTCTGCATTGCAAAGTGAAGGGAACAACTGTACATTCGCGAAATATGACCCGAAGGGGCAAGAAACAATTTGGAAGTTAGGGTGAGGAAGGAGAGTGTGTAGGGCTATGGACAAACACGCAGCGGGGTTCTTACTCACCATGGAAGCCTTCAAACTTGGGTGGTTCGTTGACCTCGTCTCAATTTAATTTTGGTTGGGATAGGCTCAGCTCCAACCAGCCTGAAGATTCGTCGTGGACAGAATGTCGTCGCTTGATGGAATGGTAACAATTTCTTTTGGGACGCAGGAAAGCATTCTAGTGGTGATAGTTGGCCATAGTCTGCAAGCTCCTCAGTCAAGTTCGTCGAAATTATGCGAGGTGGGAACCAAACCCTGCATCTGAATTAAGCAGAAAGCCTATGTTGCAAAATCCAGTGCTGTTGGACACAGCGTTCATAGCAGATATTCAGTCTTTTAAGCTGCCGATTGTCCCTTTCGATTCTTTCCTCTTGCATTGCTTCACAATATGTCCTTTTTGGTCATGAAATATTCACTTCTGTTTAGTTATAATTGTTATTGCTTGGTAGCAAAAATGGCTAGTTGTGAGTAGACAATCTGTAATTTGGAGAAACAGCATGTCTACAGAATTGTGAGCAGCGAGCGAAATTTTGGGAGGTTTTAAATACAGGGTAACTTTTTAATGGAAGTATCAAACGTGATCTAGGACTGAGGGTGGATGAAGTAAACAATGTGGAAGGGGTGGTGTTGATGACCTGCGACTGCAGACAGTGCCTGATGGATTGGAAACAAATTATCCAAGCGTTTCGGGGGTTTGGTTCACGTAGCTATGATTGGTTTGGTATTTGGGTAGTCTACACTTAAGCGAAGTACATAATTGGATAATGTTAATGACCTTTGAATTAATTGTTGCAAGCTCTTTGTCTGCCTTAATTCATAATATGTTATGTTTGTGAGATGGTTGAAAATTTAAATGAAATCGTTTGATACTTAATATAGGGTTATCCATTTTATGCTTGGGAAAGTAAAGCTAAAGAAAACACATAAAATATTCAGATGGAAACAAAATTTTTTATTCAATATTATTTACTCTTACAGGCCTCAATCTTTTGAGGTAATTTTCAATGACTTTTCGGCACATTTCCGGCAATATCTCGGCCATAACTTCACGAATATTGGTTTTCAATTGCTCAAGATTTTGAGGATTGTTCGCGTAAACACGATCTTTCGCAAAGCCCCATTAAAAGAAATCCAAGGGTGTTAGGTCGCAGGATCTTGCGGGCCAATTGACATCACTCAATCTCAAAATTACGCGTCCTATTATATCCAAAATTTTTACAATATCTTCTGGGAAATCGGGTATGCATTTTTGTTCTATAGAAATGTGACATGGAGAGGAAAAGAGCAACTATGTAGATGTTTACCAAAAATCTTCGACCTGTCTGCAAAGTCACTAGTTTGAGTTGAGACTAATTAATATTTAAGATAGTCTCAAACATTCGCTATAAGCCCCATTTGAACGATTTCAATCTATTCGAGGTAGAGTAGATGGGAGCAGTGGCGGCTGGTCTTTAAGTGCGCTCGTGCAACGAACCACCAAAATTAATATTCAGCTTGAGGAAAAATAATCATTTCAATTTAGTAATAACCATCTAAAATAAAAATAGTTTATCGATTGGTAACACCTTATTAATAATCTACAATATTCCAACATGTGTTTACAATATGATCCGTGCCGTGCATCATGATGCGCGTGCGACATCAATACCGCACGAGCATCAACGAATTTTCTATAGTAAAACCATCAAGCCCACATAACCGTGAGATTGGCAAAATGTATGGCGATGCATTATTTTTTCGAGCGCCGCACCAGAGTCAAAGTTTTCCTCAACATTTATTTCTGGTGTACATATACATATTTTGTTGCGGAGTTAGCCCACATGCCCACTTAATTTGGTATCGGGGCTGCCATGCAGATTATTAGTAGCAAAGCAAGAAACCATTTATTCAACTGTCTATTTGGTCGATGCTATCAACAAGTCAACTGCACATTGGCTGCCCCTTTGTGGGTTTGATTGATTAAGTTTAGTCGTGCGAAATTTGTACAATTGTTTGGAGTGTTGATAGACGAAAGTGTTTAAAATGAGTGTGAGTTATATAAAGAAAATGCGCTAACATACGATGATAAACTAAATTTAAAAAAAATTTGGTCCACCTCGACCATTCTTAAATATCAAGCAAGTGTGTGAGTGTGAAAATAAAAGGTATACGCGGTGCTTTAAAATTGAGTTTTATGAGAAAGCAAATTGGTTGTGTGGATGTGAAAAGGTAAATAGACTTTTTTGTTTCCCTTGTTTACTTTTTCAGGGTGATTCTTTATGGACAGCGAAAGTAGTAGACGACCTCACGCAATCACATTTAGACAACATCATAAATTTGGCGGCCTTGGGAACCGTCGATATAAGACAGCAGTTAGATTCTGCCTATCGGTTGCAAATAAAAACACGCAACGACACAGTTCATAAAAATAGCTATATATTATCAAAAATAATTGACTGTGTGGTTTTTTGCGGTGCGTTTGAATTGGCGTTGTGAGGTCATGATGAATCCAGGGATTCTTTGAATTAGGGAATTTTTAGAGGCTTGATTGATTTCGTTTCCGAATTGGATAAAGTTATGAAACAACATTTAGAATCTTCTACAGTTTTTAAGGGCACATCCAAAACGATTCAAAACGATATTTTGGATGCGATATTGCACGTTTACCAGGAAGAAGTTAGATCCGATATTGCTAAAAGCGATTTTGTTTCAATTCAAGCTGATGAGACAACACATGTTTCTACAGATGCTCAGTTGGTATAAATTATAAGATATGAAATTGCAGGTCATATTTATGAAAGATTTTGGAAATATTTGCTACCTAATTCTCTTTGCGCCGATGGAATCTATTCAGCTTTGACAGAAGAACTCCAATATCTGAATATTACACCGAATAAACTCATTGCGCAGTGCTATGATGGTGCTGCTGTGAAGAGCGGAAAAATTGGTGGAGTTCAAGCAAAGATAAAAAGTTTACGATTTGCATTTCGGCAGTAATAGCACCTGTAATTATACTGAAAAAATAAAAAAATTATAAAATTTCCTTTAAAAGCGCTATTTATTCTTAATGTTCTACCAGATACCGGTATTTCGAGGACAAGTTATCCTCTTCATTAGTGGCGGTATTCTGAAGCTCTTCTAATAATCATCCGAATATTTAAACCTTTCACATTTAATGGTAATAAACATAAATATCCTTAAGTACTACTACGAGAAATAACAAACAATTATAATGCAATTAAGGGTATAAAAAATTAACAAAGGGCTTAAAGGTAAATTTATTGCAGGGAATTAAAAAAATGGTAAAGTAATTACGGGTTAGCTATGGCAAGTAACATAATTGTGGAGATTTAATTACAAAAAAATTATTAGTTAATTGATGATTTTCATCAGGTCACTGTATCCATTCCCTAGATCCGTATTTAACCGTTGTTCACTGGGGACTCTCGAGATCCATAAGGATTCGCAAGCATCCAACTTTTTCCAGTCCCGGACTTCCTGTACTATGTCAAGATTAGCCCATTGAATAGTATGAGATTCCTCAATAATATGTCTGGCTAATGATGATCTTGCTGTATCTATTCCACCTCTTCTGATGATCTGTTCAGCCTCCTTAATATGTTCTTGGAATCTAGTTTTTGCCAAGCGTTTCGTCTGTCCAATATATACTTTATTACATTCTGGGCAACTGATCCTATAGATTCCACTCTTTTCCTCTTTTTTCTTGCCATCCTTAGTTGATCCAAGGATTGTTTCAATGCTGTATTTTCTGCTCGTGCTAGCCGTATTGCATCCTGTCTTTCTCAAAATGCGATCCAATCTTTTGGTAGAAGATGAATGAGTGATTGGCATCCATTTTCGTACTTGTCGTCGTTCTTGTAGAAATAGTGAAGTGAGCCCATTTCTTCTATGTTGTTTCTCCATTTTTTGAATACGTTGCTCGATCAAACTCCTCCTATACCCATTTTTGCTAGCCGTGTCCACGATGTACTGTTTTTTCTCGTTCCAGACGCTGGTTATTCAATGGTACTGTTAACATTCGGTGGATCATACAATTGTAAGCAGCCATTTTCTGTGCATAAGAATGGTTAGAAGAACAGGGGATTGTTCTCTGGGTACTTGTGCTCTTCCTGTAGATATCAAATTCTAATCCACCTTTGGCCTTTATGATCAAAAGATCCCGGAACGGTAATTGGCCCTCACTCTCTTTTTCCATGGTGAATATTATTTTAGGGTGTATCCCATTGAGTACATGTAGTAACTCATCCGCCTCATTTGCTTTAACCATCGTGAAAATGTCGTCCACATATCTGGCCCATATCTTAGGCATCATTCCTTTTTTCTCCACCTCGAACTCTAGCCAATCCATGAAAATATCACTCAAAAGAGGTGAAAGAGGGTTACCCATAGCTGCTCCTATCGTCCCTTTGAAGAAGTTGTCCCTGAAAATGAAATAGTTTTCATTCATACATACAGCTGCTAATTTGCTAAAGCATTTGACCCGTCTTCTCCATTCCATTGAATCACTGTGTTTCAACAGCCAGTCCTCAAATAGTGCCAAGGACTGCTTAACTGGCAAGCTAGGAAACAGTGATTTGACATCATAGGAAATCAATAAATAGCCCTCCTCAACTTTCACATTTCGAAGCTTCTCCACCAGTTCGTCCCTATTCTTCACTGATCGCGTGCTAGGTTTGTAAGGAAGTTGTGCGCATTCTTTTAAAAGCCATTGGGCTATATTCCTAGTAGGTGCATTAGTGGCTGCGATAATTTCCCTTAGTTCATTCCCCTCCTTATGGATTTTGGGCAGACACTTAATTCTAGGTAGGCAGGGGTTTGACACTCTAAGTTTTTTAATGTCACCAATTACTGGTTTTGATTCTTTCAGGACTTTTTCCACTCTGTTTATCAAGTCCGGTAGGGGGTGTGCTCTTAATTGGTGGTAATCTCCGCTATTCAATTTATCAAGCACCATATCATCATACTGCTTCTTGTCTATAATTACGACAGAATTCCCTTTGTCTGCCCTTACATAATACACTGGTTTTTCTTTGAGTTCTTTAAGCAGCTTCCATTCAGTATTTCCGTTGATTCCTCCTACTCGACTTGCTCCAATTATCTCCGAAGTTCTTTTCCGTACAAATTGCTTTTTGTCAGAGTCCATGAATCGTATTCCAGCCTCAATATCTATGACAATGTCCTCCGCTGGAAATTTGTTGCTAGCGACCGCGTATTTTAAGCCTTTATTTAAAAGGCTCATTTGGTCCTGTGTGAAGGTTTCTGATGATTTATTTATTATAAAGTTTTGGATAAAGTCAATCTTTTCCCGTTGATTGCGTTTCGTATGAATTTTCTTCTGCAAAATAACCAACTTTTTGTCTAAGATCTTCCTTTTTCTCGCCTTTTCACACTCCTTGGCCCGTTGTATTTTGTCTACGATGTCCAATATATCTCCTTTTCTTCCAATTACGCTCTTCGCTATCTTCAGGTGCAGGGAGTAGCTTTCCAAACTAGCAGAATCCAGTTTTGAAAACAACCGGTTGACACTTTTTTTAACCAGGATTCTTTCAATGGCTAAAGTCTCCCTTTCCGTTTCAAATATTGATGATTTCAAAAAAACCTTGTGACTCTTTGGTGTCACGTTAAACTTAAGGCACAGTCTCAGAAACCTGATGTCTTCTGTCAACCCCCCTATAGAGATCAGTGAAGAATAGGGACGAACTGGTGGAGAAGCTTCGAAATGTGAAAGTTGAGGAGGGCTATTTATTGATTTCCTATGATGTCAAATCACTGTTTCCTAGCTTGCCAGTTAAGCAGCCCTTGGCACTATTTGAGGACTGGCTGTTGAAACACAGTGATTCAATGGAATGGAGAAGACGGGTCAAATGCTTTAGCAAATTAGCAGCTGTATGTATGAATGAAAACTATTTCATTTTCAGGGACAACTTCTTCAAAGGGACGATAGGAGCAGCTATGGGTAACCCTCTTTCACCTCTTTTGAGTGATATTTTCATGGATTGGCTAGAGTTCGAGGTGGAGAAAAAAGGAATGATGCCTAAGATATGGGCCAGATATGTGGACGACATTTTCACGATGGTTAAAGCAAATGAGGCGGATGAGTTACTACATGTACTCAATGGGATACACCCTAAAATAATATTCACCATGGAAAAAGAGAGTGAGGGCCAATTACCGTTCCTGGATCTTTTGATCATAAAGGCCAAAGGTGGATTAGAATTTGATATCTACAGGAAGAGCACAAGTACCCAGAGAACAATCCCCTGTTCTTCTAACCATTCTTATGCACAGAAAATGGCTGCTTACAATTGTATGATCCACCGAATGTTAACAGTACCATTGAATAACCAGCGTCTGGAACGAGAAAAACAGTACATCGTGGACACGGCTAGCAAAAATGGGTATAGGAGGAGTTTGATCGAGCAACGTATTCAAAAAATGGAGAAACAACATAGAAGAAATGGGCTCACTTCACTATTTCTACAAGAACGACGACAAGTACGAAAATGGATGCCAATCACTCATTCATCTTCTACCAAAAGATTGGATCGCATTTTGAGAAAGACAGGATGCAATACGGCTAGCACGAGAAGAAAATACAGCATTGAAACAATCCTTGGATCAACTAAGGATGGCAAGAAAAAAGAGGAAAAGAGTAGAATCTATAGGATCAGTTGCCCAGAATGTAATAAAGTATATATTGGACAGACGAAACGCTTGGCAAAAACTAGATTCCAAGAACATATTAAGGAGGCTGAACAGATCATCAGAAGAGGTGGAATAGATACAGCAAGGTCATCATTAGCCAGACATATTATTGAGGAATCTCATACTATTCAATGGGCTAATCTTGACATAGTACAGGAAGTCCGGGACTGGAAAAAGTTGGATGCTTGCGAATCCTTATGGATCTCGAGAGTCCCCAGTGAACAACGGTTAAATACGGATCTAGGGAATGGATACAGTGACCTGATGAAAATCATCAATTAACTAATAATTTTTTTGTAATTAAATCTCCACAATTATGTTACTTGCCATAGCTAACCCGTAATTACTTTACCATTTTTTTAATTCCCTGCAATAAATTTACCTTTAAGCCCTTTGTTAATTTTTTATACCCTTAATTGCATTATAATTGTTTGTTATTTCTCGTAGTAGTACTTAAGGATATTTATGTTTATTACCATTAAATGTGAAAGGTTTAAATATTCGGATGATTATTAGAAGAGCTTCAGAATACCGCCACTGATGAAGAGGATAACTTGTCCTCGAAATACCGGTATCTGGTAGAACATTAAGAATAAATAGCGCTTTTAAAGGAAATTTTATAATTTTTTTATTTTTTCAGTATAATTACAGGTGCTATTACTGCCGAAATGCAAATCGTAGATGAGACGACCAGGTCAAATTCGGAATTCAACAGATTCTTGAAGCTCAACAAGTCTATAGGGGGGTTGACAGAAGACATCAGGTTTCTGAGACTGTGCCTTAAGTTTAACGTGACACCAAAGAGTCACAAGGTTTTTTTGAAATCATCAATATTTGAAACGGAAAGGGAGGCTTTAGCCATTGAAAGAATCCTGGTTAAAAAAAGTATCAACCGGTTGTTTTCAAAACTGGATTCTGCTAGTTTGGAAAGCTACTCCCTGCACCTGAAGATAGCGAAGAGCGTAATTGGAAGAAAAGGAGATATATTGGACATCGTAGACAAAATACAACGGGCCAAGGAGTGTGAAAAGGCGAGAAAAAGGAAGATCTTAGACAAAAAGTTGGTTATATTGCAGAAGAAAATTCATACGAAACGCGATCAACGGGAAAAGATTGACTTTATCCAAAACTTTATAATAAATAAATCATCAGAAACCTTCACACAGGACCAAATGAGCCTTTTAAATAAAGGCTTAAAATACGCGGTCGCTAGCAACAAATTTCCAGCGGAGGACATTGTCATAGATATTGAGGCTGGAATACGATTCATGGACTCTGACAAAAAGCAATTTGTACGGAAAAGAACTTCGGAGATAATTGGAGCAAGTCGAGTAGGAGGAATCAACGGAAATACTGAATGGAAGCTGCTTAAAGAACTCAAAGAAAAACCAGTGTATTATGTAAGGGCAGACAAAGGGAATTCTGTCGTAATTATAGACAAGAAGCAGTATGATGATATGGTGCTTGATAAATTGAATAGCGGAGATTACCACCAATTAAGAGCACACCCCCTACCGGACTTGATAAACAGAGTGGAAAAAGTCCTGAAAGAATCAAAACCAGTAATTGGTGACATTAAAAAACTTAGAGTGTCAAACCCCTGCCTACCTAGAATTAAGTGTCTGCCCAAAATCCATAAGGAGGGGAATGAACTAAGGGAAATTATCGCAGCCACTAATGCACCTACTAGGAATATAGCCCAATGGCTTTTAAAAGAATGCGCACAACTTCCTTACAAACCTAGCACGCGATCAGTGAAGAATAGGGACGAACTGGTGGAGAAGCTTCGAAATGTGAAAGTTGAGGAGGGCTATTTATTGATTTCCTATGATGTCAAATCACTGTTTCCTAGCTTGCCAGTTAAGCAGTCCTTGGCACTATTTGAGGACTGGCTGTTGAAACACAGTGATTCAATGGAATGGAGAAGACGGGTCAAATGCTTTAGCAAATTAGCAGCTGTATGTATGAATGAAAACTATTTCATTTTCAGGGACAACTTCTTCAAAGGGACGATAGGAGCAGCTATGGGTAACCCTCTTTCACCTCTTTTGAGTGATATTTTCATGGATTGGCTAGAGTTCGAGGTGGAGAAAAAAGGAATGATGCCTAAGATATAGGCCAGACATGTGGACGACATTTTCACGATAGTTAAAGCAAATGAGGCGGATGAGTTACTACATGTACTCAATGGGATACACCCTAAAATAATATTCACGATGGAAAAAGAGAGTGAGGGCCAATTACCGTTCCTGGATCTTTTGATCATAAAGGCCAAAGGTGGATTAGAATTTGATATCTACAGGAAGAGCACAAGTACCCAGAGAACAATCCCCTGTTCTTCTAACCATTCTTATGCACAGAAAATGGCTGCTTACAATTGTATGATCCACCGAATGTTAACAGTACCATTGAATAACCAGCGTCTGGAACGAGAAAAACAGTACATCGTGGACACGGCTAGCAAAAATGGGTATAGGAGGAGTTTGATCGAGCAACGTATTCAAAAAATGGAGAAACAACATAGAAGAAATGGGCTCACTTCACTATTTCTACAAGAATGACGACAAGTACGAAAATGGATGCCAATCACTCATTCATCTTCTACCAAAAGATTGGATCGCATTTTGAGAAAGACAGGATGCCATACGGCTAGCACGAGCAGAAAATACAGCATTGAAACAATCCTTGGATCAACTAAGGATGGCAAGAAAAAAGAGGAAAAGAGTGGAATCTATAGGATCAGTTGCCCAGAATGTAATAAAGTATATATTGGACAGACGAAACGCTTGGCAAAAACTAGATTCCAAGAACATATTAAGGAGGCTGAACAGATCATCAGAAGAGGTGGAATAGATACAGCAAGATCATCATTAGCCAGACATATTATTGAGGAATCTCATACTATTCAATGGGCTAATCTTGACATAGTACAGGAAGTCCGGGACTGGAAAAAGTTGGATGCTTGCGAATCCTTATGGATCTCGAGAGTCCCCAGTGAACAACGGTTAAATACGGATCTAGGGAATGGATACAGTGACCTGATGAAAATCATCAATTAACTAATAATTTTTTTGTAATTAAATCTCCACAATTATGTTACTTGCCATAGCTAACCCGTAATTACTTTACCATTTTTTTAATTCCCTGCAATAAATTTACCTTTAAGCCCTTTGTTAATTTTTTATACCCTTAATTGCATTATAATTGTTTGTTATTTCTCGTAGTAGTACTTAAGGATATTTATGTTTATTACCATTAAATGTGAAAGGTTTAAATATTCGGATGATTATTAGAAGAGCTTCAGAATACCGCCACTGATGAAGAGGATAACTTGTCCTCGAAATACCGGTATCTGGTAGAACATTAAGAATAAATAGCGCTTTTAAAGGAAATTTTATAATTTTTTTATTTTTTCAGTATAATTACAGGTGCTATTACTGCCGAAATGCAAATCGTAGATGAGACGACCAGGTCAAATTCGGAATTCAACAGATTCTTGAAGCTCAACAAGTCTATAGGGGGGTTGACAGAAGACATCAGGTTTCTGAGACTGTGCCTTAAGTTTAACGTGACACCAAAGAGTCACAAGGTTTTTTTGAAATCATCAATATTTGAAACGGAAAGGGAGGCTTTAGCCATTGAAAGAATCCTGGTTAAAAAAAGTATCAACCGGTTGTTTTCAAAACTGGATTCTGCTAGTTTGGAAAGCTACTCCCTGCACCTGAAGATAGCGAAGAGCGTAATTGGAAGAAAAGGAGATATATTGGACATCGTAGACAAAATACAACGGGCCAAGGAGTGTGAAAAGGCGAGAAAAAGGAAGATCTTAGACAAAAAGTTGGTTATATTGCAGAAGAAAATTCATATGAAACGCGATCAACGGGAAAAGATTGACTTTATCCAAAACTTTATAATAAATAAATCATCAGAAACCTTCACACAGGACCAAATGAGCCTTTTAAATAAAGGCTTAAAATACGCGGTCGCTAGCAACAAATTTCCAGCGGAGGACATTGTCATAGATATTGAGGCTGGAATACGATTCATGGACTCTGACAAAAAGCAATTTGTACGGAAAAGAACTTCGGAGATAATTGGAGCAAGTCGAGTAGGAGGAATCAACGGAAATACTGAATGGAAGCTGCTTAAAGAACTCAAAGAAAAACCAGTGTATTATGTAAGGGCAGACAAAGGGAATTCTGTCGTAATTATAGACAAGAAGCAGTATGATGATATTGTGCTTGATAAATTGAATAGCGGAGATTACCACCAATTAAGAGCACACCCCCTACCGGACTTGATAAACAGAGTGGAAAAAGTCCTGAAAGAATCAAAACCAGTAATTGGTGACATTAAAAAACTTAGAGTGTCAAACCCCTGCCTACCTAGAATTAAGTGTCTGCCCAAAATCCATAAGGAGGGGAATGAACTAAGGGAAATTATCGCAGCCACTAATGCACCTACTAGGAATATAGCCCAATGGCTTTTAAAAGAATGCGCACAACTTCCTTACAAACCTAGCACGCGATCAGTGAAGAATAGGGACGAACTGGTGGAGAAGCTTCGAAATGTGAAAGTTGAGGAGGGCTATTTATTGATTTCCTATGATGTCAAATCACTGTTTCCTAGCTTGCCAGTTAAGCAGTCCTTGGCACTATTTGAGGACTGGCTGTTGAAACACAGTGATTCAATGGAATGGAGAAGACGGGTCAAATGCTTTAGCAAATTAGCAGCTGTATGTATGAATGAAAACTATTTCATTTTCAGGGACAACTTCTTCAAAGGGACGATAGGAGCAGCTATGGGTAACCCTCTTTCACCTCTTTTGAGTGATATTTTCATGGATTGGCTAGAGTTCGAGGTGGAGAAAAAAGGAATGATGCCTAAGATATAGGCCAGACATGTGGACGACATTTTCACGATAGTTAAAGCAAATGAGGCGGATGAGTTACTACATGTACTCAATGGGATACACCCTAAAATAATATTCACGATGGAAAAAGAGAGTGAGGGCCAATTACCGTTCCTGGATCTTTTGATCATAAAGGCCAAAGGTGGATTAGAATTTGATATCTACAGGAAGAGCACAAGTACCCAGAGAACAATCCCCTGTTCTTCTAACCATTCTTATGCACAGAAAATGGCTGCTTACAATTGTATGATCCACCGAATGTTAACAGTACCATTGAATAACCAGCGTCTGGAACGAGAAAAACAGTACATCGTGGACACGGCTAGCAAAAATGGGTATAGGAGGAGTTTGATCGAGCAACGTATTCAAAAAATGGAGAAACAACATAGAAGAAATGGGCTCACTTCACTATTTCTACAAGAATGACGACAAGTACGAAAATGGATGCCAATCACTCATTCATCTTCTACCAAAAGATTGGATCGCATTTTGAGAAAGACAGGATGCCATACGGCTAGCACGAGCAGAAAATACAGCATTGAAACAATCCTTGGATCAACTAAGGATGGCAAGAAAAAAGAGGAAAAGAGTGGAATCTATAGGATCAGTTGCCCAGAATGTAATAAAGTATATATTGGACAGACGAAACGCTTGGCAAAAACTAGATTCCAAGAACATATTAAGGAGGCTGAACAGATCATCAGAAGAGGTGGAATAGATACAGCAAGATCATCATTAGCCAGACATATTATTGAGGAATCTCATACTATTCAATGGGCTAATCTTGACATAGTACAGGAAGTCCGGGACTGGAAAAAGTTGGATGCTTGCGAATCCTTATGGATCTCGAGAGTCCCCAGTGAACAACGGTTAAATACGGATCTAGGGAATGGATACAGTGACCTGATGAAAATCATCAATTAACTAATAATTTTTTTGTAATTAAATCTCCACAATTATGTTACTTGCCATAGCTAACCCGTAATTACTTTACCATTTTTTTAATTCCCTGCAATAAATTTACCTTTAAGCCCTTTGTTAATTTTTTATACCCTTAATTGCATTATAATTGTTTGTTATTTCTCGTAGTAGTACTTAAGGATATTTATGTTTATTACCATTAAATGTGAAAGGTTTAAATATTCGGATGATTATTAGAAGAGCTTCAGAATACCGCCACTGATGAAGAGGATAACTTGTCCTCGAAATACCGGTATCTGGTAGAACATTAAGAATAAATAGCGCTTTTAAAGGAAATTTTATAATTTTTTTATTTTTTCAGTATAAAAAGTTTATTTCCTTACGCGCATTTTATTCACTGTTACGCTCATCAATTGAATTTGATTATTGAAAAGGCTGTTTCGCAAAACAAAATAGTGCAACGATTTTTTGCTAACTTGCATGCTTTCCCTAATTTTTTCGCAAGATTGGCAAAGCGGACTCAAATTTTGATGGAAACAGTCAAAAGAAAAATACCTTCAGCTCCTCAAACAAGATGGAATTTTGATATACGAACTGTCAAGACTGTCTTTATTTACAAGGAACAACTGGTTGAATGTCTCGGAATAATTTTAGATTTACAAAATGATACCAATACAATAAACCAAGCTGATATGCTCATGAAATATCTTCACGATGAAAATTTCATTTATTGGTTAAATTTTTTAAAAAAATTTTACCTCATTGTGAGATTTTATTTCAGCAATTTCAATCCAGATCATTGTATGTGCTCAAAGTTAAAAAACATGTATTTAATTTTGAAAAAGCAATTCGAGATTCAACCGATTATTTTGAGGAGCCGCCGCCAAAAAGAAGTAAGACATCGAATTCTGTTATTTGCAAAGAAGTATGTGATCTGATATTAACACAGTTGAAAGAAAGATTTGAATTTCAAGATCATCTTAAAGCATCATCATTATTTTACGGCGAGAAATTCAATGAATATAAGGTGAATTTTCCAGAAAATGTTCTCTTGCAGACCGTTAATACTTACGACTTTTTGGACAAATCAAAATTAAAGAATGAGCTAAGTACAATTTATAATATGAATGACTTTCAAGAAGCGGATGGAGCTCGGGCAATTTTACAGTATTTCAACAACAATGGATTAATTGAAGCATTTTCTGAATGTGTTAAGCTCTTAAAAATTATTGTCACCATTCCGATGACATCTGTGGAAAGTGAACGATGTTTTTCAACATTAAAATGGGTCAAAACGTTTCTGTGAAATACAATGTGCCAAGATAGGCTAAATGCGCTTTCGGTTTTGAGTATCGAAAAAAGATTTATGCTGTCTCTTCCAAACTTCAATCAGAAAGTTAAAGAGACTTTTGTAAAACAGAAAAACAGGCGAATTGACCTGTTGTTCAAGTAAGTATCGTAATTTGATTTTATACTAGGTAAAATAATACTTTATATTGTTTTCATTGAAAAGAAACAACTTGATTTTTTAAATAATGTTTACTAATATTAGATTATTATTAGATTCTTTGAACCAACAACTGAATCATCACAATTTTTATTTGAAGGGTTATGTACATGCAAATGTGGAAACGAAACCCTCATAATATCATTCGTGTGTCTGTCTGTCTGTCTGTCTGTCAAGTACATTTGCTGTGAATATACTGAGCCGATTCCGTTGGGATTCGGTGCAAGTATTGATTTCGATAACCGAAACATTAACGTGTAACAAAAAGAAATGAATTTTGAAAACAGGGTCACTTTTTGCATGGGAGCAGGAGGAATGGAAAACTATGTATTTAAAGTGTACCGCGTGACACATCAAATGATAGGTCTTGTTGTGACAATCTGAAATATATTTTTTAAGTCTTTATTCTTTATAATCTTAGCTTATAAATTACAAGAAAACCTGTTAGATGACTATGCTTAAAAAATAAAATGGAAATTTTTTTAATATTGTGCATACAATTCTCCAGTTTTAAAGCATTTGGTTTTCAATTCTAAAATGCATTTCGAAAATTGCAACCGAATGAATTAAGAATGCTAACAGTGAACGAAAAAGGAGATTTCAAAAACATTTTTTAACAAATTAAAAATTTAAAAAACCAGACAGAATTCAACAATACATATTCAGTAGTTTCCTCTTCAATCTAATGCCATAGAAAGCTTTTTTTAGTTACCATATACAAAAATGGGCAAGATTCAGATCCCTTGCCCGTGTATTTTAATCAATTTAACTGTTTTACTGTTAAAATATTCATTTTATCGACATTTTGAATCTTCTTTGGGTTTTTTGAAGTCTAGTACATCATCTTGGAAAATTTCTCTCCTAAAACACACTATAAACCGCTTATTTGATTTGCAAATGAATCGTAATTATTTATGTATATATGAAAGAGGAAACGAAACCAGCTTACTTACTAAAAAACAATTTTTTTAGAATCTTATCCACGTATGAAACTAAAACTTAACGTTCAGTTAACAGCATATTTGAATAGGGTAGAAAAAAAAAATCGACCAACATGTATACAGCGCACCCCCTACGTTCCGAGCCACGAGCCGCCACTGGATGGGAGTATGCTCTTTTAGGAGGATTTTGTATTCAAAACATGGAATGCAGAAACTTTATTTGGGCAATTGATAATTAAAGTTACTAAAAACTTCCATATGATTTACGTCATTAAGTGACTGCCATTATGCAATACAGCTGATATCATTGACTTAACAAAATAATAAAAATATTCATGTTACCAACTTAACATGAAATTATTAAGATTGTTATTAACATGGCAATGTTTATTTGAAAAAATTTTAGTTGGCAACAATACAATATATGTTGTTCAAATGTCTATGTTGGTATAAGATTTTCTTTGTATCAATTCCGTTCTACTCTTCTAAAAATCAACAGTGAATTAAATAAAAGACTAGTGTGTTCATCACAAAAGTGCTTTCTTTTTATTTCAAACATCAGGTTATGGGCCCAGGCACATATAACAGCTTGATGTAGCTTGATGTTATTTACGGCGGCAGCAAAATCGGCGAGAAGGAATAAGTGAGGTAAATTCACTACAGTTTGCGGCATCGTGATCAGGCTCGGGCACTGTGTAACATCGTCGATGATGGAGGGAAATAATAATAACGTCAATGTGATCAAGTTAAAAGAGGCCGTGGAGTATATGGAAATTCCAAGCAACAGTACAGTTGAGGGGCCATGGATGTTTAAACATTTTGGAGGGAAAACAAGTGAAACCCGAAGTGGCCAGTGAGATACCTTCATGGGAATCTAAAGATGCCAAAGCGCAGACGTTATTGGTAACACGAAAGTCGGAAGAGGCAATGTTACATATTATTACATGTACGAGTTCTGCCGAGATGTGGCAAAAACTCCACAGTGTATATGAACAGAAAACTGAGACCAGTGTGCACATTATACAACAGAGATATTTCCAATACAAGTTCGAAAGAGGTATCGACATGTCTGTTTTCTTATCTAAGATACAAGAACTACAAAACCAATCGAAACAAATGGGTGAAGAAATCTCAGATAAATTTGTATTCACGAAAGTGCTAATGTCGTTGCCAGACGATTATAAACATTTTATTTCGGCTTGGGAGTTGGCGCCTGATGACAAACAAACGTATGATAATCTAGTGGCAAGACTACTGATTGAAGAAGAGCGAGTAAAAGAGAAGAACGAAGTAGCACAGCAAGCAACACCTTCTGCATTCTTTACGAAAAATAAAGGACCATCAAACGTTTTCAAATGTGGTAAATAAAACTAATAGTGGAGGGAACGTGAGTAATAATAATAATTTTTTCTATTGTGGCAAGTTAGGACATTTTAAAGCTCAGTGTCCTTTTCGAAAACAAAAGATGTTAAGAAGTGAAAATAAAACGAATGGTAACGCATTCGTGGTATCGAATCTGTCGCATCCACTACAAAAATCTAAGTGGCTAGTCGATTCTGGTGCTACTGAACATATGTGTCGAGACCGTGCATTGTTTGCATCATTCTCAAATACTTCGCCAAAACCTGTAATCATCGGTAATGGAGCAGTGATAAATGCAATTGATTATGGACAGATGACAATTCAAGTATCGAACGGAAAGGAGTGGATTGACACAGTTATAGACAGAGTGTTGTATGTATGTTCCTGAGTTAAAAACGAATCTATTTTCGGTCAATCGCGCCACAGATAAAGGTTATGTCATAGTGACAGATGACCGCTAATGCAAATTCTTCAAGGCAAATGAAATTTGCGCGGTTGCGGAAAGATTTGGATATTCTTTTTGTTTGAATTTACGCTATAATACGAGTAATAATTGTGAAATTGCGAGTACTGCAGAACTAGCGTCGAACGATTCAAACGAGTGGCACAGAAGATTGGCGTACCAAAACTTCACCTACGTCAAAGATACTTTGCGGAAAAACAACATTGAGGTTAAACAAACATCCAACCCGGTGTGTGAAAGTTGCTTGATTGAGAAAATACACAGATTGCCATTCAATAGAAGCGAATACAAGAGTACCAGGACATGTGAATTAATTCATGCTGATACATGCGGTCCCATGGAAGAATCGTCAGTTGGTGGGTCAAGATACTTCGTTGTGCTGAAAGATGATTATTCGAATTTCAAAAGTGTGCATTTTGTGAAGACAAAAGATAAGATCAAGTATATAATTGAGGACTTTATAAATAAGGCCGAGAATAGTACTGGAAACAAGATGAAAACATTCAGAAGTGATAACGGCCTGCAGTTTGTGAACAGGAATGTGAAGGAAACTTTTACAAGGCGTGGAATAACACACCAAACCACAGTCCCATACACCCCAGAATAGAATTGCAAGGCTGAGCGAGAAAATGGGACATTGCTGGAAGCGGCCACGAGGACAATGATAAATAAAAGAAATTTACCAGAAATTATGGGCCGAAGCCATAAATATTGCAGTGTTCGTATTGAAGAGGACTGGGAAGAGCCATGAGGATGGGCGATCTCCATTTGAGGTATGGACTGGGAAAACATATAATATACATGAGTTAAGAGCCTTTGGTACGGAAGTACATGTACGCATTCCAAAAAAGAAGAGACTGAAGTGGGATCCGAAAGGAGAGAAGGGATTGAGGGTCGGATATGAGGAAGATGTGAAAGGTTATCGTATTTACTATCCTAAAAAGAATGTGGTGGAAAAAAGAGACATTGTATTCTTACAGCAAGAAAAGAAGGAAAAACATCAAGTGAAGAAAGGTGAAGAGCAAACTGTTGTGTCCTTAAATCTTGAAGAGGAGACAGTGCAAGAGAATAGTCCTGAAACAGATATTGATGAAGTAACAACCCTTGACTACAATGAGATAGAGACAACCCACACAAATAATTCCTAGGAGACAACTCGGGAGATGACAGTGACTACCCGCCATGCAGCGAAGAAGAACATCTATGAGACGGAATTGATTTACCCATAGAAAGGGAAATGTGTAAACGTGAGCGTAAACAAACTGATTTCTACGACTGTAACAATGTGCAGTCGGACCAAAGTGAATGTGATCCCATCACATATTATGATGCCATGAGCCGAAGTGATGCCGGTAAGAGGAGTGCAGCTATTGCCAGGGAACTTAAGACTCTGAGTGACTATAATACGTGGGAACTTGTAAATTACCTGTAAGTGCAAAGCCCATAAGCAGCAATAATAAAAAATACAAATAATTTCAAAGAGTACAAGGCTAGGCTAGTTGCTAGGGGGTTTGAACAACAAAATATAATCAACTTAAGTGACATTTATGCCCCAGTTGCTAAGCTAGCAACTTTCAGGTTGTTTGTAATAATTGGAACAAAATATAATTTACCTATATACCAGATGGTACCCACTGGGGCTTTTCTATATGGTGATATTAAAGAAAATGTATATGTAAGTTTACCAGAAGGGGCCTGCAAAGGAAAGAATAATATTTTAAAGTTAAACAAGTCATTGTACGGGTTGAAAACTTCACCTGAATTCTGGAATATTAAAGTTAATTCTGTATTAACTAGAAAAGGCTTTATAAGGTCTAAATGTGATCCATGTTTGTATAAAAAGTATAGTGCTAAAGATAAAGCATTTGTATTAATATATGTAGGTGACTTGCTAGTCTTTGGAAGTAATGAAAGTGAGGTCACTAGCCTTAAAACAATGTTCAACAAAAAATTCAAAATGAAAGATTTAGGGCAAATTTCAGAATTTTTAGGAATACATGTAGAGCAAAACTTTGAAAGTGGTATAACTACATTATCACAAAGAAATTAGTTAAAAATGTATTAAAAAGATTTAATATGGAAAATTGCGAACCTATGTTGACACCTTTGGATTGTAACTTTAATACTAAAATATTTGATTTAAACACTTTTTGCGATATAGACATTGATGGAATCTGTAGGCAACGTATTGGCTGTCTGATGTATGCTGTCTCAGGCACTAGGCCTTACCTGTGCTTGCAGTTTCCTTACTAAGTAGATACCAGAAATGTGTCAATAGTACATTACTTAGTGCACTTAAGAGAGTATTGCGCTACGTGAAGCATACTTTAGGTTATAAAATAGTTTACAAGTGTAATGATAGTGTATTGCAAGGCTGCTGTGATGCCGATTGGGGAGGCGATCAGAGGGACAGAAGGTCCACATCTGGCTTTTTGTTCACTTTTGCAAATTGTTTGGTTATGTGACGTTCAAAGAAGCAATCTTCTGTAAGCTTGTCTTCTACTGAAGCTGAATATGTTTCTGTGAGTATGGCAGCAAGTGAAGCGTGCGGGCTTGTTAATTTATTACAAGATTTGGATGTTCAAAATGATACCCCAGTTAAGTTGTATTGTGACAAGAAGTCAGCTTTTTTGAATGCAAGTACAGACTCAGTCAAACGTCTTAAACATGTTGACATTAGATACCACTTCATTAAAGATTTAATCAATAATAAAATTAATATTCAGTACATAAATACATGCGAACAATTGGCAGACATGATAACAAAGTCATTGAGTAAGGAGTTATTAATTAAGTTTCTGACAAAATGCAATGTCAAATAGAAAGGAAGTAGAGAATTAATAATTTTTCCAGTCATATGTTGATGTTAATTTAGATTAATTTGTTTAAAATGCATAAACGTTGAGAAGGGGTGTTATTAATATGGCAATGTTTATTTGAAAATGTTTAAGTTGGCAACAGTACAAACATTATATGTTGTTCAAATGTCTATGTTGGTATAAGATTTTCTTTGTATCGCTTCCGTTCTACTCTTCTAAAAATCAAAAAGTTGTATCAGTGAATTAAATAAAAGACTAATGTGTTCATCACAAAAGTACTTTCTTTTTATTTCAAACATCAAAGATCATCTAATGAGAGGTGTGGTGGCTATTTTGATAGTAAACCCAAATTGCAGAAGATTTTCGCGCTATTATTATTGTATAGGATACTAATTCAGATCAATATAATCTTTGAAAATCAGTAGATTTTTATGGAAGGAATTGTCCTCATATGTCTCCTTTTCAACGCTTGCCTTAGGCTCTCTTTCTTTCCATTCATCCTATCCTGAAACATGGAAGAGATCCGCACTCTCCTGAGAACTACAGGCCCATTAAGCTACTACTAGGTTTAAGTAACCTCTTTGAAAGAGTAATCCTAAAAGGATTAAACGGATTCCTGAATTTCCAATTCGGTTTCAGAAACAGATATTTGACAGAGTATCAGCTTTTCCTTGTTACGGAGGACGTCAAAGCAGTGATGTACAATGAATTGTCTGTAGGTTTGGTGATGCTGGACATAGAAAAAGCCTTCGATATAGTCTTGCATGATGCTCTTGTCAAGAAACTTCAGATATATAACACACCCCGTACTTGTTGAACCTTATACAAGCATTTTTAACTGACAGGAAATTCCAGGTTAAAGCAGGAGAAATCGCTTCACCAGTGAAAAGAATTACTGCCGGCGTTCCATAAAGCTTCTGCCTGAGCTCATCACTATAGAACATCTATATGTCTGAATTCCCTTCCTTGCCGAACAGCCAAGTTGCAGCTTTCGCAGACGACGTTTGCATATACAACATAGGCGCAGACCCAAATTTGATTTTTCCTAGCCTTGAAATGACGTTAGAGCTTACATATCAGTAATACCATAGAAAGAAAATGAATGTTGCAAAATCAAAGTCAATATTCTTCACCCCTAGGCGTAAGCCTGTTCACCTACCCAAACGACCAATAAATTTTTTAGGGCAAACTATTCCCTGGAGTGAGGATCTCAATCATCTTTGGCTTATATTTGACAAAAACTTACCTTTAGAAGTCATATTGAGCATATTAGCTTCAAAGTAATTAAGGCCGTGCTCTCGCTATACCCCCTTCTTAATCGTCATTTGCGTCTCAACACCAGAAACAAAGTTCTCATCGTCAAAATGGCAATCCAACCCATCATCCTATGTGGCTCATCTACCTGGATGCAATATGCTAAATATCTCGTAACACAACTTCAGATCACGCAAAATTAAAACTTGAAAATGATACTTTATAAATCGTTTTACTTTTCTTCAGAAAAACTACACAGCCTAGCTGGCGTTAGTCCAATTTATGAACTCGCTGCATCACACCATGATGGCTTAATCGTGAAAGCAAATGACTCACCCAAACCGCTAATTTGTGCCCTGGCGAACTCAAAATCAATAGTTACTTCCATCCACTCATTGATTTTACCTAGTTATAAGTAAATAAATCTAAGCTATATTATGCTGATAATAAGTTTAGTAGAGGTTTTCGCCGAAATTTTCCTCTAGCTAATTAGAATATTCACATCGAAAATACGATAGTACACATAGTTTTAAGTAATGTTTGAAAGATGGTACAATGTCTTGGTCAGGACACCTAGCATATTATAAGACCCCTGTACAGGGCCGTCGAGAGGGCGCCAAAATGAAGAATTGATTCAAAATGAAGAATTGATTCGCCGTTCAGGCTTGATTTGAAATCGCAAACTTTTGCTCCGACGACCTCTGAAAATATTTGGTTCCCTTTCTCAGGGTTTGGTTGATGAACCAATTCAAAATGAGTTCCAATCAGGGCAAGTTTCTGCAATCCATCACATATAATCCTGTTGCCGTTCCTATCCGTCCTCGTAATATCAATTTCAATACCAGCCCCATCGAGAAGATCTATTATATCACAAGCGACTCCAAGATTCAATTCCTTCACTCGAGACTTCTTACAGAATATTACAGAATATCCTGTGGGTTGATATCCCTTAGTTTTTCACCCATTGATTGCTGACCTCACTCCTGTAGTATGAACGTGTTAAGTTCCGGACATTTTTTATTGTAGGTATCATTTCACCAAAGCCAACAAGGGATGGTTGTAGTCCCAAAATCGCCGATAAATATTGGTCACGCGTGTGAAAAGAAGGCTTTTCAATCTTTTTAACCTTGCAATGGTTGGTGTCTCATATCCTTCCAAATTGTTTCAATGTTTAATCTTGGGAACTATTTTCACAATCGTTTCCAATGTAAGCTTCTCTAACTTCGACAAAAAGTCCTATTATTAGGAACCATTAAGCAAGCATTGCCATCATCAGAAGGAGGACATTCCTTCTGGTGATTTCGATTAAACTTCTTTTGAAACTTTCCCCAATCCGTTTTTCTGAAATTCAACCGATGATTTTCATGTTGAACCGAAATAAGGACGACATCATGCCTTCGATGATTGATTTCCATTACGATTGCGTTATGGTCGCTATCGTAAGGAAGCACCTGCAGTTTCAGTTAAGGACGGTTAAAGATGAATTCAAGTTTTGCGTCAGCAATGCAGAGGTCCAAATATAAATTTGTCCTAGAGTATGTTGGGAACTCCGACCCATATAGATTGCACCTATATTCAATTTGGTTCTCTGTTATCTACGATTTCAGGAATATACCTCTGGGATTATTGGTGGCGTTCAGCCATGATGTATGCTTGACATTCAGGTCACCAGTAAGAATATAAAAACTATGCAGCCTATTCAATTCAAGTATTTCAAAAAAGGAATTGAGCTCCTCCTTGAACTTGAGAACATTTCGACCAATTGCATAGGCAGAGATAACGAAGAGGATACTCCAACCTGGCAGTGAAATTTTTATCCGAAGTCTTCAAGAAATTCAAAGTTTTTGAATTCGACTTTTCAATATTTTGGAAGCAAAAGGGGCTTCTAACCAACATCCCAGTGCCCCCTACCTATCACCGTTTACCCTATTAATTCCTATGGATTCAAAATCCTTGATTGTCATGAAGTGCCATGAATTCAGGTGGGTTTCAGTAAGAAGGATGATCTCAGGGTTGACTAGGAGTTCCAAGAGGCAGTCACGTCAATGTAGAATCACAACGGAGTTGACGTTGATCGAGATGAGATGAAGCCTATCCATGGGAATGTGACTGGATGACAAGTTGTTTTGAGACATTTGGAAGCCCTAAACGCTGAAAAACAATGTTCATTTTTGAATCCTGTTTATCCTCCGATAAAGAATTTAGTTGCTGGTGAATTTTAAGAAGCAACTCATTATTGCCACTTACATTATTCACATTATTTACAATGTTGTCAGCTAGTCATCTAGCAGCAAGTGCAAATAACACCCTGAACAGTATACTTGTGTTTGTTTTGGAATAAATTTTACTTTTACGTCTGGGTACGAGAGGCCTCCTCGATATGATACTGGATGATTGAAGACACCGCACTTCATACAATAAAGCTTGTCTTTTGGCTCCGTTTGAGTCAATTCGCGATCGCCGGAGGCATGGACATCTTCACAATGTACACATCTTTATTTCATGGCACAATTGGCAGCCAAATGGCCAAATCTTTCTTACCTTTAGCGCTGGTTGACCTCGCCCTCCTGGGGGCGTACCCACACTACCACTCAGAAGTTCAAATACCTTATTTTTTGTAGGGCACTTGGACTGCTTTTGCTAGAAATTTGGACTAAGTGAAAAGGCAAATTTTTATGTTTGACAATCGATGTCCTCATTGCAAGGTCTTTACCTGCAATAAATTCTATTTCTGGTGTGACTTCTTGAAGAACCTGAAAGAGATCGACTGTGTCCTTTCCGCAGTCCAAATCCTTCAACATTAAGGTCTGATTTTTCTCTTCAGAATTCAGCGCACTTTTTGCTGTCTGAAAGTCAACCAGTGACTTAGTTTTAATCTTCAGTTGGTCGGCATTCACTCTTTTCATTTCAAAATCATTTAATTTATCTTCGGTTGCCAAAAGCCGAACCATATCTTTGCCAGTTTGTCCAAATACATTTAATGGCCGGACTTTTTCCTTCTTGTTATTAATATTGACAGAAGCACCAGCATTTTTTTAAATATTCGATCAATGTATTATCAGGTTTAGTAAAACAATGTTCAAAATGTTTGTTACCTTTGCCCTCTTCAGTGTTAATTGAATTTTCTAGCCCAGCTAGCACTGCGTAATAATTTTTACTGACGTTCGCTCCCTCTGCTTTCCCTCATATTTCTCCGCTTTGTCATTAGCTTTGACTAGTTGTTCGATTTTGGACTGATAAAATTTTCAATTTGTCGTTTTCTTCATTGTTCTCGAGTCTTCGCTTTAACTTTTTCTCGCCCTTATTGTTAGCAATGGGTATGATCGTTCCATTTGATGGCGGAAGCCATCGAGCTCCTCGATATCGCTGCTTTTATAGCGAGATTCGAGGCAATGTTCATAAGAGGGTTTGCCCTCAAATGTCTTTCCGCTTTTTGAGACTTCTTCAGAAGTGAAATGTTAGGTATTCGTTAATTGTTCAATTAAAACCATTAATTTCCCACTGACTATTGTAAAAAATTATTGACAGGAGTGATTAAAAACACGTCTGTTCGCAACGACTGCTGGACGTAGAATTTTAAAAGCGCATCTGTTTGCAACGAATACAGGAGGTAGAATAATGAAGATTCGTAATTGGGTCAATGATTGCTTTGTTAGCGATATTGACTAAAAGTCCAAAATGACCCAGAAAACCGTACCAATAAAAGGATGTTAATGTCTAGAGTAGCCAAACGCCTCGAAAATTTCCTCCTGAGGGCTAGACCCAAATTAAGTAGCTATGGAAGCATTAGCGGCAGAAAGTTTAAAACGTGAACGTATTAGGTTATGAGTGTTTGGCTTAGGAATAATCGAAATCTCTGCACGAGTATCGCCCAAAAATTTTTTTGCTGTTTGAACAGTCAAAAACTTGAAGAAATTCTACTTAAGCCTGTCGCCAAATAATTTAGTTGATGTAGTCTTTTGAATTTTCCTTAAAATCGATTTAATCTTTCTTCTAATATATGCATGGTTCAAGGCACTTGCGAAATCATGCCTCAAACTATTGTCCCATATCACTCCTCTCCTGCTTCTCTAAGCTGCTGGAACGACTTGTATACAACAGGCTTCTTGAGTCCCTGAGTTCATTTGTCACACCACAGCAACATGGATTCTTGAAGGGTCGTTCAACTTCTACGAACATGGCTGAGTTCGAAGATTATATTGCAAGAGCTTCAGATAAACAGCTTCAAGTAGATGCAATATTCACGGACTTCTCCAAAGCTTTTGACTCCGTGAACCATGTTCTCCTCTGTCAAAAGTCAGCTTTGCTTGGCATATCTGGTTCCCTTCATTCTTGGATTTCATCGTATCTATCCTCCCGTTCATGTCGTGTTAATCTCTATGGCACAATTTCCTTTCCATTCAATCCTACATCTGGTGTCCCTCAAGGGTCAATCCTTGGACCTCTTCTTTTCGTACTGTTTATCAATGATCTTTCCTCTGTAATTTCCTCTTCTTGTCTCCTGTACGCTGATGATTTCAAGGTATTCCGGACAATTAGATACCTTGAAGATTGTCAGCAACTCCAAATTGATCTTTATAACCTCTATAACTGGTGTAATGTAAACTCCCTTCATATCAATGTTTCCAAATGTTTTAAAATGACTTTTACTTTGAAAATTGTTCCTTTAACTTACAATTACACCCTATGTGATGTTGTTCTCTCCTCTGCAGACTCATGTAAAGATCTTGGTGTAATATTTGAACCCAAGCTTAAATTTGATGTCCACATTTTCAGCTTAATTACCAAGGCATCAAAAGTTTCGGGTTTTCTTATGCGGCATTTGCATAGGTTTGCAAATATTGCTACCGCTGTTCGCTTGTTCACATGTCTTGTCCACCCACTTCTTGAGTACTGCTCAGTAGACATTTATATCTTGTGAACTCACTAGAAGCTGTTCAGCGTAAGTTTACCCGTATTGTGTTTTTCAAATTCAACGTAGCTTATGAGTAGTATGAGCGTCGTCTATCCATACATCGTCTCCCTTCTCTGTCGTCCCGTTGAACCTTCTTAGATCAATGTTTCCTTTATAAGTTGTACCACCAACAAATTGCTTCCAGCCTAAGCGCAGACTTGCACTACAGACTGTATGCACGTCCTAGTCGGTCTAATCACATTCTCGAGGTTCCGTACGCCCGGACAGATTTATATTTTTACTCTGTTATGCTGCGAATCATCAGAATGCATAACAGCCTCGAGCTTGGTTCTCTATCCACGTCCTACTTTGTTTTTAAAATGAAACTAAAGACGTTACTTTCTGCGAATAGTGATTAATGTTCCTTATCACTCAATTTTTTCAAACTTTGATCCAGACTCTAAGTTCATTTCTTACATGTTTTAATTAACTTTTTTCTGTTTGATTTGCTGTATTAATTTGTCTTACTCTAAATTATATTTAACTATATTTAATTGTCTAAGTCTATTTTGTCATTGGATTTCTCTCTTTTAAATAGATTTAAATAAATAAAAACATAAAAAAAAAATAAATAGTCGATCGTCAATCCACCTGCTCCAAAGACACCTTGATCTTTAAGAAAGCATACGACAGTATTGATCATAATGTACTGTACCAAATAATGCTTTTTATTGGTACTGAAATTTCCATGAGGGTTGTGGACTCTCTAAGTCCGCATCAATAACACAGCGCGACAAAAAAAAAACAAAAGTTGAACGTTTCCTTTCCTTCATGAGTCAATTGTTACTAATTTTGGGTAAAGAAAAACGAATATAACAAAGAAAAAAATATATTAGCTCTGCATTTTTTTATATGTAAATGATGAAAATGTTTGCCTCTGTTGTCGCTAACCACATTAAAAGTGGGATTGTCCTATTGTATTAATGATATTTAAATTCAAACTTCTTCAAAAAACACTTGCCGGGTGTTTAGATCTACGTGATCTTTTAGCTTTCTTGTTGTAAATGACCTCTAGAGCATCTCTACATTTAAAGCAGCAGTAATCTGCAAGCATTGCTTCATTCGAGCGGCCCTGATATCTTCGTTCCATCATAGAAATATCTTGATGAAACAGTTCTTCATGCTCATCACTAACATCTCCGCAATTAGGTGGGGAAAAATCAAGATGGGAGTGGAGAAAACGGATTTGTAGGGACATATTGCAGCCGAGTTGGTGTTATTTTTGTAGAAGTTCGGTAACCAATTGATAGTAGTTATCATCTCTTTTGTTCCCTAAAAATTCATGTATAGCCCCCTTGAGAGCTCCCCACGCTTCCTGTTCTTTCCCTTCCAAAACTAAATCGAATGTAATGTCCTTTACAAGTTGACGTATTTGTAGTCCAACAAAGATGCCTTCCTTGATCTTTGCATCACTGAATTCAAGAAATTTGTTTCTTAAGTATTTAAAAGTCTGGCCTTCTCGGCTCATGGCTTTGACAAAATCCTTCATCAAGCCCAGGTTGATATGTAAGGGCGGAAGAAGAACATTTTTTGGATCTACGAGTGGCTGGGCAATTATGTTTTTCTCACTAGGGTTAAGATTTCTTGCAGGACAATCTGCTTGTATATAATGTGATTTTCTATCTCTACTATCCCACACACATAAAAAGCAACTGTATTTCGTATACCCGAATTGCATCCCTACGAGACTAGCAACCACTTTTAAATCACTGCAGATTTTCCACTTATATTCCAGGTAGTTGATTGAATTTAGGAGGTCTGCCATGTTTGCATAAGTCTCCTTCATGTGAACCGCATGGTAAATAGGAATGGAAGGTAGACGGTTGCCATTATGAAGCAACACAGCTTTCAATCTTAGTTTGGAGGAGTCTATGAAAAGTCTCAACTCAGTTGGATCATGCTTTATATTCAAACTTTACATCAAGCCATTAATATTACAACAAGAAACACGGTTATTTTTCTTTTCAAAAAGAAGGAATCAAATCCCTATGACATTGTCTGTACCTGGTGACCCTGACACCATTCAGCAGGAGATTCCATTGTCGTGACCTTGATCCTAGAAGTTCTGCCTTCCCCTGTGACAAATCAAGATCTCTAATGAGATACCTCAACTCCGATTGACTCAATTTATGCGGTTGATCATCTTTTTCTACTTGAAAATTAAGTTCATAAGATGTTAAAGGCTCTTTGAGTTCTCCTTCTACACTGTCTTCATTTTCTGCTTCCAACTCATAAGTCTGGGGTGGTGTAGGAACTGGTAAACTGTCTGAATGTGGAAAAGGTCGCGTAGCTGATGGGAGATTCGGGTATTTAATAGTTTTTATTTTTTTATTGACAATCCTTCTTTTATAGACGGAGTCAAGCCAAAATAGCAATCATCTATGTGGTCAGTGGGCTTCCGCTAAATCATAGGACCAGCAAAAGCCATGGATCGTTTTTTATTTTTCAGCCATTTTCGTAATTTAACTGAACACGAATTTCAACGTATGTGTGGAGGCCATGGCTTGTTTTACCTTCATACCAAAATAATGTTGATATGCAGTCTTCACAAGAGGCGCCAAATTGCGTTTTTGCGAGGCAAATGTTATTTCACCACAAATGTAATAAAAATTATTAACTAAATTTACGCATTTTCGTGGCATGATGCTTTCTTTCTGTGAAACACTCCAAAACAAAATGATATGCACGAAATACTATAAATTTTACCACCACCGCAATAGTATCACGCTTAGTAATCTTTTGGCAGTCAAATTATAATTTGACAAATAAAATTTATGTGTATTTTGACAATAAACAATGTTGCCAGTTCCGAAAAACAAATTTTCCGCTGATTGAAAAAGAAGAATTTATAAAATATAAAAAGTAGCATATATCTCTAAAACTAGAGCTTATCAGTTGTTTTAATGGTCGTTTTTGCATTCAGTAAACGAGAAGACATTAGGATAGGACTCGTTTTGAGACCGAGACAATTTCATTGTTGCGTTTAACCAACTCACTGATACCTTCGACACGAGCATCGGACTAAAACTGGGTGTTGGACTTGCCCCATTGCTATAAGGTCTTTGTAAAAAAAATTTTTTTACAAAGACTTACTAGTTTCGCGACCTGTCTGTCCGTCTGTCCGTCCGTCCGTCTGTCCGTGCGTCACAGCCGATTTCCTTAGAAACTATAGAAGCTAGAATGCTCAAACTTTGTGAAAAGGTGAGAAGTGACGGTCTCTCAAAAGTTAAGGTCTTACCAAAAATTTAAAAATTTTTAAAGGGAGTCCCCCTAATAACGAATTAGTTCTTCAACATTTTTTTTAATCAAAGGTGGTCGAGTGGGATATCAAGTGAAAGGTCTTGATTACAACTTTTAGAATTTGAAAAACGATTCTATGAATTAGGGGGTCCAGGTGGAGGCAAAATGTACCAAAAATTTGTGTAACCCCCTCGCAATTGGACACCTTTGAGTCGAAAAATCTGAAAATTATTAAGAATGTGGGCCTTTATGAGTACAAGGGCAACAAAAACCTCAGAAGTCTAAATTCACTCAACTTTGTTAATAATAGTCTAATTTGTAGATTTTACATCCCATAAAATCAAAACGGTACCTTTAAACTTCTTGAAATTTTGCGATTATATAGACTAATGTAAGATATGTATGTTCAGAAAATTGAATTGAGATCGAATCATAATCAAGTGAGTTATAGGCATTTCAATTGTATGGAATCACAACAACAATAACACGTGTTTATGGTTGATACATATTTACAATTGACCTAGGCACTTCTATTTTCTTTCAATTTTCATGAAAATTTAAGGAATAGTTTTTAACATGAATATATTTAATCGGCTGAGCATTCAGAAAAATCATTTGAGCTAGATCAAAATGGCGGCTGCATTGTGCTTATGAAAGAAACTGTGCATCTTTTGCATAAATTTGGACGAGTTCATATCCAAGTATTGGATGAATAACTCAAGTTATCGATTCACGCCATTAGAAAACTTGTTTCTAACCCTAGGATGTATACAAAGACCTTCTGGTAGGAGCACTCTCCTGCTCACTCAACTTGTTTACTTTGGCTTTGAATTAGATTATAAGAAAGCTACCTATGGATACAAGTAGGACGTTACTAAACAACTCGAGCCAAGAGTTAGCCTATGCGGATGACATCAACGTTTTGTCAAGTTCCAAGCCAAAGAGCTTTTACTGAAACTCGGTGGGGAAGCAAAACTAGTAAGGCTACAAGCCAATGAAAAAAAAAAAATAAAGTTCATGACACCTCAAATGCCCGAGATGTCACACTTGATGATTACAATATCGAAAAAATGGGAGAGTTTCAATATTTAGGCGCCAAAATAACAAGAACCAGTAATGAAAGAGACGAATTACGACAAAGAGTACAGCGCGGAAATAAAATATTTTATTCAAATTTGACGATTTTGAAAACCAGCTGCGTACCAGGAAAACAATACTCCAAGTACCCAAATCAATGATAAGGCCTATGCTATGGATGTAAATGATGGATTCTAACTCAAGTATCCGCAAACATATTGAACGCTTTAAAGTGACAGATCTTGAGGCGAATAATCGGAATTTCAACTTCCGAAATATTTGTCGATGCTCTACTCATCAAGAACTATTTTTTATTTTATTATTATTTTAAAACACAATTGCACCCATTTCAAATAAGAATATTGCATAAAATTGTGTTATTTTTCGCAAATAGGTCAAACAAATTTTTGGTACATTTTGCCTTTCCCTGGACCCCTAATACATAAAACGATTTTTTTATTTCAGATTCTCAAAATCCTAATCAAGACCTTTCATTTGATACCCCACTCGACTACCTTTGATACCGAAAATTTTTTAAGGGCTTATTCGTTAAAAATTTTTTAAATTTTTGATAATACCTTAACTTTTGAGAGACCATCAGTTCTGAACTTTTCACAAAGTTTGAGCATTCTAATTTCTATAGTTTCTGAGGAAACTAGCTTTGACGCACGAACAGACGGACAGACAGGCCGCAAAACTAGTAGATCTTTGTAAAAAAAATTTTAACAAAGACCTAAAAATGCTGGTGATCCAGGAAAGGAACTGGACTGGTAATGATACTCAAGACATGAGATCCCACACAATATTCAAAAGTGGGAGGCCTACTGGAAAACGAGAATTCGGTGTGGACTTTATTATGGATGGAGAGTTCACATCGCACGTTATTGATCTTAAAGCAACAAACGAATAGCTGTGTGCGATCCGTGTAAAAGCGAAATTCTTCAAAATCTGGTTAGTTTATATTCACGCCCGATGAAAAGTACAAACAAACGAGGGAAACCTAGAAAAACTAAATGACTCATTGCCCACAATCGACACAAAAATAATTCTGGGTAATTTTAACGCTAAGGTTGGCAATGAGATATCTCATCAGGGAACGACTGGAGGATATAGCCTCTACGATGAAACAAATGACAATGGCTAGTGCTTGATTGACTTTGCATATAGCAGGAATCCAGTCATACGTTCAACTTGCGTCCCACATTGACGAATTTAAAAACTGACCTAGGTATCACCGGATGGCGAAACGCAAAACCAGATTAATTATGTCCTCATCCAAAAACGTTATGCCTCGAGAATACTTAACGTCCGTACATACCGAGGAGCCAATTGTAACTCAGATCATTACTTGATCAAATTAAACCGTCGATGTCGTATGTCAAAGGCATATTCGGCGAAGACCACCCCGCTACAAAGATTTGACATCGTAATGCTCCAAACGGCGTCTGTGGTCAAAAATTTCACGGAGACCCTCGACAATCAGCTGGTTCCTATCTTATCAGACGACTCGGTAAAGACAAGCAATGAGGTCTGGCTGGAAATGAAAGTGGTTATTAAGGCCGTGGAAAAACAGACGATCAGACGTCAAGACCGGTGCAAGAGAAATGATTGATTCGATGATGAATGCCAGAATGCGTTCGACAAAAAGAATCAGGCGTACAAAGAATACGTAGGTAGGAAAACCAGGACAAAGAGAGAACACTATGAAAATCTCTGAAGAGTAGCGAAAAAGATAATTAGAATTAAGAAAAGAAAATACTATGATGACCAATTGAGGAGTACAGATGTAAGTTCAGTGAGCAACAACACCAAACAAGCATACAAAGTGGTGAAAAGCCTGTAACGTGGTTTTCAGCCCAAAACCACGCTCTGTCGTGATAACATCGGCAATATCATTGCTGATGAAACCAAGATTAAGGAAAGATGGGCATCATAGTTCAAGAACCTCCTTAATCCTTCGCACAGCTCCAGACCACCGGAGTCCTTAGATGTTCGCGCAGAGCCTCCATTGGCCCCACTAACTCTAGATGAAGTGTGTTCCATCAACAAAGCCCAAAAGAATAATAAAGCGCCGAGCATCGATGAGATTCCAGTGTAGCTCATCAAATATGGTGGCAGCAGTGTTCACAAAGCTATTCACAAAGTCATCCAGCACATTTGGCAACAAGAACATATGCCGTAAGAGTGGAGCCAATCAATTATATTCCCTATTCACAAAAACGGTGACAAGTTGCAGTGCGAAAATTATAGAGGCATATCACTACTTTGTACAGCGTACAAATATTTTCAAAGATCTTAGAAAATAAAATCGGATCGTACACCAACAGTATTATTGGGGAGTATCAAGGTGGTTTAAGAGCAGGTAGATCGACAATAGGCCAATTGTTCACAGTCAAGCAAATACTTGAAAAATCCTGGGAGTTCAACATAAACGTGTATCAAATTTTCGTTGACTAATTAATCGTAACATACTGTACCAAATAATGCTTTGCTTTGGCATCCCAGAAAAATTAGTCCGTCTTAACAAAATGACAATGACGCCAACGACCTGCCAAGTCCGGATCAATAATCAACTCACCGGTGCCTTGGACACAAATATTGGACTAAAACAGGGAGATGGGCTGGCCCCACTACTATTCAATTTGGCTCTAGAGTACGTCATAAGAAAGCTACCTGTCGATACACTGTTACGGGGTATTGGAGACGGTAGCCAACCAAACTATCACTTAAACACCACCACCGGGAAACGTGTTCCGAAGGATGCACCCTCGAGCCAAACTGGGGTAGGGAACTTATGTATTGTGTAATGTGACGCCTACGCCCAGGAATCGAAGTGATTCCGATCCCGAACCCTTGTAACCTGCCAGATGGATATGTCCTCGAAGTGCCAGCGGACTTCATCTGTTGTGCGGATATCGTTGTGCAGAAAATATTTTTTTTTCTGTCCAAATATTTAGATCCGTGGATATAAATATTCGAAATATAGAATTAATCCAACCCCGGCACATTTCGAGACATAGCCATCTGGAAATGCCCCTCCACCGTGGCCATCGAGAAAACTATGCCACTGGCGACATCTGGAGAAGCACATTTCCGCCATATGAAGTGCCATTCCACGCACAGATGTTTTGTCCGAGGTGACAACCGAAATTTTTGACAGCCACATGTCGGCTTAGTTTTTCGTGGCTGTCGTCTTCGAATATGTCCAGTGTCGCGAAATATCGGAAGAACCAGAGATAGCAGCTGCTAATTGTTGGGTGCGGCAGAGTCCGGATTTCGCTCTTGTTTGTGCCGAAAATATCTATAGAAAGGTAAGTCTGCTAACGGATATTTCCCGAGTTCCGTCTCTAACCTCATTCTTGATAGAAAATCGCAAGAATCCGGAACGAAAATTGTTGCGTTCGTATGATAATTTTGTTTTCAGTTTGATGATGACGACGAGGATTGGCAACCACTTTCCGAATTGATTGCACGAAATCAGGAGAATAAACTATCAACGGCGATCAGCGATGATAATGATGAGAATGATGATAATCAAAAAGTTATGAAAATGTCAAAGAAGAAATGTCACTGACAACATAAACAAGAGATTTTGTTGCTTAAATTTTTATCATATTTCATAGAGGATTTGATGATTTCTCGCAGCAGTTAATAATAAGTTTTCAATGTGAAAATGAATTTCAACCAATTGTGTCGGATATGTGCCGAAAGTGATAAGGAAATGCATCATGTTGCTAAATCCATAGCACCACGAATTAATGTTACTTACAGTGAGCGATCCTAATCCTCGTCATCCTCTGCCGCCACAAATTTTCTATGAAGATGAATATTGTGGAGACTACGATGCATTCGATTTGGCAAATGAAATAGACATGCTGGAACAATTTCTGAAACTAGCACCAGTGGACACAACTAATGTATCGACGGCTGGAATTGAACTAAAGCGTAAAGGAAATGACGAACCATCCACGGATGAAAATTTCATTTGCCAATGCTATTTGGTTCTAAAAAAAAAAAAAAACCTTATTTACAATGTACGCACCATCTAACTAATACGAAAATTTTGCTACATAGCTACTTAATTATAATATTTTATTCTAATTTCACTTATATTTAAGAGTGATTTATGCTGTCGTATTTTTCTGAGGATGAAGGTTGAACGAAAGATGTAAATCCCATAACGAATTTAATCTGGGTATTACAAAATGTAACTTTTCAAACCTCCATTAAATTTTTTGTGATTTTATGATCTGTTAGATTTAAATAGTTTCATGTAAAGTTCCTTGCATATACTGAGTGCAAAACGAGGTTCTATTTTTCGACGAAACCCTTATTTCCATTAGTCACATAGCATAGTAGTTTCAGTAGACTAACATTTGATAAATACGTATAATAATTAATATGAGAGCTAATTATGATTAAACTTAACCTTACTATGAATCAGATAATTTCAGATTACTTAAACTAAGTTGCATGAACCTAATACTCGTACTTCGACAATAACTTTATATTGCTTTGATTGCAAGCGATGTTCTAGTTTTCCTAAATTCACTAAATCCTCAGTTTATAAAACATAAATGTTTAAACTAATTCGCGTGTATGTTTCCTCCTAATGATTTACGGGTACAATGACTGCAAAAGTTAAGTTTTCCCATTATATAAGTATTAGGGAATTTTTTGGATAATTTAAGTGCATGTGTAGATAATCGTAGATAAACATAAACTTGCATGAGTTTCTTTAGTTTTTTTTTTCATGGGAATAAATTTATCTTTCTCAGCAGGAGGGTGAGTGCATGGTAAGTATGCCGTCGCGAGGGTAGGGTTTCGACAAATCCGCTGAAGTCGGTTTCGCGTCGCGCGCGGTACGCGGTACCTTTGTTTGTTTCGCCATTTCTTTAGAGTAGTTTTCTTCGGTTTAAGTTCGAGTAGTATATTTTTCGGTACCGCGTCGGTGAATCGGTAACGCGCCTATGGGATTTTGTAGCGTTTTTGATTTGAGATCTGTGGATAGATCACATCCAGAACTAACGTAATGTAGGTTTCTCGTTCTGGATGAGTAATTGTTGACGCGTTTGGAAAACGGGCAAGTTCAGGTGACTGAAATATTGTGATTGAGCGTAATCCATTCGGAGACCCGCGACCGAAATCCTCTCCGAACTAGCTGGCCGACAAGCAGTCACCGCGTGAATGGATTACGGTGCACGGATTGGTTGACCTGTTGGTACCATCCGTTGGCACTACTCAGACTTAACGTCTAGAACCGATGAGAGGTCGGTTCCGCGTTCGATCTTAAAAATGTTGAAAATCATTACAAATGGCGCCCAACGTGGGGCCCAAAAACATCCTAAGGGGGAAAGAACTTCGCGTCTTCTGACGAGTTGGTCCTTTACGGAGGATGTAAGGTACTTTGGTACTCGAGTCCCACTATCAGGAGCAGTGGAATTGTGTGATACACATTAGAGGTCGCTTCACGTGAGTTGTAGCTTCCGCTCTCCTTTGTTTGATTTTGCTTTCGCGACAGAATCCTTCCGATGTGTTGTCCCAGGTTAACCCCTGTAAGGACCTTCTATTTTCTTGATGGAATTGCCAGTCTGATGGGTTTACCTATCAGCATGGACTCTCAAGAAAATAGAAGGCTACCTTGCCTTTATGTCGCGGAAGGATTCTAACTATTTCGTATGCGTGTTAGACGAGTGGTATCGGTTCAACGTTCGATGGCGTATGCTGGAGTTGCGAAGCCCGGAATGCTTCCACGCGTCGGGAATTTTGACCGCGTACAAAGTCGGTACGGTAGCTCTACCACTTGTCTCGTCGAGTCATTTAACGTAGATTAGAAACGGTTTGTAATGTATGTGGGTATGGGGATAAATTTCGTAAATCGACCGAAGCACCCTTTCTTCGGCAGATTACCACGCACTCTCATTTCCCGCTGAAGAGTTCGACCACTGGAAAGGAAAGTGTATATCAAATAAATTTTCTTCTCATTCGATATAAATAGTTCGCCACTATCGGCCACTAAATAAGTCTTAAGCGAATAGATATACCTATAGTTTACATTATTAGAGTAGGCGTAGTTTACATTTTTTTCTCTTTTTTTTTACCCTTTTAGTTACACATAGGATCAAACACACCCAGCAAGAACAAATATGGCAACGAAGCGGACCCCAGAAAAGCGGTGGACCCGGTCCAAAACGGTCCAACCCGCGAACTGTGGAATCTGTTTTGAGGACGTAGTGGAGGGCGTACACAGCGTGCGATTGGATTGTGGACATCTATTCCATCGTGCCTGTGTACAACAGCTCCTCCTCACGTCAGAGAGTTGCCCATTATGTCGGCGACCCATCGAGCGGACCGCCCTAGACGTCCCCATCGGAACGCCCCTACCGACGCGTGGAGCAGTGGCGAAAGGAGCTCCAGAAGCCGAACCGTCACAACCACTCTTAGACCTGCAAGGAGCAGTAGGCGGTGAAGTTCCGGCTGCAAGTGTCGTGTCCGAGGTGACAACCATGCCTTCCGCCCACTCCATTGACACCCTCGTGGCGTTGATGAGGGATATGTCGGAGAGGATTGGCAACCTGGAGGGAAAGATCCAGAATCTCCCGTTGAGCCAACCACCCAGCCGCGTGAGAACTCCGCTTGGCTGGGAGCCAAATCCCAGTGTGGCGATGCCCCACTCCCGACAATCCGAGCAATGGGTCCCACCTCCAAGGAACTCGGGAATGGATCCCAGAGCTCCCGAATACAGACCGCGACACAGTACCGGACCTCCGTTGGTACCTCCAGCCCCCGAGGCAGTTCAGTACCACAGGTCAATCGAGGATGTGATTCCCCCCGGGAACGCATTGGCACCTTTTCGAGACCCGACGCCTCGTATCATGGAGAGTTGGCGCCTGAACTTTACAGGGTTCAACGATATGATATCGGCGGACCGGTTCCTTTTCCGGATTCAGGCGTTGGTATCCAGCACCCTGGGAGGTGATTCCTCGGCCTTCCTCCGGCATGCACATCTTTTGTTCAGCGGCGACGCTGCCGACTGGTACTGGAGCTTTAAAGAGTCAACGCCACGTCCCACTTGGCACTCTTTCAGTGCAGCCTTCCGCAATCGATTTGATGATGGCTTCACTGAGAGAGAGCTAAGAGAGCAAATAAAGAAACGGAAACAAGGCGCTCACGAACCGTTCGACCAGTACTACACCAGTATAGTGAGATTGAGCACTCGCCTGCGAAATACCATGCCCGAGGACGAATTGGTAGAAATTATCAGAGAGAACATGCGCTGGGATCTCCAGAACAGCCTGCTACATTTTCCCATCAACACCATACAGGGATTGCGCCTCCATGCGCGTAGACAAGAACACTTGGATGAGCGACGAGGTACCTTCCGTCCACAACCTCGCATAACGGGACCAAATCCCCGAAATCATCACACCGCGGAGTTGATGGCAGCGGACCACCTGCTTGCTGATCCAGTACCAGTACCGAGGAGCGGAGCACCACCGGAGCTTGAGGACCCAGCATTGATTGATCGACCCTCCCTTGAAGCAATTACAAGCCCGACGGTCTGTTGGAACTGCCGACAACCGGGACATCGGTTCTATGCATGTCCAGCGGAGCCAACGCTTTTCTGCTACCGTTGCGGGAAGGCCGACACATACGCACCTGATTGTGCAAATTGCAAAGGGCGAAAAAACTTGCCACCGAGTGCCGCGACCACCTGTCGGCACTCCTAGACCCCGGACGAACCAATCCAGACCCCATCACCAGCTATGACCCAGCTCCCAACATGACTCCAACTCTGCTGACTCGCACCGCTAACCACAGTTCTCCCGAAGTTCCACAACCGACGCCGTCCTTCGCCGAGGCCAACGCGCAGGGAAAGGATAGCGAGACGATTGTTCCTTGGCATGTAAAACCTTTTCATGTTAGGCTGCGGAATTATTTGGCTACTCGACAGCGCATCTTCCATGAGGAACTGGTCACAACTGTCCCACCGCGAAGCAAGCGAGCCACGCGTCGGATGCGGAGCTTCTGGAGAAAAGTCAGGCAGTCGAGAAAAGTGTTGAAGGACATATACTTAGACGAATTATTGAGGGAGGATGTCCGGCCATATGCGTCAGTACACCTCCTGCAAAAACGAGTATCAGGCTTAGTCGATACGGGAGCCAGTGTGAATTGCATCTCTGCCGAGTTTGCAGGGGAGGTACTGGCAAAGCACGCGGACCAAATCCGTCATTTCACCTCCTGGTTAAGCACGGCGGACGGAACTCGTCACTCTGTAGTGGGAAAAATTATGACGGATGTCACCTTTAAAGGGGTAACTAAACCTATGGAATTTTTCATTATACCTCAGTTAACCCAGAATCTCTACCTAGGAGTGGATTTCGTTCGAAAATTTAACTTGGCCCCGGCACTATTTTCCGGTTCGACCCTGGAGTCCGTCACCACCGTTCCTGACCAATCTCAACCCACTAACTTACTACGGCATACACTGGATGTAACTCAGCAACTGCGTCTCGACTCGGCTATATCGGCTTTTCCATCGCATGAGAAAGAAGGTCTCGGGAGGACTGCCCTGGTGTTCCACACGATAGATGTGGGGGACGCTAAACCCATAAAACAGAGACATTTCGCCATATCTCCGGCGAAGGAAAAATCGTTATATGCCGAAGTGGATCGAATGCTATCATTAGGCGTAATCGAAGAATCACAGAGCGCGTGGGCTTCCCCAGTCACCTTAGTTGTCAAGCCGAACAAGGTCCGGTTATGCTTAGATGCCAGACGCTTGAACGCCGTCACAGTCAAGGACGCATATCCTCTACCGTTGATCGAAGGCATTTTGAGTCGATTGCCTAAAGCCCATTTCATCACGAGCTTAGACCTCAAGGACGCCTTCTGGCAAATTCCTTTGGACCCCGGTTCAAAGGAGAAAACAGCCTTCACAGTCCCAGGCCGGCCCTTATATCAATTCGTGACCATGCCATTCGGATTGTGTAATGCCCCCCAAACAATGACGCGCCTTATGGACAAGGTGATACCACCTCATTTGCGGCACCAAGTTTTCGTTTACTTGGACGATCTGTTGCTTATAACCGAGACCTTTGACGAACACATCGACCTGCTTCAGGAGGTGGCTCTACACATCCGGAGGGCAAGATTAACCATCAACATAAGGAAGAGCCAGTTCGTGATGACGGAGGTGAAGTATTTAGGTCACATCATTGGGCATGGGCATATCAAGACCGATCCGGAAAAGACTCAAGCGATTGACGTTTTTCCACTACCCAAGACCACCAAACAGTTACGCCGATTCTTAGGCTTATGCGGATGGTACCAGCGTTTTGTACGTGACTATGCCACCATTACCACTCCTTTGACCGACATGCTGCGTAAGGGACGTAAATTCGTCTGGGAAGAGCCCAGCTTGCGAGCCTTTGAAGAGCTAAAGAAGAGTCTGACTACAGCCCCCGTACTGCACAGCCCGGACTTTGACAAACCGTTCTCAATCCATTGTGACGCGAGTCAACATGGGGTGGGAGCAGTCTTAGTCCAGGTTGCACAAGACGGCGAGGAGAGACCTATAGCCTTCATGTCTCACAAGCTGAACCCAGCCCAGCGAAATTACACGGTCTCCGAGCAGGAATGTCTAGCTGCGGTGTTGGCAGTGAAACGCTTCCGAGCCTATGTGGAGGGACACACCTTTGAAATCGTTACGGATCACGCTTCTCTGAAATGGCTAATGAGCCAGACTGATCTCAACGGCAGATTGGCCAGGTGGGCACTGAAACTACAGGCATTTGACTTCAAAATTCGCCACCGAAAAGGAAGCCAGCATGTAGTCCCCGACACCCTATCCAGAATGTTTGCCCCTGAAGGAGCCGAGTTGGTCCAAGAGGACGACAGCCCCCAATTGATCGATTTGGACCATCCTGCCTTCAAGTCAGCCAGCTACACCCAACTGATTCACACTATCCAGAATCAACAGCCCCAGCTTCCTGAACTGCGGTTGACGGATGGATTTATTTACAAACGGATGGGACACGCATCCGGAGACCCCATACAAGAAGAAGAACAGTGGAAGTTGTGGGTGCCCGAAGAATTAACCACTGATCTTATCAGGCGGGCTCATGACCACCCATCAAGTGCGCACGGCGGATACGGTCGTACACTTAGGCGGTTGAAAACCTGTTTCTTTTGGCCTAAGATGGCACAACAGATAAAAGCGTACGTAGCCTCTTGTGAGCTATGCAAGTGCACTAAAGCGCCCAACACCATTCTTCGGCCACCCATGGGTAAGGTTGAGGTCCCCGAACGCGTGTTCCAGCGCTTGTACATTGATCTTATCGGTCCTTACCCTCGATCTGCTTCTGGTCACACGGGAGCTGTCGTGGTCCTGGACCAGCTCTCTAAATTCCCTATCATAGAACCACTACGTAACATGCACACTGGACCTATAATCAGCTTTTTGGAGAAACGAGTCTTTCACATGTTTGGAGTTCCGGAGAAACTTGTCTCCGACAATGGGGTCCAGTTCACCTCCAGCAAGTTCCGAGACCTAATGTCCAAATACGGCATCATCCACCAACGAACTGCCGTCTATTCACCACAAGCCAACGCATCCGAACGACTGAATCGTACGCTCATAGCGGCCATTCGCGCCTATGTCCACCCGAATCAGAGGGACTGGGATCGCAAATTGTCCGCCATCACTAGTGCGCTGCGCTCGTCGTACCACGCCACGACCGGCATTTCGCCGTATTTTGCAGTGTTCGGCCAGTACATGATCGGTCATGGGAGCGCTTACCGGCTATTGCGGCAACTGAAATCGCTAGAGGACCCAATCGTGGTTCTAGAACCGCACGAAAAGCTCCAACTTCTGCGAGATCAACTGCGGGAGAAGATTGAAGAAAGTAGACGGATGGGAGAGGAGCGGTACAACTTGCGATCTCATCCTTCTGGCTTTAAGGCCGGCGACGAAATATATCGTCGAAACTTCCGACAGAGCGATGCCACCCGCCATTACAATGCCAAACTAGACAAGAAATTCGTGAAGTGTCGAGTCATACAAGTCATAAGCCCCACCCGATACCTCATCGCGGACATGACTGGTAAGACCCTGGGAATTTACCACGCAAAAGACCTTAGACGATGAAGTGCAACTAATTCCCACGAGAAACCTTGGCTTATCCCAAATCTCTGCCTAGACGAAGGCCTCCGAATAACACCTGACTTCCTACTATATAGTCACTGTCGAGTCTTCACGAACATGGTTGTAGCCTATCCTTCGAAACCGATCTTCGACCCGCCACGTCCCTAACCAAGACCTTTTACAAAGGAGACGGGATCGTAATTACTTCGATTTTGGGGGGGGGAATGTGTAATGTGACGCCTACGCCCAGGAATCGAAGTGATTCCGATCCCGAACCCTTGTAACCTGCCAGATGGATATGTCCTCGAAGTGCCAGCGGACTTCATCTGTTGTGCGGATATCGTTGTGCAGAAAATATTTTTTTTTCTGTCCAAATATTTAGATCCGTGGATATAAATATTCGAAATATAGAATTAATCCAACCCCGGCACATTTCGAGACATAGCCATCTGGAAATGCCCCTCCACCGTGGCCATCGAGAAAACTATGCCACTGGCGACATCTGGAGAAGCACATTTCCACCATATGAAGTGCCATTCCACGCACAGATGTTTTGTCCGAGGTGACAACCGAAATTTTTGACAGCCACATGTCGGCTTAGTTTTTCGTGGCTGTCGTCTTCGAATATGTCCAGTGTCGCGAAATATCGGAAGAACCAGAGATAGCAGCTGCTAATTGTTGGGTGCGGCAGAGTCCGGATTTCGCTCTTGTTTGTGCCGAAAATATCTATAGAAAGGTAAGTCTGCTAACGGATATTTCCCGAGTTCCGTCTCTAACCTCATTCTTGATAGAAAATCGCAAGAATCCGGAACGAAAATTGTTGCGTTCGTATGATAATTTTGTTTTCAGCTGGTTGCACGAAAGTTTTCACATCTGCAAACAATTTTCTTGAATGGTCAGATGTCTTTTTGAAAAGTGACAATTGTGACAATGAACTGACTCGGTATTGTGATCCACTAGAGCTTTGCTGCTATTATGGCGAAGCTATGCAGCGGCTGATCACCTCATCAAATTTAACGTTGCGTGAACTGCGGACTAAGTGGAAATATACCTTCGATAAAACATTCAGTCGGTATCAAAGAAGAAGTTCCAGAAGAGGAATTGTTGGCGGATGTGAGGGCATTCATGCGGCCGGCTGAAAACAAAATTATAGAAATAGTAACAAATGAAGATGATGATGACGACGAGGATTGGCAACCACTTTCCGAATTGATTGCACGAAATCAGGAGAATAAACTATCAACGGCGATCAGCGATGATAATGATGAGAATGATGATAATCAAAAAGTTATGAAAATGTCAAAGAAGAAATGTCACTGACAACATAAACAAGAGATTTTGTTGCTTAAATTTTTATCATATTTCATAGAGGATTTGATGATTTCTCGCAGCAGTTAATAATAAGTTTTCAATGTGAAAATGAATTTCAACCAATTGTGTCGGATATGTGCCGAAAGTGATAAGGAAATGCATCATGTTGCTAAATCCATAGCACCACGAATTAATGTTACTTACAGTGAGCGATCCTAATCCTCGTCATCCTCTGCCGCCACAAATTTTCTATGAAGATGAATATTGTGGAGACTACGATGCATTCGATTTGGCAAATGAAATAGACATGCTGGAACAATTTCTGAAACTAGCACCAGTGGACACAACTAATGTATCGACGGCTGGAATTGAACTAAAGCGTAAAGGAAATGACGAACCATCCACGGATGAAAATTTCATTTGCCAATGCTATTTGGTTCTAAAAAAAAAAAAACCTTATTTACAATGTACGCACCATCTAACTAATACGAAAATTTTGCTACATAGCTACTTAATTATAATATTTTATTCTAATTTCACTTATATTTAAGAGTGATTTATGCTGTCGTATTTTTCTGAGGATGAAGGTTGAACGAAAGATGTAAATCCCATAACGAATTTAATCTGGGTATTACAAAATGTAACTTTTCAAACCTCCATTAAATTTTTTGTGATTTTATGATCTGTTAGATTTAAATAGTTTCATGTAAAGTTCCTTGCATATACTGAGTGCAAAACGAGGTTCTATTTTTCGACGAAACCCTTATTTCCATTAGTCACATAGCATAGTAGTTTCAGTAGACTAACATTTGATAAATACGTATAATAATTAATATGAGAGCTAATTATGATTAAACTTAACCTTACTATGAATCAGATAATTTCAGATTACTTAAACTAAGTTGCATGAACCTAATACTCGTACTTCGACAATAACTTTATATTGCTTTGATTGCAAGCGATGTTCTAGTTTTCCTAAATTCACTAAATCCTCAGTTTATAAAACATAAATGTTTAAACTAATTCGCGTGTATGTTTCCTCCTAATGATTTACGGGTACAATGACTGCAAAAGTTAAGTTTTCCCATTATATAAGTATTAGGGAATTTTTTGGATAATTTAAGTGCATGTGTAGATAATCGTAGATAAACATAAACTTGCATGAGTTTCTTTAGTTTTTTTTTTCATGGGAATAAATTTATCTTTCTCAGCAGGAGGGTGAGTGCATGGTAAGTATGCCGTCGCGAGGGTAGGGTTTCGACAAATCCGCTGAAGTCGGTTTCGCGTCGCGCGCGGTACGCGGTACCTTTGTTTGTTTCGCCATTTCTTTAGAGTAGTTTTCTTCGGTTTAAGTTCGAGTAGTATATTTTTCGGTACCGCGTCGGTGAATCGGTAACGCGCCTATGGGATTTTGTAGCGTTTTTGATTTGAGATCTGTGGATAGATCACATCCAGAACTAACGTAATGTAGGTTTCTCGTTCTGGATGAGTAATTGTTGACGCGTTTGGAAAACGGGCAAGTTCAGGTGACTGAAATATTGTGATTGAGCGTAATCCATTCGGAGACCCGCGACCGAAATCCTCTCCGAACTAGCTGGCCGACAAGCAGTCACCGCGTGAATGGATTACGGTGCACGGATTGGTTGACCTGTTGGTACCATCCGTTGGCACTACTCAGACATAACGTCTAGAACCGATGAGAGGTCGGTTCCGCGTTCGATCTGGAAAGTAGAAAAATCATTACAATTGTACATAGTTTTAGTAAGGTTAGAAAAATAATTAATTCTAATGCTAACGTTTCCAATAGAGTAGATTTTAAATTTCCTTAAGCTAGATCAAATAAACAGCTTAAATTAGTTTAGCTAGGCTCGACGAAGTTCCCAATACCAGTCCCGTAGGTGCACGGTTGCTCCACAACGACATCATCTGCGATCAACAAGTGCAAGAAAGATGGCGAAAGTGTGTGGTGTGACGGTGGGATTTTGTGTGATTTTTCTCTTTAGTTTGGATTACTGCAATTCCTTCACAAATCAAAATACATACGAAGCATATATAATAGAAGGTTTAAAGCATTTCGACCTACCCACTATCCACCAAATTCAAAAACGCCAAGCCAATGCAAGTCCACGGTATGAACAAGTTCCTCCAACAGCAGATTTTAATAACAATGACCGATTGCTCACTAAAGACAATTCTGATGTGAAACAAGAGCCACCAGGCGTGTTGGTGGATAGCGGTGGAAATGCTATTGCAAATGTGACACCGACTCCTGTTGTGAATGCAACAACAATACCGTCCATACGTGAAAAGCAATTATTAGGAGTAAATGTAAAGATTATTCGATACCGAAGAAGCCGGAAATCGTATCGGAACCAATAAATCCAGTGCCTAAACTGACGAAGCTATCCACACCGAAGAAAGTGAATTTGTCAGCTATAGATCCAATGACGATACCCGATATTATAAAATATGAAATTGATCAGCCGGAAAATAACACTAGGAACGAGTTGACCATGATCCAGAGTGCTGGGGATGTATGAAACATCGAACGGACGCTATGGGTGGCAATCGCCCGAGACTGTGAGGACTGTAATACAAGAATATAATGATTCAGCCAACAAAGGACTTGCAAATTGGCTGTCCAAACATATAAAAACAACAAATTACCATCACTAACAGCAACAGTCCCAGTTCAGTTCGTTTATGACACAATGAATAAACCTTCAATTCTTGCTCCTAACAGCGGTAAGCATTTACATCCGCAACTAAACTTCTGATGGATAAAGTAAGCGAGGCCCAAAATATCCAGCCCCAAAAGATGCAGCATCCGCCAAACTACAGCGGGTCTAACAACACCGCTGAATGGCGAAGATTATATTCACCAGGGCACCTGGATACCTGAAAAGAAGGAAAAAAGAAACACAAAGTGTCGTGTCCAAGGGATAAAGTATAAACGTGCTACTTATCTGATAATCCGCAGTGATCTATCCAAAATCCGAGAAACCGCCAGCTTCTTTATCGCACCAGACATAAACAAAACAACATCTGTTTACACTTGGAAAACGTCAAATGTCCGTCAGAGTGACAATTCCGAAAACAATATCTACGACTCCGAATTTCGGAAACACCAGTTGAAGTGTGGTGGAAATCGCGATGGAATTGCCCAATCGCACGAACCGGGCTACAATTTCAGCACGTTGGAGGAAAAATATATGGTCCGATCCGAAACTAGCGGTGCTCCGTTGGGAGCGAGCTAATAAAAGGGCGAGGGACAAAGGAAAAGCTCTCTTTCCTTTTTGGTGATCAGCACGTGGTGAAAGTTACAGAGAAAAGTGAACATTGAGAAAGTAATTAAAAGTGAATATTGAGAAAGTAATTTATAGTGAACATTGAGAAAGTAATTAAAAGTGAACATTGAGAAAGTAACCAAAAGTGAACATTGAGAAAGTAATTAAAAGTGAACATTGAGGAAGGATTCGAAACGTGAATGTATGAAAAAGCGGGAGTTCGAAGGAAATCGGAAGGAAGCAAACAAAGGAGGAAACAAAGATTGGCCACTACAACGCGGGATAGTTTTCGCCGTGCCGTCAACGATGGGAACCCTAACAGGAGGCCTCCTAGTAGATAGGTGGAAGAGTAAGAGTTGTTGTTTTGTTTGATTGTATGAAGAAAGAAAAGTAATATTATTTTTTTTTTTGTTTAGTCAATTCCATAATTAAAGGTAAAAGTAACTGGAATTTGCTTTGTTTCCTTTTCCTTGTAATATATTTTCACAGGAGGAATTACAGATATTTTTTTCACAGGAAGTGTAAAGTTTGGCTCGGGGTGATATCGCGCGCGGGAATCCGACAAAGTGGTGGTTATTTTTTTGTATCCTTTGTGGTGTTTGAGTGGTGTGGAGTTGGCTGGGGAGATAGGGACCCCCCGAGTAGTGCCATTCGTGTTAATGCAAGGTGCGTCCACCTAACGAGCTTCGGCAAACCGCCTTACTCACTGGGCGGTCAAGTGTGGGGCCTAGGCCAAAACGGTGAGTTGGCGCCCACGCCCGTCTACGGCGAGCAAAGCCGGGACCGCAGGGCCCCCGTTGCCGGAGCACCCCAGTGGTCCGGGGTGACGAATTGGGGGTGACAACACGAGGTACATTAGTATTCAAGTCGAGCCAAAAAGTAGCCCATGCGGACGACATAAACATTTTGTCATGGTCATTAACAAGCGTTAAAGAACTCTTCCTGAAACTGGACAGCGAAACAAAACTAGTAGGGCTACAAATCAATGAAAATAAAACAAAGCTCATGACGCAATCGAGAAAAAATACCTCAAGTACACAAAATTACGATTATAAGACTGCGGAAGCTGCAATGGACTGGACACATGAATCGTATGGACAAACAATTGATACCCAAAAAGGTATTCGTTGGGAGAACTGAAGGCCGGAGGTTAGTGGGGAAACCAAGGAAACGCTGTTCTAGCTTGGTCGACGAAGACAGTTCATCGCTGCTCAGATTTCAAAATTGGACCGAGACAGTTGGAGGCACTATTTGCAGGATGCAAAGACCCAAGAGGGGCTGTAGTGCTACGAAGAAGAAGATACTCTATGAGTTTTAATAGAATGTACGGAAGTTAATGCCATATGAATTTTCTCCGATTATAACAATCAAACATGGTTTTTAGGTCTTTAAACAAATTTTTTACAAAGACCTACTAGTTTCGCGACCTGTCTGTCCGTCTGTTCGTCCGTCTGTCCGTCTGTCCGTGCGTCACAGCTGATTTCCTCAGAAAGTATAGAAGCTAGAATGCTCAAACTTTGTGAAAAGGTCAGAAATGATGGTCTCTCAAAAGTTAATTCCTTGACAAAAATTTAAATATTTTTTTAAGGGGGTCCCCCCTAATAACGAATTGGCCCTTAAAAATTTTTTTTCATCAAAGGTAGTCGAGTGGGGTATCAAATGAAAGGTCTTGATTAGAACTTTTAAAATCTTAAATAAAAAAATCATATTATGAATTAGGGGGTCTAGGGGAAGGCAAAATGTACCCGAAATTTGTGACCCCCCCCTCGCGATTGGACACCTTTCAGCCGAAAAATCTGAAAATTATCACGAATGTGGACCTTCATGAGTAAAAGGGCAACGAATACCTTAGAAATCGAAGTTCGCTCAACTTTGTTAATAATAGTATGATTTGTAGATTGACTAATATAAGATACATATGTTCACAAGATTTAATTGAGATCGAATCATAATCAAGTGAGTTATAGCCATTTCAATTGCATATATGGAATTACACCAACAATAACACGTGTTTATGGTTGATATAGGGTTTTCCAATAAAAGGTGTTATTCTCATATTAAAAGAAAAATGCCATTTTTAATACAAATGATCGAATGTTTATTTCTTTATAAAGAAGAAGATATGCCGTTAATAGCAGTAATAAACATTGAGTAAATAACCTCTACGACACACTTACAGGACCATATCCTCTTCATGAAATTTTCCATAACCAAATCGCAAAGTGGTTGACCTATGTCCTCGATAGCCTCACGAATTTCATCTTTGAGATCTTGAATCGACGCTGGGCTATTGGCATAGTCCTTCTCTATCATGTGGCTCCAAAGGAAGAAGTCGCAAGGTGTTAAATCAGAAGATCTATTCAAAATAACACCTCTCATTGGAAAACCCTATATATATTTAAAATTGACTTAGGCAGTTTTATTTTCTTTCAATTTTCATGAAAATTTAAGGAATAGTTTTTAACATGAACATGTTCAACCGGCCGAGCATTCAGAAAAATCATTTAAGCTAGATTAAAATGGCGGCTGCACTGTGCTTATGAAAGAAACTTTGCATCTTTTGTATAAAATTGAACGATTTCATATCTAAGTATTGGATGAATAATTCAAGTTATCGATTCACGCCATTAGAAAACTTGTTTCTAACCCTAGGATGTTTACAAAGACCTTCTGGTAGGAGCACTCTCTTGCTTACTCAACTTGTTTATTTTTACTATGTTACATGGGCTTTCCATCCAACCAGATACTGCAGTTTTGATTGCATTATCTCCTAATACCGTGGCGGACACAAGTCTACGACAACTCCTTATACTGCGATTCTGGTTGATTGGAAGCTTGAATCAAAAATCCAATGATGTGCATTTTTCAGTGACGTGAATATATTTATAAGAAAACAAAGACAAAAACATTTCATAACAAATTTAAGGAGAACTTCGTAAAAATATATAAAAATATTTTCAACTAAACGGATTGGAATTTTTAAAAACTTTTTGCTGGCTTAATATTTGGTTGGACCCCCTTTTGTATCAATTACTGCTTGCAGTCTTTGGGAAGTAGAGGGGACTAAATTGCCAGTTTCTGCAGATGCGATTTTCTCCCATTCTGTAACAAGCGCTTTCTTCAACAAATTTTTATTTTTAATGCAACTTTTTCAAATTTTCCGTTCCAAAAGCTCCCACACATGCTCTATTGGGTTTTAATCTGGACTTTGCGGAGGAGTATTAAGTGGCCTGGGAGCGTAGTACAACAACCAGTTCTTGACGAAAAGTGCTATATGTTTTGAATCATTGTCTTGTTGGAAAATTCATCTCCCTCCAAGACCCACTTCTCCACTGATGGCTTCAAATCTTGTTCTAACAAGTTCTTGTAAACATGATAGTCCATCGTAGTTTCAACAAAAGCCAATCTGCAAACCCCAGATGCGGTGAGGGCTCCCCAAACCATCACATTACCTCCACTGTGCTTGACAGTAGGAATCAAATTGTTGGTCTCTAAAGCCGTGTTCTTTTTCCTCCATACTTTACTGCGACCATCTGTTCTGAAAATGTTGAGTTTGGACTCATCGGTCAAAAGGACGCGATTCCAAAAAATCATTGTCCTTGCCAATATGGGCCTTGGCAAACTGTAAACGCAGAAGTATGTTTTTGGCGGATATTAATGGCTTTTTACGTGGAGTCCTGCCTTGAAACCCATTAATATTTAATGCTCTCGTGGTGGTTCTTGCATGGACATCCTTTCTCCTTTCCGTAGCCCTTGTTTCACAAAATCTGTAGCACTTTATTTAGGATTACTGTTTACTTCTTTTAGAATGAAACAAATGTCTCAGCGCGACATCTTTTTCGGTCGGCCAGTCCGCGGCTTATTTTCAATGAAACCTTTGTTTTCAAAGTTTTTGATGATTATATACATAGAAGTTTGTTTAAGTTTCAGTAATTTTGCGATTTCCGAGCACGATTTATTGTATTGTATGATCAAATTTTTTCGCGATGGCATTTTGCGGTCCTTACAGTTAGAAACTAGCAATGAAACTAAAACAGAATTGCAGCAGCACATATACAGAATGACAATAAAAGCAAATAAACAAATACTGATGATATTCCGATACGTTTAGTTGGTAATTTTTTGTGTATAACTGAGTTAGCAATTATTGCCGTAGACTTTTGTGCATTCCATTTTTTTATGAATTTCTCCTTTATTCTGGTATGAAAAGTTTTTCTCTTAATTTTTTTATAAATATATTTACGTTACTGAAAAATGTGCATCAATGAATTTTTGATTAAAGCTTCCAACTTACCGGTATCTCAACATAAGGAACTGTCGTAGACTTCTGTCCGTCACTGTATGTAATTGAACAAAAAGACGTTTAAGATTTGCCTTAGCCAATGATTTTAGCAATTTTGCAACAAAAAGTTGGCCAGTTAAAATGAAGAAACATTGGCTTTTCTTCTAAAGCAAAAATATATTTTTTGTGCATATCATAAACTTTTTTCTTGAATTCAATTAATCTATACTGGTATGTCTGCATATGGTACATTAAGTGCAAAACCCTTCAGATACGCGCGTGTTTCTGTCTTCCCAACTTGTTTATTTTTCATTCTTACATATGTGCTTAAATACAATAGTCTTATGTGTATATGAATATTCCATGAAATTACTTTCTTCAATAAATTCAATTACTTTTCAGATGTTTTCCTATTATTTTTCAAGTTGTATATTGAAAATTTCAAAAATTAAACTATGTTTTCTATACTTAGTAGGTCAGTTACCTTAAAAGTATTGAAAGCTTTTTTTGAACAGTTTTAAAAATTATTCTGATTGAGAACTGTATGTTAGGACGGAAGAAAAATTCAAATAAATCAAATATTCTTAAATAGATGTTTATTTTTAGACAAATATATGCGATGGTCATGCCGCGCAGGGATGCAAGGGACCTGATAGGAGTTCCCTAAGCTACAAATGTAGCAATATTGGACATAAAAAAGAATGTACGGGGGAGCCGCACTGCATTCTTTGCAAGGATGCTGATCCGAAATCAGATTTCAAGCACGGCTTATAATCAGGAAGGTGTCGAATTTTCCAGGAAGCCTTGGTCAAGGTAAAAACAGAACTTCGATGATCCGTATACTGCATGCAAATCTGCACCGCAGTAGTACTGCCCAAAACCTGCATGAGTAGTTTGCGAGGAACACGGAAGCCAACTTTTTGCTGCTGAGTGAGCAGCACCCAACATAAGTTCGTCATTGTGGTACCCTGTTTTAGTCATAGCAATAATTTTATCAAGCTACATATCCTCCCTTTGTTGGCAAAATAAATGAAATTTTGGACAGCTATGTATTATTTGGTACTAAACCCACACATAAAGCCTGTAGGTGTATTTAAATATATTACATTCATAATGTCAAGCTTCTTCTATGATAAACGATCATATTCTTATTGCCATCTTACGTTACAAAACACAATAACATCAATCTTTCGTTACCACCATCGATCATCGATTTCCTTCATTTTTCTTCAAGGTAAAGGTGATTGGACTCTTTTCGCAAATGTATATAGGACTAGGGACCGGGCGGCGTGGTCACTAGCCCGCCCGGTGCGACTTTAATAAAATTGCTGCGCTAATATGCACATACTTCAAAAAGTCGTCACTGAGAACCACTCACTCAATGGTCAACACACATTGCAGTTCCGCAGAATGACCAAACATCTTGCACCCAGGTGGGAACTCAATACGAGTACTCATTCATTCGACACTGACCAACCTCACCATGTGCAGCGTTAAGGCCGGCGAAGAAGCACCGCGAAGACCCCATCGAAACCTGGTCTGATGGGACCCGGGTTCGCTGCACCACCACCTATGCAATGCCTTTGTTTGGAAGCGAACATCAAATGATTCGCGTTTTTTGCCACTTTTCGTCATTCGCGTCTTTTCTACAAAAATTCCCTAAGAAAGCTGAAGCTTGGACCGGGGGAGCTGATTACATTAAAGAATCTTCTTTTTGAGTTGCAACGCGCGAATTGTGGAGCCGCGGCTGGTTGGCGGTTGGCGAGCTCATCTATCTTCAGGTGATCCGACAAAAAATTGAATGCTACATTACCAGAAAGATCGATCATGTATGGGTAGGGTAGAGGATGGCCATGTCCACGTTATGCAAGTTTTGACTGCATGTGAAGATGCGTTTCAGGTAAAAGTGCGTTTACCATCAGGAAAGCTTGGATGTATTTAATTGTTCAATAAAGATGCAATCTGCAACTTTTCTCTAATACAAGATTATCACCCTATATGACTAGTATCCGAATGAATTCGAAAGATTATGCCCTCCTATATGCATGCTCAACGAGATTGCTGAAAAGCGTTCTTCCCACGCATTAGTATGGTGAGGCCTATCCAATATTATAATGACGTGAATTAGTCATGTGGAATTGCGACCAATCACATGTTCCCAGCTGGTAGCCACTGTTCACTGGCATATCGCGATTCCGCGTCTTTATCGCGATCTGGCAAAAATTTGCCGAACAAAAACTCATAAAACTGCATTAAGAAGTATTATGTCGTTTGTGAGCGTGTACGCACAAAAACTGGACCTTTGGCATAGTGAAGATGACGATAGAACACAAACGCGACAACATTCCGCTTTGTACGCAGAAAATTGGAAGTTTTGCCAACGGCCAATGATCTTGGTGAAGTTGAGGACTCTGAAGATCTCCAAGGCTCCGTTGCGGTCGCCGTAATTTTTCCTCTTGCGAAAAGTTTTTAATCTTTCTGATCTAGCATGGATCCGATTCTTCAGATTTATAGGATCTTTTGGTCCGTTGTACATTCGCCATCAGCAACTACGAGTATGTTAGTTGTTCGCCTTCCAAACTCCATGAAAACTTTTTTCTAGCTCGCATGTTTTCTGGCAAGTCTTAGACCGATCATCATCAACGGATCACCTGGCGATGGGGAAAAACATGTAGTTGGAGTGGAAAGATGACGCGCGGTAATTGCAATGGGCAACGGCTGCAGTTTGGTAGCGGCAGTAACTATTTTTGCGTCCGGTATTCATTTAAAAATGGTCGTCCTAGACATTTTTGTGAAATTATCGACGCTATCTTTGATACGACGCTTCTTCACTGTTTGAAGTATCTTTAAGATGCCAAGCTGCAGATTTTAAATTATAGCAATACAAAAAAGTGGCAGAGAACCTGATGGAGTTTTCGTGGAAGAGAGTCTAAAGAAACACAAAGCGTATTCACATACGTTTCATTTCATATGCATGTACTTTGTCAGGTTTTGGTTCAAGGCTACGGGTAGATGGACGCGGACCATTTAGGAACAATTCAAATTATTAGCTCAATTAATGCGGAATATATAACGTTCAGTTTATCAGTTCGAAATTTACTGATATTTTTTAGGTGGAAGATGCTTTCGAACGAATGTTTTATAGGTTACAAAGGATAATTTTAAATAATTCCAAATTATGCAATGTTCATGTAGTCGTACGTGACCCAATTGAAATAGGAAAATACATGAATAAATCTTACGTGAGTGGAACCTATTTAAATTTCATTTAATATAAAATGAATAAAAACGAATAATTATATTGTTAAATTTTAGATACGAAAAATTCTAAGTTCATCCCTAAATAATATTTAAAAAAAACTAAGATGAAATAAAAGCTATTTCAAAACACTATAAAAGAATAAAATAACTTTTTTAGAATCAGAGCCAAGTCAATTTCCCCCGTTTGAGTTAAAATTGGTTAAAATGTGGTTGCTGCTCACTTAACAAATCGGGTAACTACGATTTTGGGAGAAATACAATCGGGGAAACTACGTATTTTGCACAATTCCATAAAATTCATCACAGCATTTTAGATCACTTTGGAGTACGTTTTCTTTGGTTTTAATATTTATATTTAACAGCTTACAAATTTTTTCTATTTGCTCATTTGCAAACAATGTTCCTTTGTTCGATTTTAGAATATTAAAGAAACCGTGTTTTAAAATAATTTGTTCGAATCGTGTTCTAACGATAGTTTCAGCATCTTTGCTCTCCATAAGATGAGTTATTACTCTGTGTGTGTATAACTGAAGTTGTATGATATTCTTAGGGGCCCTACTGTATCTATAGAGATCACTTCAAAAGAAACGGTTATTTCATAAACCTCATAAGGAATATTTTTGTTATAAATTCATAGTCAAGCCCAAAACTCACTATTTTATAGAGAAACAACATTAGTCTAGCCCTCCCAGGGGCAGCTGTTGATGTTTGCAGTTTCCGTTTAGTGTAGAAACTCCATAAGTCACTGACTTATGGGGTTTCTCCTCTTCAACAACTGCAGCGCTAGTGGGCACTGGCTAAAACATTATGCAATCAGTCTGTTGTTTTTTTACAGGATGCTAGTGTTATCAATCAAAGAAAAGTTGTTTTTATAATAATTCTATTATCGTGACAATTTTTAGGTCTTTTTAAAAAAAGTTTTATTACAAAGGTCTACTAGCTTCGCGACCTGTCTGTCCGTCCGTCTGCCTCTCCGTGCGTCACAGCAAGTATCCTCAGAAACTACAAAAGCATGACTGCTCAAACTTTGCGAAAAGGTCAGAAATGATCGTTTCTCAAAAGTTTTTCTTACCAAAAATTTAAAACGTTTGTAAGGGGGTCCCCCCTAATAACGAAGCGCCCTTAAAATTTCTTTTAATCAAAGGTAGTCGAGTTTGGTATCAAATGAAAGTTATTGATTAGATCTATAAGAATCTGGAAAAAAGAAGAGCATTTTATGCATCAGAGGGTCCAGGGGGTAGCAAAATGCACCAACATTTTGTGTCCCCCTTCGCGATTGGACACCTTTGAGCCGAAATATCCGAAAATAATCACGAAGGTGGGTTTTAATGTGTATAAGGACAGCAAATACTCTGCGCCATCAGATTACCAATTGTTACGGTCTCTGCAAAACTTCCTTAATGAAAAGAAATTCACTTCAAAAAGGGACTGTAAAAATGACTTGGCCAAGTGTTTCGCCGATAAACCACCGAAGTTCTACACAGATAGTATAATGGCTCTACCCGAAAGTTAGCAAAAGGTCATAGATAATAATGGACGATATGTACTTAAATAAAAGAAATATTCAATCGAAAAATGACAAAAAAATATTTTTTTAAGATACAAATATGTACAACTAAATATTCATGTTTAAATCCTAAAAGAATTAAAATGAAATTCATAAATACCTAAAGAATAAATAATGAGTGACAAAATTGTATAAGGTTTTGCTTAACGTAAAATTTTTTAGTAATTTATGATGAAGATTTAAGCGATAATATGAAATTTGTTGCTGTCACCTTCAAATAGAAGCAAAACAAATTACTAAAAAATAGACCCCGGTCTTCTTCTTTTCGTTCCATAAAAATGAGCAAGCCATCAGGTGTGGCCTCTTCTCTATTTGTTTCTGGGGCTCTCGCCTCGGATGATTGGCCTTCCACTTTCTCAACGTGGCCAAGTAATCGGTAGATCTTTGACCTGTTTGGGAAGGGTGTGAGGGGGTACCACAACCACCTAGATACCCAATCCTTTTGTGGGCCGTAAATATCCTTGTCCATGACGGGTTCATGTCCAACCTCGCGCGCATTCAAGTCGGAAAAGTCAACACGTCTCTAAGCCCATACTTTTCGGTCGGTTACGTCGGCATTCGACACCTATCGAATATATCCAGGTGCCATGTTACAGCAAATCGTAAGCGTCAAATTCTTTAGTGGGTTTTCGCGTTGGCGGAAAGAACCCACCCCAAGACACCACAACGGTAGCTGCCAGCACGCTTACGCGTCGCTATTTCCAGCTGAGCGCTAATTTTTCAAACGCTGTGGCAACAGTCCTAAGCTGACTTGTAGCATCCATGTAAACACTACAACACATGGAATAAATAAAAGATTTTATTCAAAAACTTTCGAGTTTGAGCTTCTGATGCTGCTGTCAGACTGTCAGCCCACCCAGGTGTGATGGGTGCTAATTGAAAAATTAGGTAATAATCACATGGTTGAGTATGATATTGGCCATATCATCTTGAATTCCGTTACGATCATGCAAGGAGATGCCCTAACAATAAATTTCAACGCCAAGGCTCGAAGTTGGACTGTTGTGCGGTGGTTTATTACTATTATTATTCAAAAATTGTAACATTTTTTAATTCGATGCCAAAATAGCAGCACACAAACCTTTATTTTTCACGTGTACGAGTAACCAAGTGATTCACTGTAAATGGAAGTATCTACTCGTAACTTGTTTTTGGATATTGCGTCATATTTTTTTCATAGCTTGTAACGAATGTGCTGCACTCTATGATGGATGATAAACATTTAAATGAGAGAGAGAGTAGTAAATTACTTCAATTTGATTCAAGATCTTTCTCCATATTTAGCGCTCCAAATGTATAGATCTTTGCTAAATTTTTCAATGAAAACGTTATTTTTGTTCTTTTAAATATGATCTATTTTGACAAAGTGAGTGAGTGAGTATCTTTCTTCTTCAGTGTCAATGGCTTTTACAATGAAGGAGGCAGCGACCTGCTCCTGAAATATATCGAGCCATTCCCGCAAAATTATCGTGAGCGACATTTTTGTCGAAATTGAGGTATTTACTGTAAGTAACATATTGAACTGTAACGGACCAAGCTTCGTTTACGTTTTCCTCCAAAACCCGTTAATAATATTGTTATAGCAACTGCTAAGTTTATCACTAATGCAGCATTATTCACATTTTCGTATAACCGACAGAAACCATCTTTATCGTAAGCACCCTACTTGTTATCGCAACTGACATGGGACATCTAAATTTGCCATTCCCTTTAAACAAATCTATCGTAACAAGTAATTCTTGTCAAAGTTACTATTCAATAACCATCGCTCTGCCATAAATTATATTTAAATTAAAGTTTCACATGTAAAAACGTTATTGCAACCCTTATGAATAACATTGATCGTCAGTCCTATACATAATCATTATTCATCCTATCACTGAAGCTCATTACAATATTATCCATTAACAGACTCATAAACATCTACTCATTATCATGCTTAACATATTTCCCATCATTAAAGCCTACGCTTCTTCACATTCATTCTAAAAAAATAACCGAATAAAGATCCACGCAACCTCGCACTTACCCTGAGAAACACCCTCATAAAGACCTACCCATCCTCACAGTCTCCCTAACAAACGTCCTTGGAAAGATCCTTCTCGATCTTACTAATATATTGCAAGGACGCCGAGGATTACAATTGTGATAATGATAAGAACTAACCTAAGAACCAGTATAGTTACACGGGTATAGTGCATGTGGAATTAGATTGAAGGGGGGAAAATTCGTTAAGAATTGAGTGCCGTCTATGTTATTACAAGTTTTTTTTGTTTTGAGTAGTAGAATTAGAATTTTGTGGTTTAATCTAAGTATAAGCGAAGCGATTTCTTAAAAAAACTGGTTTATTCACAAGTTGTTGACAAAATACTGAAACTTATTATAATATACAATTTCAATTTATAACTAATAAAAACTTTTAGAAAAAAAAAGAAAACCGACTTCGGAATGCCCTAAAAAGGATGAAATAAATTTTATAGAAGCGGTGCCGTATCATTTTTTCCCCGATTTTTTTGTGATGGTGCAGATGTTGGAAGTATTTATGTTGAAATGGGGAAATTCATTTGGCACCGCTTCCATAAAATTTATTTCATCCTTTTTAGGGCATTCCGAAGTCGGTTTTCTTTTTTCTTTCTAAAAGTTTTTTATTTCACCCTTTCTAGTGGCAAGCAGAGCTGCGACGCCCAGGCAGAAATTTTGTTATATCCTATGTAGACTCACTCATACAACCAACCACACACATACACACGTAGCCATATATATATATATATATATATATATATATATATATATATATATATATATATATATATATATATATATATATATATATATATATATATATATATATATATATATATATATATATATATGTGTGTATATATATATATATACATATGCATATACACATATATATATATATATATATATATATATATATATATATATATATATATATACATACATATATATATATATATATATATATATATATATATATATATATATATATATATATATATATATATACACATCTGTACGCATATATATATATATATATATATATATATATATATATATATATATATATACATCTATACGCATATATATATATATATATATATATATATATATATATATATATATATATATATATATATATATATTATATACATATACATATATATATATATATATATATATATATATATATATATATATATATACACTACCGGTCAAAAGTTTGAGACCACTAATAAAAACTTTGGTTACTATTAAATATTTTAGAAAATATTGGTGATAAATAGTAATCTGCACACCTGCATATTCTATTGTTCATAAAGATTGCTTAAAAGCTAATTCTTTTGTATAGAAGCCAAGGAAAGGGCAATAAACAAGCATTGTATCCAAACATCAATGTTAGCCGCGGAAGAGGTAGGCCGACAGATCAATTGTTAAAAATTTATTACCTCATTACCGCAGCTGGCGCTTCTTTTTTTTTTACATCAACTAACAATACAATTGTTCTAAATTCTCAAAATATTTTTAATTATTCTTTTAACCTTGCATTTGTCTGGTTATTTACAGTTATCCACAGTTAGTCTGATCTTGTGGTTCCTACAGCCAAGACATCTCTAAAATGGGAAAAGTTCCGGAAATTAGTGTTGAAAAGCGATCTGCCATCGTTGTTCTCCACAACGAAGGCAAATCTGAACGTCAGATAGTGAGTCAACTCAAGTTATCGAAGACTTGTGTTCATCGCACTATTGTGCGCTACAAACAAACCGGCAGTAATCAAGATCGTCCACGCTCTGGGAGACCAAGAGCTACAACTTCTAGTGAAGACAAATTTAACGGAACTCTGACGACGGAAGCCAACACCCACAGCCTGAATGGTACCTATCTGATAAAATTCAATAATGCGACAATCAAGATCAACGATCAGGTGTTTACCTCTCGGGAGATATCCTCTCTAAAACCCCTACCAGCCATCCTACAACCTACAATCGAGGACAAAGAAATACGCGAGCTACTTTCTATGGAAACACTAAAGCAAATCGATATTGAAAATAGAAAACACATTGATCTATTAAAAGACGAGAGTTATGTCCAGAAGATTATTACCTATGGTACCACAACATTCATATTTTTGGCACTACTTACAATAGCGATTCTAACAATGTGGAAAATGGTCTCCAATCCAAAACCATCAGAAGAAACACAATCACCAAAACCTTGTGGATCCCACGAAAATCCTAAATTTAATGATCTACCATTTTTCTAGAGTCGGTTGGGACAACCGAACTTAAATGGGGAAGAGTTAACGAAAGTTATCATCTGAAATGATTTCTCGCTTAAAATTACAGTCTGGAGTCAAATGCAATGTGACCGAAATTAATGCGAATCGCGGAATGCTCAAGGGAAATGCAATGCAAGCACTTTTTAACCGACTTCCAAAAGAAAGAAGGTTATCAATTCATCGCGTATATTTTTCTTTTTTTGCTTTTTTTTTGTATGTTCACGCATAACTTTTAAGCTGAGATATGAGTTCTGTTTTTGGCAAATGATGTATCTTTCTTCCAGTTAGGTCCCGTTCAAAGGATAAGAAATTCAAGAAACGGTAAAGGACTTTTACCGTTAAAACTAAAAAATTTCCGACTTTGACCCGGATTTTTCAGCATAACTGATCAACGCGCATAAGGATTTTGACTGTAGAGGTTTCAAACGAAGGACAACATATTAATCTAAAATGTATCAGAACAGAACTGAAATCCCGCTAAGGACTCTGTAGATATTAACAGTTAAATATGATGCACTGATGTCGAGAAATTGAATTTAAATGATATTTCGTACGAAAAGTGCCAATTAGTTGCCACTCTGCAAGGATTTGTTAGAGATACCGAGTCTTTTGGTAAGGGATGATAAAAATGATCAGTATCCTTAATTTTCTGCATAAACGGTACATTTTAGTCCATAATTTCTACCGGAAATAACCAATAAATTAATTTTAAAAGTGGCATAAATACAATTCAACAATAGTTTAAGGGAACATTTCAGGATGCTTTTCTCTTCTGCATTAATTCTTTGCTTACCAATGAGCTTGGTATACGATCCTTCTTACATCCTTAGACGTAAACGTTACATAAAGGATTATAAAATTCCCCGAAGCAATAATAAGGATTGAGTGATTGCCAATTATAGAGTTGACTCGTTACTTTCCAGTTAATATTATATGTACATTGCCCGCAGGGGGGATGCCGGTCGACAAGAGCACTCTTGGAGGCTAGCATTCTTTGGGGAGTTCCGCCCCCACGTACCCGAGGAAACTCCGCAGAGGGAATGCCGGTCGACAAGGCCACTCTTGGAGGCAAGCATTCTTTGGGGAGTTCCGCCCCCACGTACCCGAGGAAATTCCCGCAGGGAGAGAGCCGGTCGACAAGAACATTCTTGGAGGCTAGCATTCTTTGGGGAGTGCCGCCCCCTCGGACCCGAGGGGGGTGCCGTGAGGTTCCCTCCTGGGATGACAGGTAACGACTCTTATTGTATCTGGACTACGCTTTGGACAACGAACTGGAATTGACGCTTTCGGCTGGCGGATGTGATGGTTTGGACCTAGTTGCTTTGCACAGTAGTGCCGAGGTGAAACTCGTGTGTGAACGGCTCCAATTCAACTATCATACCGTCCCCGTCCCGGTAAAACCTTGGCAGGCCTCGGAGTACGTTCGAAGTTCGCAACATTGGGTTGGTGGTGTAGGTTCGGTTGAGACGGACTCCCGATTAGCGCTGGTCTGGCTCTGAGCACTTGTCCCCATAAGGGCTTGTGCCAACCCTCGCATGGCCTCCCTGCTCTGCAAAGATAACCGTGGGACCAAAAAGGCGACTACACACTCGAACGGAGATAGCGGCTCCGAGGGGGGACCCAATAAAATGGAGCAAATAAAATCAACAGATCAAAAACATCCAACAAATGAAACCACAAGCAAACAGGACGCTAGCACGGAGAACCCTTTCAGGCAAAAACCGCTGTTGGCAAAAACACCGATTAAACAAGTCACCGATTGCGGGGGGAGGCAGCAAACCCCAAAAACACTGTCAAAGTCAACATCACAGGTTAAATCATCGGAGACAGACCACAGACGGACTAACGAACGAAAGAAGGCAGAGTGCGTTGTGCAACCTGGCATCATTGCGGTCTTTGGGCGCAGTAGAAGGACTATGCGCACCCCGGAGTGCCCAGTCCAAGACGTACACAATCCGGAGCAAGCTGCGACACCAACAGAGGTCAGTGTAAGACTGGGGGAGGGAGAGGTTTTGCCGTTGGCCGACGCCACTTCAAACGCGACCCAAGCGATCGAAGCAAAAGGGCTAGGAAACGGGGGCCTCTCCCAAGAGGTGGCGCCAAATAACACAATCGCCCTTGACCGCGCCGAAGAGGAGCGGCTTACTGGGAAAGCGGGGAATATCGTCAAACAACTGAGGGCTGCCTGCGAAGTGCAGAAAAACATAGGCAAGAGTGTCAAGAATGGCATTCTTGAACTGGAGGAGCTGTTTGGCCATATAACGCACTACAGGCGGAGGTGGCTTGCAACCGAAAAGCACCAAAAAGACACGCTCTCCCTCGGGGCATCAGTGGGTCCTAGCAGCAGCAAAAGAATGGCTGGTAGCCCAATTGAAGGCGACCGTGAGAAAAGGAGGAAGGACGAGGCCATAAACGAAGTTGACACTCCAGGCAAGGAGTTTCATGTGGTGCGAAACAAGGCAGCGAAAAAAGCGGCCAAAAAGCTACTCCTAGAAAAAACAGACAAAGAGCTCAACCACGAAAAGAACAAAGAGCCCCCCGATATACCGCAGAAAACAAAAAGCAAACCGCGGCACAAACCCTTGCGAGAGGCACTGCTTATCAAACCAACTAAGGGTCGAACCTACGCAGATGTCCTCCGTGAAATTAAAGGAGCGGTCAAGCCAGACGACACCAAAACAGCCATCAAAGCAGTTCGACCAACCCGGACCGGTGGCCTGCTGGTGAAATTCGGGCCAGAGGCCACAAACAAAGATGCATTCCGTGACGCGGTTCAAAAGGTTCTTGGAGATGCGGCAACGGTTGCCTCGCTCGAACCAATGGCCACCCTGGAAATCAGGGACCCCGACTGCGTCACGGACAAAGCTGAAGTAGAGGATGCCATTAGGAGGGAGTTCCCCAGCTTAAGTGAAGTCAAGGCAAGATTGACACGTGAAAACACAAGGGGGCAACGCATGGCTATTGTCGAACTTGCTGATAAAGACGCCCAGCAAATCCTGGTGAAGGGCAAAATTAAGATAAGTTTGGTGATCTGCAGGATACGGAGAAGAGCGATCCCTATCCGCTGCTTCAGATGCTTCGAATACGGACACACCGCGTATGGCTGTAGGGGACCCGACAGGAGATCTCTGTGCTACAAATGTGGTGAAACGGGGCACAAAAGGAAGAAGTGCACGAACGAGGCAAAATGCATCTTCACAAGGATGCTAAGCTAGCACCCGGCGACCTCAAACATGAGCCGGGGACAGGGAGATGCTGGGTTTTCAAGGAGGCCCTAACTAAAGCCAAATCGATACTCAAATGATCCGTATCCTGCAAGTCAATTTGCACCGAAGCACAAACGCCCAGGGCCTACTTGAGCAGTTTGCGAGGGATAAGAAAGCTGACCTCCTGTTGCTGAGCGAGCAACATCATAACAAGGACTCGCAAGCGTGGTACCTTGACAAATCTGGTACCTCGGCCATCTGGGTTCGAGACAGCGCCCGCCTTCAGGTGCAGGGCCATGGATGCGGGGATGGTTTTGTGTGGGTGCGGTGTTCAGGGATAATATATTTCAGTGTTTATCTGACGCGTAACGAGGCAATGCGATCTTTTCGAACCAAACTCGATGCCCTGGAGGACGCTGCCTCGAACACAGAGGGCCACATGCTGGTCGGGGGAGACTTCAACGCTAGAGCCATTGAATGGGGTATGCCACAATCTGACCCAAGGGGAAAGCAAATCTTGGACATGGCGGCCAGAACAGCGCTTTTTGTCCTAAATACTGGTAACACCCCTACTTTCCGCCGCTGGGGTTGCGTAGGAACCATACCCGGATGTGACACTCGCTTCGGAGTCCCTGGTACCCAGAGTACACAACTGGCGAGTACTAGAGGACTACTCGGCTAGTGATCACCAGTATATAGCTGTTGAGATTCACGACGGTGCCACTCTGCGTGCATATGCCCAAACTTCAATCCTCGGATGGAGGACTGGGAGGATGGACGCTGAGAGGTTTGCTGACGCGCTTACGGCAGGCGCACCGTTGCTGGGAGCTCCGCCAGGGAGTGGAGGGCCTACAGCCAAGGACTTGGTGAACTCAACTATGAGTACCATCATAGCTGCTTGCGAGTCTTCCATGCTCCGTCGGAGACCCCGACACGGTAAGCCTCCAGTATACTGGTGGTCAAACGAGATCGCCGAACAAAGAAGCGAGTGTCACAAACTTCGGCGAGAGGCCCAGCGGGCGCGAACACGCGAGGAGGCAGACACTAGGCTAGCAACATACAGGTCCGGCAGGAAATATCTTCGCAGGCTTATTAACAAGAGCAAGGCCCGATGCTGGCAAGACCTCGTGGACGATGTAAATAGGGATCCGTGGGGCCTAGGTTACAAGCTGGTCATGGGGAAACTTGGTGCCCTACGGAAGCCTTGTATACATGACGCGGAAAAGATGGACGTGATAGTGCGGGGACTCTTCCCCGCCCATCCCGTCCGTGTTGACAAAACAGCAGCCGAGTGCCCACTCTTCACACAGCTGGAACTGGAGGAGGCAGTCCTCTCCCTGAAAGCGAGGAAGGCTCCAGGTCCAGATGGTGTTCCAGCTGAGGTGTTGCGGCTCGTCTATCACCATTGTCCTGACTTGCTGCTCAGCACATTCAACGCTTGCCTACGGGACGGGGTTTTCCCGGTACGATGGAAGGTGGCCAGGCTCGTGCTGGTCAGCAAGGGGAAGGGAAATCCCGAATCGCCGTCTGCATACCGCCCGTTATGCATGCTAGACACGGCTGGGAAAGTGCTAGAGAAACTCATCAAGGGAAGACTCACTGACGCGATTCGTGCTGCTGGGGACCTATCTTCTCGGCAGTACGGCTTTAGAACAGGACGTTCTACCATTGATGCGATTGCAGAGGTGGTGAACGCGGTCCAAAAGGCAGAGGCATATAGGCGCACCAAGCGACGGATCGTCCTGTTGGTGACACTCGACGTCAGGAATGCCTTCAACTCCGCTAGATGGGTGGATATTCTGGACACGCTAGAAAACTCTTTTCAAGTTCCAGAATATCTAATGCGGCTTTTGAGGAACTACCTAAAGGACCGAAGCCTGCTCTACGACAACGAAGGATGGAAATTACATCGGGTGTTGCCCAGGGATCTATCCTTGGTCCGGACCTGTGGAACGTGTCTTACGACGGGCTACTGAGACTTGAGATGCCAGATAAGTCGCGCTTGGTCGGCTATGCGGATGATGTTGCGGCTCTGGTCGCCGGACGCACCGTTGAACAAGCGCAACTTAGGCTAGGTATGCTAATGCGCCGAGTGAGGGACTGGATGACTGCTCGCGGGCTCAGTTTAGCACTGGAGAAAACCGAAGTAAGGATGATCAGTATTGGAGATATACAGATCGAATCGAAGCCAGCGGTGAAGTACCTGGGGCTACTGATCGACTCGAAGATGAGTTTCTCTGAGCAAATCAGGGCAACGGCTGAGAAGGCTGCTTCGGGAATATTGGCCCTGAGTCGACTTATGGCCAACGTAGGGGGACCCAGCCCATCAAGAAGACGCCTCTTGATGAGTGCTGTAGGGTCAGTGCTACTGTACGGAGCAGAGGTATGGGGCGACGCTCTCAGCAAAGAGGTATACC